>JAOXYA010000025.1:2846492-2866441 GCA_028565675.1 Sorex palustris | reverse complement strand
CCAATATGCCAAACACCAGTAACAATGAAGGGTCTCATTCTCCTAACTCTGAAAGAGCCTTGAATATGGCACTTTTTTAAAAAACCTCAGGGCTAGGATGAAGGAGACATTACTGGGGCCTGCTCGAGGCAATCGACAAATAACAGGATGGTCTTGATTGTGATCGTATATATGTGTATGTGTGTGTGCACGCATTCATGTGCACGCATGTGTGTGTGTGTGTGTGTGTGTGTGTGTGTGTGTAATAGAGTCAAGACGACAGTTTTCTTGTATCCAGAGCAATAGTGCAGTGGGCAGGAGCCTTGCCTTGTACGCGGCCAACCCGTGTTCGATCCCCGGCATCCCATAGGATCCCCCCAGCCCACCAGGAATAATTCCTGAGCCAGGAGGAAATCCTGAGCACCATCAGGTGTGACCCTGCCCCCCACACATACACAAAAAAAAAAAAAGAAAAGAAAAATCTTAGCTGACCTGTGGGTGATTGGGGCTAAGCCCCCCACCCGGGCAGCCCACCCACCCTGGCTTCTTCCCCAGAGAGAGCGACAGATGGCTCCCTGCAGAGCGAGGACTGGGCCCTCAACATGGAGATCTGCGACATCATCAACGAGACGGAAGAAGGGTAAGGGCCAGACCGCTGACCCCAGACTCCCTGGGGCTGGCCCACGGGAACCTTCCAGAAGGTCAGGGTCAGCCGGGCGTGGCGGCAACGGGAGGTGACCCCCTTCTGTCTCCACGGGCAAGCCCAGCCAGCCTGCGGAGCCTGCCAAGGACGTGGCACCTGTGGTCAGGGCCGTGTCCATCCCTGGGCGTGCAGGGCCGGGGGGGGGGGTGAGGCAGGGTGACCGGAAGTCGGGTGTGGGGCTGGGAGGGCAGTCGGGAACCTCATGCCTCAGTGCCCCTGCTGCTAAGCCGTGAGGGCCCCAGGTGGATGCCAGGTCGTGACCTCCCACACCCATTTCCCCTCATTTCTCGGGTCTCCCCGGATGCTGCCTCTCCCAAGGGTGCTGAGTGCTCCTTGTTTCCTGGAGCCGGGACCACCCCCCCTCCCCTGGCAGGCCTCTGCTGTCTTCTTCCTGGTCAGGTCCTGACCCCAGCTGCAGAGTTGGGATTTGTTTTTTTTTCCCTTGGGTGTTGGGGCTAGAACCCAGGACCTCTCCCGAACTCCCCCACCGAGCCCCAGCCCTGATCTCTGGGTCCAGCTTATTTTGGATGTTTCCTTTTGGATTTTGTCTTGGGGGGGGGGGTTTTGGGGGGTGGGTGGGCCCAAACCTGTCGGAGCTCAGGACTTCCTCCTGCCTCTACCCTCCGGGGTCACTCCTGGCGGGGCTCAGGGGCCCACGTGGGGTGCCAGAGACGAGCCCAGGTCGCCCGGGTGCAAGCAAGCACCCTGCCCACTGGTCTATCACACCAGCCCCTGGGTCCTGCTGTCTTTGGGTGCTCTTCTCTTTGCTCTGGGATCACACCCAGCACTGCTCTGGCCTATTCCCAGCTCTGTGCTCGGGCGTTGGCTCTCTGGGAGTGCTCAGGAGACCCCGTGGTGCCAGGATCGAACTCAGGCCTCGCACATACTTGGCTCAGGGAACCGTCTGCCTCCAGCCCACGTCTGCGGTTTGCACAGTGGCCAGGCCAGAGGGGCTGTGCCCGTGGCTGGGGCAGCAGGTGCCTGAAGGGACTCAGCCAAGGAGCCCGCCAGCTGTGTTGGAGACACAGGCCCAGCCCACCCGCCCTCCCTCCCTGCCTCCCTCCGTCCCTCCCTCCCTCCTTTTCTTCCTTTCCTCCCTCCTTCCCTCCTTCTTTCCTCCCTCCCTCCCTTCCTTCCTTCCCTCCCATCCTTCCTCCTATCCTGTCCTTCCATCCGTCCATCCGTCTGTCCCCACAGCCCCAAAGATGCCTTCCGGGCGGTCAAGAAGAGGATCTCGGGGAACAGGAACTTCCACGAGGTGATGCTGGCACTCACGGTGAGTGCTCCCGGTCCAGCCCTGTCTCCCCGCCCCCCCCCCGAGCGGCCCCTCCCCCCGCCCCACCCTGACTCGCCAACACCCACATCCTCCCAGAAGCCACCCTGCCCGGGCCCCTGGAGAGGATAGGGGTGGACAGGCCCAACTGTGACTGGTGGCACTTGGACATCCCCGACGCGCGGGCGCCCACAGTCCGGGGCCCAGTTGTCACATGCACAGATCCCCAGCGTGGCTGTGGGAAGGGACAGACACTCCTGTCCAGCCCCCCGCCCCAGGACAGCCCGTGTGGCCAGGAACAGACCACCCCCGGGCCCCCCAGACCCAGCCCTCCTGTCTCACATCTGGGGGTTCGCGGCCCCCAGGTCTTGGAAACCTGCGTCAAGAACTGTGGCCATCGCTTCCACGTGCTGGTGGCCAGCCAGGACTTCGTGGAGGGCGTCCTGGTGCGGACCATCCTGCCCAAGAACAACCCCCCCACCGTGGTGCATGACAAGGTGCTCAGCCTCATCCAGGTGAGCTGGGGCCCGCGGGGCATCCCTTGTATCCTGTATGTGTGTGTGCGCGCGTGTGTGTTTGGGGAGAGTGCGAGAGTGTGTGTGAATGTGAGAAAGTGTGGATGTGTGTGACTAAGTGTATGTGTGTGTCTATGAGGGCATGAGTATGTGAGAATGTGTGTGTGAGTGTGAGTGTGAGAGTCTGTGACTAAGTGTATGTGTGAGGTTGTGAGGGTGTGAGCATGTCTGTGACTATAAGTGTGTGTGTGAGGATGTGAGGATTGTGAGTGTGTCTGATTGTAAGTGTATGTGAGGATGTGTGTGAGTGTGGGTGTGTGTCTGTGACTGAGTGTATGTGTGAGGGTGTGAGTGTGTCTGTGACTGACTGTAAGTATATGTTTGAGTGTGTGAGTGTGTGTCTGTGACTGTAAGTGTGAGGGTGTGAGGGTATGACTGTAAGTATATGTTTGAGTGTGTGAGTGTGTGTCTGACTGTAAGTACATGTGTGAGGGTGTGAGTGTCTGTGAGTGTGTGTCTGTGACTATAAGTAGATGTGTGAGGGTATGAGGATGTGTGTGAATGTGGGTGTGTCTGTGACTAATTGTATGTGAGAGTGTGACTGTGACTGTAAGTGTATGTGTGAGGGAGTGAGGATTGCGTGTGTGAGTGTGTGTATGACTGAGTGTGTGTGAGGGTGTGAGTGTGTGTGAATGTGAGTGTGTCTGACTGTAAATGTGTGTGAGTGTGAGTGTGAGTGTGTGTCTGTGACTGTGACTGTAAGTACATACGTGAGGGAGTGTGAGTGTGAGTCTGTGAGCCCAGCCAGGGAAGGGGCTCGTGTGCGCCGTGGTTACCGCCCTGTCCCCTGTCCCCTCTCAGTCCTGGGCGGACGCCTTCCGCAGCTCGCCTGACCTGACGGGCGTCGTGGCCGTGTACGAGGACCTGCGCCGGAAGGGCCTGGAGTTCCCCATGACCGACCTGGACATGCTGTCGCCCATCCACACGCCGCAGAGGGTGAGCAGGACTGGCCGCGGGGACCCCGAGGGACACCCCCCCCCCGCTGGGCAGGGGGGTGCCCGATCTCCTTCCGGTCAGCCCGGGTGCCGGGCCCTGCCCAGCCTCGCCGTCTGCTTGTGCCTCAGACCGTGTTCAGCTCCGAGTCGCCGTCGGGACAGAACTCCGTGGGCTCGGACGCCGCTCACCGGGCCGAGCAGCCCGCCCCGCCCCCCGCCCCCGCCGTGCCGCTGGGAGATGCCACCTTGACGCCCACCCCTGAGCAGGTGAGCCGCGGGACAGGGCTGTGTCTGTGTGTTTGAGTGTGAGAGTGTGTGTGAGTATGTTAGAATATATGAGAGTGTGAGTGTGACTGTGTCTGTGTGATGGTATGTGAGAATGTGTGAGTGTATGTCTGCGTGTTTATGTGAGAATGTGTGGGAGTGAGTGTGACTGTGTAGGTGTGACTATGTGTATGTGTGAGGGTGTGTAAGACTATGTCAGTGTGTGTGAAAAATTGTGAAAGTGGGGGTGAGTGTGTGCGGGTAGACTGTAAGTGTATGTGTGAGAGTGTGTGAGAATGTATGAGTGTGTGTATGTGTGTGTGAGAATGTGTGAGAGTGAGTGTGAGAGTGTGTATGACTAAGTGTATATGTGTGTGTGAGAATGTGTGTAGTATCTGTGTGTGTTTGTGTGTGAGAGGGAGTGAGTGTGTGTGGGTATGACTGTATATGTGTGTATGAATATATGTGTGAATGTGTTCTGTGTGTGTGTGTGAGAGGGAATGAGTGTGTGTGGGTATGACTGTATATGTGTGTATGAGTATATGTGTGAGTGTATGTGTGTGTGTGTGTGTGTGAGACGGTGTGTGAGAGTGCAAGTGCCCCAGGCTCGGCCGCAGACTGGGTTGTGGGTGCAAGGCTGTGCCCTAGGGGGTGTGGCTTCACCTTTGAGGTGATGCTCAGCCTCCTCCATCCAGCCAGACACGCTGGAAAGAAAGTGCTCCTGGGGCCGGAGCAATAGTCCAGCGGTTGGGGGACTGGCCTTGCACGTGGCCAACCCGGGTGTGATCCCCGGCACCCCATCTGGTCCCCGGAGCGCCTCCAGGAGTGAGCCCCGAGCAACGCCCAGTGTGACCCAGAGAGGACAAGACGGTGGGCAGCAGTGGCCGCCCATTGGCCTGCGGGGGGAGAAGTTCCGGGCTGCAGTCCCTCAGAGGGAGCTATGAAGTCAGCCCTCCCGAACGGCAGGTGTCACCAGGGACGTTCTGCTAACGAGCTGGGCAATTAGAGGTCCGCTCGGGCTCCTGGCCCTGGGCTCGGGGCCAGCCTGCTGCACTCTGGCCTCCGACTGGAAGGACCGTAGTGCTCAGCGGTGGACCCGGTCGTCTCCCGGGGCGCAGACACAGGGCTGCCGCTTCCAGGCTCCTAATTAGGTCCCGTCAGACCCTAGGCTGGCAGCGCTGGTCCCGGCTGTTGGTTCTGTCTTTTCTTGTTTAGTTTTTGTTGCGTGAGGTCACAGCCAGCAGCGCTGAAGGGCCCTGCGGGTGCCGGGAATTGAATCCGCCACAGGGCCGTCTGCGTGCAGGGCCTGTGCTCTGCCCCAGGACCCCCGGCCCGGCCTTGCACACAGGCCTCTGCCCACACACTGGCACCGAGAGTGTTCACAGACTGTGTCCACGGCCCCAGTGACCCGTAGAGCTGCCCGGGGTGATGGCCAAGAGGTCTGGGGCACCGACGTTACCTGGGTCAGGGTGGCAGCCGGCCCCATGGATCATGTCTTGCCATGAGACCTGCCAGTCTCGTGCACAGAGATGTGGGGAGACACGACCCCCAGCGCCCCACACCGACAGCATGAGAGCCTGTGTGTCTTAACAGCCACCCTCCAGCCAGGCCCCTGGGAGCGCACCCTCCCAGAGAACCCGGCATTGTCTGCATCAGGCTTGGGTCTGCGGCCCAGGACCACGTGGCCACCAAGAAAGGGGCACCGTGGCTGCTGGGTATAGCCCTGGTGGCCCCCGCAGCACTGAGGGGGACCCACCCCCAAATGAGCAAGAATAAATCTGTCTATGTGGGAGGGCATTGATTTGGTTGGGGGCCACACCACACCCAGCCATGTGCAGGGGCTGCTCCCAGCCCAGTGCTCCAGGGAGCAGGTGGTACCAGGGATTGAACCCCGAGGCTCCTGATGCAGAGTCGGACTCTCCATCATTACCCACCCACGGGATAATCCACTCTTTGCTTGTTTGGGTTCCACCCAGGGATGCTCAGGGGTTCCTCCTGGCTCTGCACTCAGGAACTACCCCTGGGGGTGCTTGGGGGACCCTGTGGGGTGGCGGGGATGGAACCGGGTCGGCCGTGTGCGGGGCAGACGCCCTCCCCGCGGGACTATCACCGCCCCAGCCCCATGCTCTGCATTTTAAGTGGCGGTGGGGGTGTCTCTGGGACTCATCCGGGCCAGGGACACCTCGGCAAAGCAGGAGGCTGTCCCCGCAGAAGGGGAGGGTGGGTCCTGCCCTATCGGCCGAGGGGGCTGGCTCCTCCCGCCTCCAGAACCGCTCCCGGGGGGCCTCGTTAGCTGTCCCGGGAGCCCCGGGAGAGGCTGGTGCTGGGTCTCAGTCGCCCTGGGCTGTGTTGCTGGCGGCCCGTCCCTGCACCGACTCCCCTGCTTGGAGATGGTGACGGTCGGTATCGCCGCAGTGAGGGGGTCTCTGAGGGGTGGGGGCCAGCCCCTGGCCAGGGGGGCTCTGGCTGCATCCCCGGGCCAGCCCCTGCCTCTCAGCGGCGCCCTCCCGGTTTCAGATCGGGAAGCTGCGCAGCGAGCTGGAGATGGTGAACGGCAACGTCCGGGTGATGTCGGAGATGCTCACCGAGCTGGTGCCCACCCAGGCCGAGCCCGCCGACCTGGAGCTGCTGCAGGTGAGCAGAGGCCCCCGCGCAGACACACGCACACAGATACACAGGCAGACACACACGTCAGACACACACGTGCAGACACACATGCTCAGACACACGCACAGACACACAGATGCAAACAGACAGGCACACACCACAAACACACAGACACCGAGACACACACAGAGACAGACACACACACACAGATTCCAGACACACACAGTACACACTGACACACACAGATACACACAGACACACAGGTACAAACACAGACACAAATACAGACACACACAGGCACACAGATTCACACCATAGACACACAGACACAGACACACATAGTGAGACACACAGATCCAGACACACACAGACACGTATAGACACACATGTACAGACACACACGCTCAGACACAGATATAGACACAGACACAAATACAGACACACACAGGCACACAGATACACACCGTGGAGACACAGGCACACACACTCACACAGAGACAGACACACACAGATACAAACAGACACAAGTACACACACAGGCACACACAGAGAGACAGACACATACAGATACCAAACACACCCAAATACACACAGTCACACAGTGAGATACACACAGATGCGCGCGCACACACACACACACACACACACACACACAGAGACATGCAGACAAATCAGTTGAAATCAGTGAGAACGGTATAGCAGGGAGGGTGCTTATCTTGTACACGGCCGACCTGGGTTTAGACTCTGACATCCCATATGGTCCCAGAGCTTTACCAAGAGTGATCACTGAGCACAGACCAGGAGTAAGGCCTGAGCATCCCCGGGTTTGCCCCACACCCTCATCCCTCCGAAAAAAGTCAGGGACCTAGAGGCTGGGGTGGAGGGGGAGTCCTGCTTCCCGCATGGGTGTGCATAGCCGCGTCACAGGCAGTAGTGAAGGAAGGGGGGTCCCAGTGCCTAATGTGGGAGCCACGAATGATTTGGCCTTAGTCAAAAAGGTTCTGCATGCACAGCGATGAAGATTCTGTATCAACCGTGGTATGAACGTGATGGGACTCTGGCCATGCTGCCCATGGCGCGTGTGTGAGCAGGACTGGGCCCCGGTGGACAGCATTGCCCGGGGGTTCTCAGTGTCGCCAGGGTCCCCGCCTGCCCCACGGCTGAGGCCTCCCCGAAGAGTAGCCGAGTGGAGGCTCAGGGGACTCCGCCGTACCGCCAACTCTACTGTCCACAGCAGTTCTGCCATCTTGGCTATTTTCTGTGACTCTAAAGTCACTCCAAACTGGGGCCAGAGCAGTTTGGGCATTGGCTTTGCACATGGCCGACCCAGGTTCAATCTCCAGTACCCCAGGAGTGATTCCTGAGCACAGAGCCAAGAGTCAGCCTGGAGCATTGCCAGGTGTGGCCCAAAAGCAAACGTGCAGAAACTGCCTGCCAAACAGGGGTGTGAGAAGGGCCCGGGGTAGCTCGTGCGTGTTCTGTGATTTTTCATATTCTGTGACTTGTCGTGTTCTGGGATCTTTTCTCTGGCCCCCCCACCCCCACCCTCCCAGGCCTAGAGGATGAAGTCTGGTTGGTCGGGCCCCTGGCTTCCACCTTCTTCTCTGTGGCCTTCCCACTTCCGCTGACTCTCACCGTGGCCATGCCCAGGGTGCTCACGGAGATGGACAGGCTTGTGGCCCCAGTGCTCACGCAGGGTGCCAGCGGGTCACTCCCATTCCGTGGCACTTACACATCCCTGGGTGTGGCAGGGCCCAACATCACAGACAGCAGAGACAGCCCGGGCCCCACTGGGCACATGTGGGGCACCAGGGTCTTAAACTCGTGGCCTGGGGCCCGCAAGGCCGGGCTCCAGCCCTGCAGCAGGGAGGCAGGGTGAGGGTCATCTACACGGTGGCCGGACGTGGACACCCAGGGTAGGGTAGCGCAAATTGCGGAGCCCATTGGTGTCTCCAGTGTGAGAATCTCGCCGAGGATCCCGTGGTAGGAAAGTGCCACGGGGGGGGAGGGGGCGAGAGCAGGCCACGTCGCGGGCCCCCGTCACTGTGTCACTGTCCCGCGCCCCCTCCCTCGCCAGGAGCTCAACCGGACGTGCCGGGCCATGCAGCAGCGGGTGCTGGAGCTCATCCCCCAGATCAGCAACGAGCAGCTAACGGAGGAGCTGCTCATCGTCAACGACAACCTCAACAACGTCTTCCTGCGCCACGAACGGTACCCGCGCCCCCTCCCGCCTCCTGGGGAACACGGTCTCCTAGGGGGCCGCCAAGATCTTCCCACCCACCCTCCACCACCCCCTGCAGCCTTAGCCCCTGTCCAGGACAGGCGGGTTTTTTTTTTTTCCTTTCTGGGTCACGCCCAGCGTTACTCGAGTTCCTCCTGGCTCTGCACTCAGGAATTCCTCCTGGCAGTGCACGGGGGACCCTATGGGATCGAACCCGGGTCAGACGCGTGCAAGGCAAACGCCCTCCCCGCCGTGCCATGGCTCCAGCCTCAGGAGAGGCTTTTTTTTTTTGTTTGGCTGGTTTGGAGTTTTGGCATTGCTCAGGGCTGACTCCTGGCTTTGTGCTCAGGGATCACTCCTGGCAGGGCTCAGGGGATCCTCGGAGGTGCTGGGGATTGAACCCGGCTTGGCCGCGTTTGAGGCGAGCACCCTCCCTGCTGTTCTCTCTCTCTCCGGCCCCGGGAAGAGCCCTTTTCGGAAGAACTTGCAGAACTTGGGGCAAGAGGGGTGTGGGGAGCAGATCCGGGGTGGCTCAGGGCTCCAGGCACAGAAGCTCATGTGTCCCCCCCAACCCCTCACCCCTGCCTATTCCATATGGGTGAGTGAGCTCAGCAGGAAGGGATGGTCAGGCTGCCTGCCCTGGACCGTCCCCCCCGCCTCCCAGATACCCCAGCTGAGCCCAGGGGGTGGGAGGGCCCCCCCCCCGCATCACCGGAAGTAGGGTCAGAGCAGCTCCCAGTCCTGTTAGGGTGGAGGGAGGGGTGCCGGGCTGCCCTCCTGCTTGTTCCCCACACCACATGCCGTGCGGGTTAGGGGTCAGCCCTTTGGGGTGCTGAGGCCAGGACACCTTGCCCATCAAGTGCGTCTGAGCAGGGACCACTCTGTTCAGAGACAGGCCCAGCCCAACACACACTCTCAGGGGTGGAGGGAGGGGCAAGCATCTTTCTGGCCCCTCCCCCACTGCCTTCCTCACAGGGACCCTGGAAGGCGGCAGTGACCGTCCTCTGCCTAGGACCCCGCACCATGCTAAGTCGCAGTCACCTTCACCTGGACTTCTCTCTCCCACAGGTTTGAGCGTTTCCGGACAGGCCAGAGCGCCAAGGTAGGCGTCTCCCCAGGGCCGGGACCAGGCAGGACCCTCCTCACACAACTGTCCCTGTCCCCGCTGAGGCCCATGGGTCTCCCAGCCTCCCCCGGGAGGCAAAGAGGGCCCGGTGACCCAGGGGGAAGCGTCCTCGACTCCCGGCCAGCCCCAGGCACTGAGAGGGGACCCAGGCTGAGGGGGCAGTGGGAAGGCTGATGCCGGCCACTCCCCTGCCAGGCCCCCAGCGAGGCCGAGGCTGCCGCTGACCTCATCGACATGGGCCCTGAACCCGCAGCCGGCGGCGCCCTCTCATCCCAGCTGGCTGGAATGAGTAAGTATGCGGGGCCCTAGTCCAGGGGCACACCCTGTGGGTCCCCCTCCTTCGGCAGGTGTGGGGTGAGGGGGGCTGTCCAGCCAGAAGGGCCAGCTCCCAGGTCCCGGGCTGAGCCCCTGGGGGCTTCTGGTCACCCATACCCCACTCCTGAGCCCCTGGGGGCCTCAGAGACCACCGCCCTGACAGCTCCCTCCCCAGCCCCCCTCCCAGATAGTCAGAACTCGGACAGGTTTCCTGTTCCCTGTGCCGCTCTGTGCAGGACCACCCAGGTCCTCAGTGGCGTCCACAGGGTGGGACCGGCCGAGACCTGGGTCAGATCGTTGGAGTTGGGACCATCCCTGCCTGCTCCCTCCTGGGACCCCTTCAGCTGCAGGAGTCCCATAGCTGCTTCCCGCAGGTGGGACTAGGATGACTAGGATAGGGGCCACTTAACCAGCCCCATGGGCAGGGCAACCCCAGGATGGAGGGGGCGGGGCTGAGATGCCATCTGAGAGCGGAGGTGTGGCTCGCCCCAGCCCCGCCCCTGTAGGGCTCCACCCTCTTCCAAGCCTCACCCTCCATACCTGGCTCCGCCCCTGCCACACCCACTGTCCCAGCTCCACCCCCCACCTAACCCTCATCCCGACTCCGCCCCCTTTCCGGGCTCCACCCTCTCCCCAGCTTGCCCCACCCCTCCCACACTGGCTCCGCCCAGGCCTCGCCCCTTGTCCCAGCTCTGGCCCCACCCCTGTCTGGGCTCCATCCTCTCCCTAGCCCTCGCCCCGGCCCCACCCCCTGCTTGGGCTCCACCCTCTCCCCAGCCCCACCCCATCTTGCCCTGCCCCTTCCACAGCCTGACTCCGCCCTGGCCCTGCCCCTGTTCCAGCTCCTCCCCTGCCCCACCCCCTGTCCGGCTCCACCCTCCCCAGCTCGCCTCGCCCCTTCCACACTCTGGCCCCACCCACCATCCAGGCTCCGCCCCACCGGGCTCTCGCCCCAGCCCCTCTCGGCTGAATTT
Source organism: Sorex palustris (assembly GCA_028565675.1). Taxonomy (NCBI): domain Eukaryota; kingdom Metazoa; phylum Chordata; class Mammalia; order Eulipotyphla; family Soricidae; genus Sorex; species Sorex palustris. Next base: position 2,855,469 of record JAOXYA010000025.1, on the reverse strand, counting down.
CTGGTCTTGGTCCTGGCCACTCAGCGTCCAGGGCGGCGGCTTCCGCACCGCTCACCTCTCCTCTCCGCCCGCAGACCTGGGCTCCAGCAGCGTGAGGGCAGGCCTGCAGTCCCTGGAGGCCTCTGGCCGCCTAGAAGACGAGTTTGACATGTTTGCACTGACCCGGGGCAGCTCGCTGGCTGAGCAGCGGAAAGGGTGAGTGATGGGGCGGGCACCGGGGGAGCCTCCTTGGGACCCCAGCCCCGGCTCGTGGATGGGAAGGGGCGTCCCGCCCAGCACCCAGCCCCTGTCCCCTCACTCCCAGAGGCCCGACCGCCCCAGTGCTCCGGGGCTGGAGCCATCCACCCTGGGTCCAGTGAGAACCCCCAGGGGCACAGCACCCTGGTGGCTTGCCCTGTGCAGGGCTGCCCGGTGCCTACTGGGCGGATCAGCCCCGTGGCCCCTGGCATCCCGGGCCCTGCAAGTCTCATCTCTGCTCAAGCTGGGCTGCCCCCGTCCCAGGTGCTGTCCATGGCAAGGCGTGTGACCCAGACCCTGTCCTTGCACCCGACCCTTAGCCGCTTGCTTGGGGTTGTGTCCTGGGGTATGCAGCTGGCGTGGTCCTGGAACATTCTGGATGACCCCCAGTCCGTGGGAACTGTCTCTCGGGGCTTCCTGAGGCCCCTGTGCCCTCGGTTGCTGTGGAGTTAGGTATCCCCAGAGCTGCGGAGGGTGGGTTAGTGAGGCACAGGAATTGCAGCCCAGGGGCCCCCAGCAGGAGCTCCTGACCCCCGACACCATCAGCTGGGGGGGCAGTGAAGATGGCGGCCAGCAGCAGAGGGGTCAGCACGGGGGCCGCATCATGTGCCGTGCCTGGACACTGGGACATGTGGCTCCACAGAGGTGGGGGACAGGGTCAGTGGGGGGTGGTCAGTGCTGTGCAGCCTGGGGGTCAGTATGGGTCAGTGAGGGATGATCAGTGCTAGATGCTAAGTGTGATCAGTGCTGGACAGTGGGATGGTTAGTGCTCAGCCTTGTCCTGAGCTGCGCAGACCCAGGGTGGGCAGTCAAAGCTCTGTCCTGCGCAGAGCCCAGATCAGGCCAGGCGACGCCCACCTCATCACTGGTCGGTGGAGCCCGTGTCCCCCTGGCCAGTGTCCTCGCCACAGGCGCCGCCTCCCGCCCTCCCTCAGTCTCTGCTGTTCCCCAGCACATGTTCCCCTCAGGGCCTCGCTGGTTGGCACCTGATCTCCCCGGGGCCTCCTCCTGGGGTGCCCACGGGGGCCTATTCCTGCTCCGTCAGGCCCTCACTGTGTCCTCGCACTCGCCTACCCATGACCAGAGACGTGGCCCTGCATGGCTCCGGGGCCCAGACAGCCATGCCAGGACCACACCAGCACCAGGAGGCTCACACAGCCTCCCCGCTGCGGGCGCTTCTGCTGCTCTCACAACACCTTGACCTGCAGTGTCCCCCCACCCAGAGCTTCAGTGTTCCCCCAGAGCTATAGTGACCCCCAGAGCTTCAATGCCCCGCCCAGAACTGCAATATCCCCCAGAGCTGCAATACCCCTAGAGATGCAGTGTCCCCCAGAGATGCAGTGTCCCCCCAGCCCCAGGCCCTCCCTCCCACAAGCTCAGCAGCCAGCCTCTCCCAGAGGCCATCGGGTCACCCACCCTGCAGCCAAGACAGGCAGCCTGGGTCGGGGTAACTTGCCTTCTAGCGGCCACACCCTCCGGGCTCCTAGAACAGGGGTGGGGGTGGGGAAGCGTGCAATGCGCCGTGATGGGATGGTGCCAGCACAGTGAGCCCTTGGGGGGGTTCTTTGGCGGTGAAGGTGCCGCCCCTCCTCACCCCCTCCCACAGCCTCATGGGCGTACACCCCCAGTTCCCAGAGGACCTCCCTGCCTGTCCCACTGCCCGGGGTCCTGGGCAGCATCTGAGGGTCACGGCCGCCTCTCGTGTTTCAGGGTCAAGTACGAAGCCCCTCAAGCCTCGGACGGCCTGGCCGGAGCCCTGGACGCGCGTCAGCAGAGCGGCGGTGCGGTAAGCTGGCGGCTCGCCTTCTACCCCTTGGGGACGGTGTGGGTGATGGTCGCTCAGGGCCGAGGCTCCAGGAGACTGACCAGGCCGGGCCCGGGCCGCAGGGAGGGACGCGATGGCAGCTGGACAGTGGGAGGCCTGGGCACTTGACACGGGGCCGACTCTTATCCAGCGTCCACGTTATCGGCCCCTGTGGACATGACCCCATGACCCCCAGGGGCCCGGCCCCTCCCAGGGGGCAGGACAAGCCCCAAGGGGAGCCCTGAGTGGGCTTGGGGCAGCAGGCAGCAAGGGCCTGGGGCAGTGGCTGCCCAGCCCTGCCCCCCACTGCGCCCCGTGAAGGCCCCCAGCCCCGGGCAGGGCGCCTGTGGGTCAGGCCCAGACTCTGTTGTCCACCGCAAGGGTCAGACCCGGGAGCGGGCAGCTTCTCGAGTCCCCCAGAGCCAGCCCAGGATGCCAGGGGTTCAGGCCACAGAAGACCCCGAGGGCCCCCTGCTCTAGTCAGACCCCCGCTGCAGCCCCTGACCTCGGGGTGGCCCGACTCCCCAAGGCCGCCCCAGGTCCCTCACCCTGCCACCGCCCTTCTCTTCCAGATCCCCGTCCCCCAGGCCGGCGTCATGGAGGACATCGAGCAGTGGCTGGCAACTGATGTGGTGAGCCAACCTGTCCCCTGCCTACAGGGTCACACCTCTCAGCGGTGACCGTTCATGGGGACACTCCTAGGGGTGACCATTGTCAGGGGCACCACCCGTTCACAGGGACACTCTCAATGGTGACCGTTCACAGGGACACTCTCAGGGGTGACCATTCATGGGGACCCTCTCAGGGGTGACCGTTCACGGGGACACTCTCAGGGGTGACCATTCACAGGGATACTCAGCGATGACTGTTCACGGGGACACTCTCAGGGGTGACCGTTCATGGTGACACTCTCGGGTGACCGTTCATGGTGACACTCTCAGGGGTGACCATTCACAGGGCCTGTCTCAGAGGGAAGCCCACAGCCCAGGGGGAGCCCGGCCCTGATAACACCGAGCCCCCATCCCTCGAGCCCTGCAGCCCCTCTGGGGGTCACACAGGCAGCATCCGGGCAGTGTGGGGCAGGGCATCAGCCTGGCACCCCCTCTGCGCCCTCCCCAGAGCCTGGCCCGGTCCCCATCCCTGCTGGGGCCACACAGCATCAGGGTGGAGGGACCTTGTGACCCTTGTGACCCTCCCCGACACCTGGGGGGCTAAGGAATCAGGACCCCAGTGGGGGGACTGCGGCTGGGGCCTCGGCCTGGCCCCCTCGGTGAGTTCACGCCCTCCTGCTTACCCAGGGCGCTGACACGGACGAAGCCAAGGGCGTCACCAGCGAAGGTGGGAGCACCCGTCCCCGTCCCTGCCCCAGATGCTGTCCCTGTCCCCACCCCTGACCCCTGTCCTCATGCCCATCCCATCCCCATCCCTCTCCCAGCCCCGTCCCCATCCTTGTCCCGTCCCCGCGCCCAGAGCCCGCGCTCCTTCCCACAGAGTTCGACAGGTTCCTGGAGGAGCGGGCCAAGGCCGCCGACCGCCTGCCCAGCCTCTCCAGCCCCTCTGCCGACGCCCCCCAAGGGCCCCCCGCGGGCACCACGTCGCGCAAGAAGACGCAGGACAAAGACGACGACATGCTGTTTGCCTTATGAATGGGGAGGGGGCCGGGTCCCCACGGCCTCGCCGGGCCCCTCCTCCCCCCCTCCTGTGTTAAGGCTGCTTTGGGGGGCGCCTCGGTGCCCACCTTCTCTCTTCCTCGAGGACGGGGCTGGCCCGCACCTGGGGGGAGCAGGACAGCTGTGCTTCGGGGGTCCCCTCCCGAGGAGCGCCCCCGCACCCACACTGCCAGGCTGGGGCCCGCACAGCTCGGCCACCTCCTCCCTCCTGTGGCTCCCGGCCCCACTCGGGGCCCGCTGCGGGGCAGGCCGCTGGCCTGGCCAGGTACGACGCGCGGGGCCGCAGCAGGAGACCTCACTGCCTTTGCCCACCCGGCTCTCCGGGCAGTGCCCTGTGCCCGGGGTCCTGCGGTCCATCTCATCCGGGAGTGGTCGTGCCTTTGCATCTCAATTAAAGGTAGAAAGTCTGCAAGGCCCGGGGAGTCTTGGCCTCATTGGGGGACAGCCGGTGGCAGGGGGGTGCGTCACGTGTCCATCTGCGCTGCTCACCTGGCATACCGGTCTGCCGGGGGCGGGACTTCCTCCCCACAGCCCCCGGCCCGGGGCAGGTCACTCCATCTTTCCTGTGTCCAGGTGCCAAGAAGAGGGGGAATCAGGAGTTGGGGCCAGGGGATGAGGATCCTTGGCTGTGAAGTGGAGGCCCAGAGCCATAAGACAGCAGGGAGGGAGCTCACCTTGCGTGCGGCCCACCCAGGTTGGGACCCCCAGCACCCCAGAAGCTCCCCCAGGAGGGATCCCTGCATGCAGCGCCAGGAGTTAGCCCTGAGCACCGCGGGGGGGTGGGCCCCCCTCCAAAAAAAAAAAAAGAAATGGAACAGTAGCTGGTGCTGGGGGCCCAGCCGGGAGTGGGAGCCCAGCAGGAAGGGGAAGGGGTCTTGGGTGCCCGGGGTCGGGGTCGGCTCTGTGGACCCCCTTCCCCAGAGATCAAGGGACAGGCACTCCGGGCCAGGAGGCATTTGCTGACGGTGCCTGAACCCAGGTCCCCGGGCAGGGCAGGAGGGGCAGGGCAGGAGGTAGCCAGCCTCACCCCAGGGAGCCGCAGCCTGGCAGATGGGCCAGGCCCCGGGTGGGAGGCGCTGGGGTGGGTGGGCCCAGCCGCAGGTCAGCTGCTAGCCCAGTTTCCTCCCACTCTGCGCCGAAGGTTCGGGATTGGGCTCTACGCGCTGCTCCCGAGACCACCGGGGAGCCTCCGCGCCTCCCCCCGGGTCTGGTCTGCTGCCTCCCCAGGTGTGGGGGTCCGCTCTGCTGTCCCCCAGGTGTGGGCTGCGTCCCCGCCTGCTCTGCTGACATTGCGTGCGGCAGCGCGGCCCAGCGCGGCCACCAGGTGGCAGCAGCGCCGCTTGTGCGGGTCCTCGCGGGGTGGACAGGGCGGTTCCCCCACCCGGGGCGCTGACCCTGGCCCCCTCAGGGCCCCACCCAAGCCCCCGTGCTCGTTCCCTCACCGGGGCGGGGGGGATCTGCAAGTGACCCAAACGTAGGATTTACCTCGAAGTCAAACCAGCATCCTTGGAGGTTCAGTGGCCAGAGGGAGTGGGTTCCCAGCTGAGCCCTCGGCCCTGCACCCACGGCACCTGGACACAGTCCAGATGGTCCCTCCAAATCCCCCCGGGGACGCGGGGCTCAGTGACCGCCCGGTAACTCCGTCACACCCGAGCCCAGAGAGGAAGTGCAGCCCCAGGGTGCTTGCCTTGCCTTGCACGTGGCCAGCCCGGGCTCCATCCCCGGGTCCCTGTGATCCCTGGGCAGCATCGTGCAAAAGATCCAGCCCCAGAGCCCGAGGGAGGACACAGCGGGGAGGGCGCTCGCCGTGCACGGGACCAGCCCGGGTTGGTCCACTCCAAGCACAGAGCCAGGAGTCAGACCCAAAACTAAATCCCCAGGGGCTGGAGCAATAGCACAGCGGGTAGGGCGTTTGCCTTGCACGCAGCCGACCCGGGTTCAATTTCCAGCATCCCATGTGGTCCCCTGAGCACTGCCAAGGGTAATTCCTGAGCTCAGAGCCAGGAGTAATCCCTGTGCATTGCTGGGTTTGACCCAAAAAGCAAAAAAAAAACTAAATCCCCAGCTCTAGACTCCTCCAAGTGTCCCCTTCCAGGATCTGGGTGTCTGGTTTGGTTTTGGGGGGTAGAACCTGACCCCTGCGCTAGCTCCGCCCCCCCTTCCCAGAGCTGAAGTCCCCTGCCCACCAGTGCCCCCCCCCCCGCGGCTTAGACACACTCGCCTTGATGGACCCTCCCACCCCCACTCCAAGGGCGTGTGCCCCCACCCTGTTCTGCCTGTCACCCACTGAGTGCCACAGAGCCCTGGGGAGGCAGCAGCTGCAGCCCCTCTGATGCAGGCACGCCCTTTCCGCACCCCAGGCCTCAGTTTCCTCCCTGGTAACTGGAGAGAGAGCAAGGGGATCTGAGCTCTCTGCTGCTCGCCCACCGCACCGCAAGTCCACAGACCGGGGAGGAAACGGGAGGCAAGAAACGCCGATGACGACAGGGATGGGAAATTGGCCCCAGCCCAGGCCCCAGGAGCCCAGGGCAAAGGTCCGGGTACTGATGGGCCGGGTGACTGCCAGCCCCCAAGTCGGGCGCCCTCCCCACTGGCTGCTGGCAAGGGTGGGGAAGTGAAACCCCAGGAACAGCATGTCCTGTGCCCCCGCCCCTGCTGGGAAAGGGGAAGCAGGGGCCAGCGGGCACAGGGGGCCCCTCCCTGCCCCACATCTGCTGGCAGAGACTGTGACGCTGGGGCTGGTGGTTCTAATGGGTCCGGGGGATCAGGGGTATCCTGGTCCAGGGGGTCACGCCGAGGACTTTGTTCCTGCTGGGCTGTTATCAGAGCTGCCTGAGTGTGAGGAAAGGCACTATGTGTGTGCCTGCACATGTGTGCTTGCATGTGTGTGCATGCATGTGTGTATGCATGTGTGTGCATGTATTTGTGTGCAGATGTGTGTACGTGTGTGCAAGCATGTGTGCCCAGTGTGTGCACTCGCAAATGTCTAACTCTGTGTGTGTGCCTATATGTGCGTGCACATGTACCCGTGTTGTGCTTGTCCACGCATGTGCGTGTAACCCAATGCATGTGTGTCCATGCATGTGCATGCATGCATACCCCACACGTGTGCATGGGTGAACCCTCATCCCTGGTGAGCTGGAGGGACCCTCCCCGCTCTCCTGGAAGGAGGAGGCTGGTGGGGGGTGTAGGGGGCCTCCTGGGGGCCCAGGTGACGGTGGGTACTGTAGTAGCAGCAGCAGTGGGGCCTGGGGCGCTGGGACCCCTCTGCAGAAACACACCACGGGGCCTTAACAGGCGGTCTGGGGACCCTGAGCGGGGGCAGAGAAAGAGCATGTCACACCTCTCAGGGCAGGGTGGATGGGTCTAAGCTAGGGTCCTGGCTGCCCTCCAGACACCGCGCATCCACTGACATGAACCAGAGCATGAGCACTTGCTCTGGACCCCAGCACAGCCGGGAGAAGGGTCGAGAGTTTCCTCTGGCTGGTGTCTGGCCCCACACACACCCTAAACCCTTGGCTCATTTTTGGGACCTGAGCGATAGCACAGCAGGGAGGGCGTTTGCCCTGCACCCAGCCGACCTGGGTTCAATCCCCAGCATCCCATAGGGTGCCCTGAGCACCGCCAGGAGTAATTCCTGAGTGCAGAGCCAGGAGGAACCCCTGAGCATCGCTGGGTGTGACCCCAAAAGCAAAACATAAAAAATAAACCCTTGGCATGTTCTTAGGGCAGAGTCCCACCTCCTGATGTGGCCTCCCCAGGCCTCAGGGTCTGGGTGCCCCCCACCCTCTCCAAGACCCCCAGGGCCCCTTGAGCTGCCCCACCCCCATCCACCCCTGACTCATGCCGCCTCCGCTGCTCCCCAGTGATGCGCTGGCCAGGAGGAAAGGAACAGTGGCCAGACAGCCCCAGGCCAGGCCTCCGGTTCATCCTGGTTCATGCCTGGCACCGGCCTCCAAGTAGGTCTCAGTACCCCAAATAGATGGCAGGGTGGGATGGGAGGTGATATCTGGAGATCCGGGACTGCGAGAGGGCAGCCTGCAGCCCCCATGTCCAGCCAGGAGGACCCCCCGGACATTGATGAATGAGGCTGGCTTAAAGCGGAACAAGAATCAACTTGCCAGGAGAGTGTGTGTGTGTGTGTGTGTGTGTGTGTGTGTGTGTGTGTGTTGGGGGTGCAGTGAACCCACACTGGCCTGACAAGATTAGGGGTTGTGCAAGGTGCCTCGACACCTCACGCGGACAGCTGGCTGGAATCCAGGTCACCTGCAGGCCAGCACATGTCTTCTGGGTCACCCGACAAACCCCCAGCCTGGAGGAGCCAGCCGGGACAGGCCCCCTGGCCCCGCAGCCCAGGAGGTAAGGCAGAGACACCAGGTATCAGAGTCACCTGCAGCAGCCCTGACCCCCATTGACACTGGTCTCCTCCCCGGAGGCCATCAAAAGGCACTGCTGAAGTCCTCCAGTGGAGAAACAGGTAGGACGACCTCACAGCCGACACCTTTATGCCTTTATGCGCTGATTGTTTAGAACAAAAACTGGGCTGGAGGGGCTAGAGCGATAGCACAGCAGGAAGGGCATTTGCCTGGCATGTGGCCAACCCGGGGTTTAATTCCCAGCATCCCATAGGGTCCCCTGAGCACCGCCAGGAGTAACTAATTCCTGAGTGCATGAGCCAGGAGGAACCCCTGAGCATCACTGGGTGTGACCCAAAAAGCAAAAAATATAATAATAATAATAATACTGGGCCGCAGTCATTGCACAGTGGGGTAGGTAGGGTGGGCGCTTGCCCCTCACGCGGCCAGCCCAGGTTCGATCCCCGGCTCCCCATTGGGTCCCCCGAGACTGCCGGGGGTGACCCCTGAGCACAGAGCCAGGAGTCAGCCAAACAAAACCACAACAGACACTGTGTCCGCACCTTCCGGCCTACACGTTGAGCGGCTCTGAGCAATTTTTCATCAACTTCCATTTGCTTGTTCGGGGGCACTTCCAGCAGTCTTGGGGGCCACCAGGGCTGTCCCTGCCCTTCCCCAGAGGCCTTGTGAGGCCAGAGAGAGCCCTGAAGGCCCCAAGCATGCACCAGCCCTCTGAGTCACCACCCGGGGCCCCTGAGTCATCTCTTCTTGTTTATTGCTTTTTCTGTTTGTTGCTTTGGGGTGTTGGGCCACGCCTGGGGGCGCTCAAGGGCTACTTCCTGCTCTGTGGGGGGGGGGCACCGTCACTCAGAGAACCTGCAAAGGGCATAGCCCCCACCCCCCCCCCCCCC
>JAOXYA010000025.1:2835000-2846392 GCA_028565675.1 Sorex palustris | reverse complement strand
ACCGAGAGTATCTCGCCTGCACGGCAGAGCCTGGCAAGCTCCCCGTGACGTACTCGATATGCCAAACACAGTAACAAAGAGTCAATAAAAAAGTTAAAAAAAAAATTAAGAACCCTATGTCACTAGGTAGCTTAAATAGCTGGAGTGCATGCCTAACACACAGGACCCCAGAATCAATTTCTGACACAGCCAGGTAGAACTCGGGAGTTCCCAAGCATTGCTAGAAAGCCCCCAGAAATCAGATATATATCTTCAAAATCCGTTTTAAATTGTTTAAAATGCTTTAGATACCAATTCCTGATGTTATCTCCCACCTTAGAGAAAGTGAGGAATATTAGTTTTTAGGTCCCTACACCCCATCTCTGCGCTGATTACTTTGGAATTATATTTGATTCATTCCTTTATCATTAAAACTGACCAACTCTTTAAAAACAAATCAACTAGATTTTTCCATTATGGAGAAGCCCATATTCTCTCTTGAACATGTTCTCTCTCTGCCTTGCACATGCTGACCTGCATTCCATATGCACCCCACAGTACTGTAAGAAGTAATTTCTGAGTGCAGAGCCAGGAGTACCCCCTGAGCATCTCTGGGTGAGGCCCAAAGGTGGGGGAGAGGGGGGCGGGAACCACTACACTAAACAAAATAAAAATAAAAACAGATTAGAGAGAAACACAGGGACTAAGATGATTTGTATGGCATATTATTTCATCCTGAGCACAAAACTAGAAAAAGGCACATCCTAAAATATAAGTATAAATAAAATAGAAACCAGGTACAGCTGACAGGATTCAATTCCCAGCACCTCATATGGTCCCCCTGCAATGTCCACATGAAGTGACCCATGAGCAGAGTCAGAAGTAAGCCCTGAGCACTGCAAGGGATGGCCAAAAACAAAACAACATAAAACGGAAAGCACTTCAACTAAAACTGCCTAAATATTTATTACAAAACCTAGTTAAATAACAAAAATGGAGTACTAAGTAATCATAAACACACTCAAAACTACAAAGGCAGGAAACTGTTTACTGAAAAAAAGCAAATTACAGAACAGCATTTTGTACTTATGCGTATTTGTAGAGTAACCAAAAGAATACAAACAACCTACCTGAAACTTTTTTTATCCCACTAAACTTAATTTTTAAAAGCAAAATATTCTTATAAAGTGAACAAGGTGGGGCTGGAGTGATAGTACAGCGGGTAGGGCGTTTGCCTTGCATGTGTCCGACCCGGGTTCGATTCCCAGCATCCCATAAGGTCCCCTGAGCACTGCCAGGAGTGATTCCTGAATGCAGAGCCAGGAGTAACCCTGTGCATTGCCGGGTGTGACTCAAAAAGTAAAAAACAGTAATAATAATAATAATAATAAAGTGAACAAGGTATTTGCCTTACACATAGCCAACCCAGGTTTGATCTCTCGCACCTGCTATGATCCCCCAAGTTTACCGAGAGCTCCCCAAGCAAAACCAGAAGCCCTGAGCACTCCCTCCCCCAAAAAAATGTCAATTAAGTTTCATATTCTGGGGACCAGTGAGGCAGCTCCAAGACCCAGCACTGCATAGTCCCCTGAGCATCACTAGAAGTCAACCCAAAGCACAAGGTCAGAAGCAAGCCCTGAGTAAGCCTGGTACAGCAGCTCCACCCGCCACCAGCCCCCACCCCGCCCCCCCCAAAAAAAAAAGGTTGAGTACAACCTTCACTGAAGATTCCACTCACTTCACTTACTGTGAAGAGTTAATGCCTGCTGAGAACTGCTATCCATAAAAAGGCCTGTTCTGGGGCAGCGAGAGGCTAGAAGTTTGCCTTGCATGAGGTGAACTCATGTTCAATTCCCCGGCATCACATATGGTCCTTGAGCACCACCAGGAGCACAGAGTCAGGAGTAAGACTGAGCATAATCAGGTGTGGCCCAAAAACCAAAACCAAAACAAACAGAAAGATTTCCTATCATATGTACTCAACTCTCTTTGGGCCCTCTCCAATCCTCTCTCATGCTATAGTCCACAATTTCCAACCAATCAGCTTTGTGAATGCTGAAACCTTTCCAGAACACTGATGAGGACAATAAAATAGTCGAGGCAAGGAAAATGACTTAGAAGGCACACATTTCACTAGCAAGAAGCTTGAGTTCAATCCCTGGGCACTACAGTTCCCTGAGTACAGAGCTGGAAATGGAACCTGAGTGCTGCCAGATGTGGCTATCCTCACTAACAACAAAAAAGTATGCACTATAGGGAGCAATAGTATATGGGTAGTGTGCTTGTTTCACGAAGCAAACCCAGGTTGGATCCCTGGCACCCCCAAGTCTGCCAAGAGTGATTTTCTGAGTACAGACCTAAAAATCATGAGCACTGCTGGGTATGACCCCAAAAATAAGCAAGCAAAATGTTAATAGATAAACTATAGAGAAAACAAGGGTAAATATTGGGTAGATAGCACTGAGAGAACTGTCAATGAGTCCTAAACCTCCGAGGGAGGCAAAGAGGGAGGGAAAGAGACCAGAAAAGTATGCTCAGTCCCAAATCAAACAAACCAATTAAGTTTTGTTTCTTTTTTTGGGGGGGAGGGGTGGCCACACTCAGTGGTGCTCATGACTTACTGTGCTCAAATCCAGAACTGAGGAAATCAGGAATCAGACCCAGCAGATCCAGGTTGGTTGTGTGCAAGACAAGCAAGCATCCTACCCGCAGAGCTATCTCCTGACAAACAAACCAAGTTCTTCATCTGGAATCCACTTAATAGCATCAACTAAGTTGCATCTTCCCAATTAAATTTGAAAGCAATTTAAGTTATAAAATACATATGTGTATATTTAAGACTACAAAAAAAGATGAAGTGTCCTTCTTTGAAACACTTTATTTTAAAAAACTACAGGAGCAGGACTCAAATGCCGGAGCACATGCTCTACATTCAAAAGACCAGGGTTAGAGGCTGGAGTTATAATAAAGTGAATAGGGTACTTGCCTTGCACACAGCCACATGCAGTCAACCAGAATTCAACCCCGACATCCCATATGGTCCCCTGAGCATCCCAGGAGTAATTCCTGAGTGCAGAACCAAAAGTAAACTGAGTTATCACTGAGTGTGTCCAGTTACTCCTGGTTCATGCACTCAGGAATTACTCCTGGGGATGCTTGGGGGACCATATGGGTTGCTGGGAATCGAACCTAGGTCGGCTGCGTGCAAGGCAAACGCCCTAGCCGCTGTGCTATTGCTCCAGCCCCTCCAACCCCCCAAATCTTAATTTTTATATTTTTTTCTTATTTTCCAGAATGAATCAGCAGGAACGAGGGCCAAATTTCTATTCAAGCCCTGCGTAGTCCACTGAGCACTGAGCCAGGAGCAGCCCCTGAGCATTGCCCCAAATCTCTCTGCACCCCAAATCTTAAGTTTTTTTTCTTTTTTGGGTCACCCCCTGCGATGCTCAGGGGTTACTCCTGGCTCTGCACTCAGGAATCACTCCTGGAGGTGCTCAGGGACCCTTTGGGATGCTGGGAATCGAACCCGGGTCGCCTGCGTGCAAGGAAAACGCCCTAATCCGCTATGCTATTGCTCCAGCCCCCAAATCTTAATTTTTATTTATTTTTGTCTTTCTGGGCCACACCCGGCGGTGCTCGGGGCCGGGTCTCGGGGGCTGGGGGGAGCGGACCCTCCCCCGGGATGCCGGGGCGTTGAGCCCACGTTGCCCCGCTGCAACCCCGCGCCATCTTTCGCCCCGCGCTACTTCCGCCCCGAAGTTTCGCGCCAAATCAAAATGGAGCCCGGAAGGAGCCCGGGCGTGACGTCACGCGCCGCTCAGCCAATCCGCTCCCAGCAGTCCGCCGGGGAGGCGGGGCGGGCGGGCGGCGGGCGGCCCAATGGCAGGCCGCGGAGCCCGAGCCAACCAATCAGAGGGACGCTCGGGGGCGGGGCCCGGCGTTTTCCCGCGAAAACCGGCGGCGGCTGCAGAGGGACGCGGCGCGGGTCCGGTGGCGGGTCGCGCGCGGCCGCTGCTGTAGCTTTCCGGGCTCGTTGTGCTCCAGTTGCGCCGTCATGTCGGGCTTCGACGATCCGGGCATCTTCTACAGCGACAGCTTCGGCGGCGACTCCGCGGCCGACGACAGGCAGGCCCGCAAGTCGCAGCTGCAGCGGCGCTTCAAGGAGTTCCTGCGGCAGTACCGGGTGGGCACGGACCGCACCGGCTTCACCTTCAAGTACAGGTGGGCGCGGGCCCCGGCCCCGGCTCGACGCGGGCTTGGTGCCCAGCATGGGCATGTCCACTTGGCGTCCAGCATGGGCTTGTCCACTTGGTACCCAGCATGGGCTTGTGCCCTGGTCGCCCGGCGCGGGCTTGGTGCCCAGCATGGGCATGTCCACTTGGCGCCCAGCATGGGCATGTCCACTTGGCGCCCAGCATGGGCTTGTCCACTTGGTACCCATAATGGGCTTGTCCACTTGGTGCTCAGCATGGGCTTGTCCACTAGATACCCGGCGTGGGCTTGTCCACTTGATGCCCAGTGTAGGCTTGTCCACTTGGTGCCCAGCATGGGCTTGTCCCCTGGGCGCCCTGCGCGGACTTGGTGCCCAGCATGGGCTTGTCCACTTGGTACCCAGCATGGGCTTGTCCACTCGATGCCCAGCATAGGCTTGTCCACTTGATACCCGGCGTGGGCTTGTCCACTAGATGCCTGGCATGGGTTTGTCCACTTGGTGCCCAGCATGGGCTTGTCCACTAGATACCCGGCATGGGCTTGTCCACTTGATGCCCAGCATAGGCTTGTCCACTTGATGCCCGGCGTGGGCTTGTCCACTTGATGCCTGGCATGGGCTTGTCCACTGGGTACCCAGTGCGGGTTTGTCCACTTGGCATCCAGCCTGGGCTTATCCACTTGGTACCCAGCTCAGGCTTGTCCATTTGACACGCTGCGTGGGTTTGTCCACTTGGCACCCAGAGTGGGTTTGTCGATCTGGCTCGCAGCATGGGCTTGTTCCACTTGGTATCCAACCTGGGTTTGTCCATTTGACACCCAGTGTGGGCATGTCCATCTGGCCGCACCCGGCGTGGACTTGTCCATTTGACACCCAACATGAGTTCTTTGACACCCAGCGTGGGTTTGTCCACTTGGCCCCTAACATTCACCTGATGGAACCCCGGGGAGCCAAATTTGGGTGCCCACCTCCCGTACCTCTCACCGCCCCCCCAGGCTTTGGGGCCACAGCTGATGGCCCGGAATTTGGGGCTATTCCTTTGCCCAGTGCTCAGGGGTCACTCCTTGGTGTGACTGGGGTGCCGAGGATGGAGCCCTCAGTAGCAGGCAAGGCAAGTACCCGAGCCCTGGGACCATCCCGTCCCGCCCTAAGTTCTTTCTGAATTCCTTGGTTTCACCCGACAGTGCTCAGGGGTCACTCCCGGCCCTTGGGCTGAGTGCCAGCGATGGCCCGTGGTGTTGCCCCTGCCCATAGTGTGTATGTAAGACAAACGCCTTAACTCCGGGAACTCTCTCTCCAGCCAGCCCTCTGGTTCCTTGTCCTGGTCTTGTGGGTGTCGATGATGAGTCTTCCCTTCCTGGGAACGTCCCTTGTAGTTCTGCAGAGTCAGGTTCTTGGGAGCGCAGGAGGGTGGGGTGGTGGCCGGGGTTTTACTCACTTCTTCCTGCTCATCATGCAGCTGGAATGCCCGGTGCCTGCCAGCTGTCTGCCAGACTTGGTCCCGACTGCTTCTTAGTTGAGTGACCTCCAAGCGAGGGTCTCTCTGACCGTTGGAGAAACTGACGTATCACTCTTTTTTTTTTTAAATTTTGCTTTTTGGGTCACACCCGGCAATGCACAGGGGTTCCTCCTGCCTCTGCGCTCAGGAATGAGCCCTGGCGGTGCTCAGGGGACCCTATGGGATGCTGGGAATTGAGCCCGGGTTGGCCATGTGCAAGGCAAACGCCCTACCCGCTGTGCTATTGCTCCAGCCCCATGGTGTATCACTCTTGATACATCAGGTGCCCGTGTGCCAGGCCCTGTGCTCCAGAGATGGAAAGATTCAGTCATATCCTCCCCCTCCCCCACCAGAGAAGCTCAGAGCCAGGGGCTAGAGACAGAGAGTACAGGTAGGGCACTTGCCTTGCACGTGACTGAGTCCGGTTTGATTCGTGGTACCGCCTGTGGTCCCCTGAGCCCCACCAGGAGTGACCCCTGTGCCCCCCAAACAGAGAAGCCAGAGAGACAGTGCAGGCGGGCCTGGGGCTTGTCTTGCACAAATTCCAGTACCCCATAGCCAGGATCACTGCCGGGAGTGATCCCTGAGCACAGAGCGAGAGATACACCTTCCCTGAGCACTGTTGGCTGTGACCCTAGCACCAGAAAAGAAAAAAAAGAAGCCTGAGTATATCTAGACTTGAGACTTGTACCTCTTTATTCATTTTTATTTACTTATTTTGCTGTTTTTGGGTCACACCTGGCGATGCACAGGGGTTCCTCCTGGCTTTGCACTCAGGAATCACTCCTGGCGGTGCTCGGGGGACGCTATGGGATGCTGGGAATCGAACCCGGGTTGGCCGCGTGCAAGGCAAACGCCCTCCCCGCTGTGCTATCACTCCAACTCCTGGATTTTTTTTTGAGGGGGGCCACACCCAGTCTTGACTTCCAGATCAGTGCTCAGGGGTCCCTCCGTGAGTGCTCAGGGGAGACAGCCTGGGATTCCTGCCCACCCTGGAGCCGTTGCCTCCCCAGCAGGGCTCCCCGTGACACGCTTCTCCTCCTTTCCTGCCTCCTAGGCGTCCACCCCCTCCTCGCTGACCAGGACGCTCCAGACCAGCCACGCCCCAGGCCAGTGCTGGGGATGCTTCTGCCCCCACATCCCCACCTACCCCCGTGCAGACCCGGGGAGGCTGGAGCAAGATTCCCCCCCATTCTGTGCCAATCAGACCGGGAGGATGGAGGACAGCTTGGAGGCGGCGGCTACGTTCCTCTGGGCTGTGTGACTGCCTCTGAGCCTTAGCCCAGATGGCTGAGATGCCTGCAGGGATAGTCAGGGGAGTGGGGAAGACTGACCTGCTGCAGCCCTGGGGCATGGGCCCTGCTGTCTACTGCGGGTGGGGGTCCGGCTGGCATCCTGGGAGCGATCTCAGGGCCCCTGGCATTGCTTCCTAGATCAGGGCCCCCAAAGCCCTGGATGTGACTGAGGGTGCAGGGCACAGCCGCCTGTGGGCGCAGCCCGCAGGAGCGGACAGGGGGCTGGGAGGGTGGGCCGGGCCCGGGTCAGTGGGCAGCCCCTGGGGGCGATGTGCCTGGTGGGGCGCGGGGGCAGCTGGCGTGCACCCCCAGGAATCCCCGGGCAGAGGCTGGGGACCGAGCGGGTGCCCTGGCCGGGCGGCTGACCCCCACCCGTCCTCCTCTTCCCTCGTGGCCATCTGCCTCCTTGTCCTACATTTCTGTGTCCCCGGCTCTCCGTTCTACCTTGTGAAATATTAAAATTTCAATATATCGGCCGACATGTAAAATATGAAATATTGAATTCCCTCTTGTAAAATATTCAAACGTTGAGAGAAAACGGGCTCTGGGATTAATGTCGCTCACTGCAGGTCAGCATGGAGCCCTTCCAGATCTTTCTCGGGTGCCTCGAAGGAAAGCCTGAACTTTTTTTTTTTTCTTCTTTTCTTGGCCCTGGGCCACACTTGGAGGCGCAGTGCCCAGGGGACCCTGAGGTGTTGGGGATCGAATTTGAGCCTCCCAGAGGCAAAATCTCTGCTCAATTTCACATGGAGACCCCCAAATCATTTTTTGGGGGGTGGGCCACACCCAGTGGTGCTCAGGGGCTACTCCTGGCCCTGTGCTCACGGATCACTCCTGGCAGGGTTTGAGGGATCATATGAGGTGCTGGGGATCAACCTCAGGTTGGGTCACAGTGCACCTGAGTATATCGAACGTCCGTTGGAGGGATTTCCCCGCCCAGGAAACCCTTGGGAAAGGTCAGACAGGGGCGGGAGCTGTCGCACAGTGGGGAGGGTGCTGGTCTTGCCCGAGGTGGACTCAGGTTTGATCTCTGGCACCCCATGGAGTTCCCTGAGCACTGATCCAGGAGTCAGCTCTCAGCACTGATCCAGGAGTCAGCCCCAAGCACTGTCAGTCATGGCCCAAATCAAAAACAAGAAAGTTGCCAGAGAAATGAATCCCAACCTGAGACTCAGTAGTTAAATGGAAGTTCCTCTATGGAATTTGCCACCTGAGGCAGCGGCAGATGTGATTCTGGGGATCGCACCTCCCAATCCGTTTCCGGAGTTGTTAAGGTGCCTTAACCTCAGACAGGGACCCCGTGGCACAAAGTCCAGGGGGACCCCCGCCTTTAGCACCCAGCTGCATGGGCGTTGGGGGTGGGAGGGTCATACCTGATGGTGTTCCTGACTCTGCTCAGGGATCACTCCTGGTGGTGCTCAGTGGACTGTATGGGATACCGGGATCGCATCCGGGTTGACTGTGTTCAAGGCTGTCGCCCTACCGTCTGCACTACCCCCCTGGCTCCAATATCCTCAAACTGAGGTCCACGACCCCCCAAGAGAAGGTGGGCAAAGTTGGGTCTGCAGGCTGTGGGAAGCGTGGGAAATCCCGGGTCGGCCCGGAGCGTGTTGGCACAGACAGGGGTGAGGCCTGTCTTGGCAGCTGGGACCCTCTGGCCCACAGTGGGGTCACCGAGATGGCCTTTGGCAGAGAAGAGGTCTCCACCCAGGGGCCCGAGCGCTACTACAGCGGGGAGAGTGTTTGCCTTGCACACAGCTGACCTGGGTTCGATCCCCAGCATCCCATTGAGTCCCCCGAGCACCTCCAGGAGTAATTCCTGAGTCCAGAGCCAGGAGTAACCACTGAGCATCGCCGGGTGTGACCCAAAAAGAAAAAAAAAAAAAATTCAGGGTTTGGGTGGCCTGGGAGCTCAGGCCTGGCTGTCCCCCTTCCCCGCCACCCCCCACGCCCAGCTTGGGCTCCAGGCAACAGGACACTGCTGTCCCCTCTGGCTGCCCTTCCCAGGGGCTGTCCCAGACCCCTGCCCTCAGGGGCACGTTGACTTTAGATGCTGGCAGCTGAGGGAGGCTGTGAGGGTGGGCCAGGCCAGATGGCCGGGGAGGGGGCTGGGCCACTGGCTCCGACTAATCCCTAATCCCCAGCAGCAGGGGACCTGCACAGATGCCCAGGACGCCGCTGGTTGGTTTCTTCCCGGTTCTGACCAACCCCCCTAGCCAACTTGGCTCCCAACCTTCCTGCAGCAATGACACTCGGAGGACGGACAGCACAGACAGCTATGTGGCTGTGTGTGTGTGTGTGTGTGTGTGTGGGAGCCCACAGGCAAGCCTTCCCCCAAGGTGACAGGTCCGTCCAGGCTGGGGCCCCCTGAGAGCCATCTCATGCGCCCCCCCCCCCCAGGAGACACACACCACGGGCAGCGAGGTTTGTGATTTTTATTAAGAAAACAGACGCGAGAGGTATGCGGGGTGGGTTGGGGGGTGCGGGTCCGGGCTAGGCGTCCTGCTGCTGGATGAAGGGGTTGGGGATGGCCTCCATGCCGTCCTGCGGGCAGATGAGCACCACCGACGTGCCGCGGCACACCACCAGCCCCAGCTGCCGCGTGTCCTCTGTCAGCTTGTACTGGTCGTCGGGGTCTGCGGGGGTGATGGGACGCTGGGGACACGGCAGGCCCCCCCTCCCCTGCCACCCCAGCTCCGGCCCCCACCCTGCAGTTCTGAGAGCCTGTCCTCATTCCACCAGGAGCGTGGGGCCCAAGGGACACTGGGAGCTAACTTGGGTCCCAGAGGCCTTGGCAGGTGCCAACAGATACAGGCCCACCGACCCCCCAATCCCAGGGCACCCCTGGCCTGTGTGTGTGTGGGGGGAGTGTTCATCTCCTTGAACAGAGTTGGGGGCAGAGGGGAAGGACAGTGATATCAGAGCTGGGCCCTGAGAATCCCTCGACCCCCCGGACGACAATGGGGGAGGGGGGCTGTGGAGTAAGGAGGGCTGGGTGTGGGGGAGCCAGGCGCAGACCCCATCAGGAAGCCCACCCTGGGGAATCCCCTGGAGAAGCCGCGGGCTGAGCGCTTTCCCCAGGACCAGGCTGGGCTCGCCACCTCCCGGGCTGCGGAGCTTGACCAAAGCACAGAGCCCCCCCCCATCTGTGTGTGTGTGTGTGGGGGTCTCTCCCACAGTTCTGGGGGCCACCAGGGCTACACCTGGTCCCGTGCCCCAGCCTCTGTCCCCTCTCCCCGGCTGGCAGGCACTTTTCTCCCACCCGGACTGGGTGCACCCCCCCCCCCCCCCCCGTACCTCTCATGTACTCGATGGTGCCGTCCAAAACGAGGTTGAGGAGCGGATCAAACCCCTTCAGGATTCCACTGGCTTGGAGGAAGCACCAAGGAGAGAAGGGCAAAGAAGGGGGTGGTGTGAGGGGGCCCCCACCCCGCAGCCCGGCCCAGATGTGGGGGTTCAGCCTCTCTGGGGGCGGGAGACACGGGTGGCACGGGAGGCCTGAGCAACGGACTGGGTCACCAACAGTCGCTGCCTGGATTTGGGTGGGTGGGGGGGGCACATCCGGCAGTGCTCAGGGGCTACTCCTGGCTCAGTGCTCGGGGGACCCTGCAGTGCTAGGACAGGCGAAGTCTGGGCCCCAGCTGGTCTTCTGGCTTGGCACCCTGCACAGCTGGTGCCCTTGGGGTGGTCTCTCGGGGGATCCCGGAAACCCCCCACCTTGCAGGCCTCACCACCCGCCCTTGCCAAAAGCTCTGAGCCCCACAAGATCATTACCAGGACAGACAGTCCCATGCAGCCTGACTCCTGAGTTTGTGAATAAAGTTTTATTGGCACACAGCCTGCTCACTGACATCTCCCAAGCCAGCGGGAAGGGGGGGAGCCCATCCCCGCCCCATCCAGGGGAACCTCAGCATTATGGCCAAGCGGGGGGCCGGGGAAGAGTGTGGCAGGATTCTAAGAAGCAAAGCCAGACCTGCCCCTGAGAGAAAGGGGCCTGGGCCCCTGTGAGTGAGGTCCCCAAGCTGGCCGCTTTCAGCTCATCTGGGGGGCAGGGCGGGGTCTCGTCTGCAGGAACTGACCAAAGGCCGGAAAGGAGGGGTCAGAGTAATGGGACAGCGGGGAGGGCGCTTGCCTTGCATGCAGCCAACCCAGGTTTGATCCCCGGCATCCCACAAGGCCCCCCCAAACCAGGAGTCAGCCTGGAGCACCGCCAGGTGTGACCACCACCCATCCCCAAAAGATTAAAAAACAAGGAAATAGGACGAGAGAGTGCAGTCTCCTGCCCTGCGCCTGACTGACTGTCCTCGCTGCCGGGACCCCTTGGAGGGGAGCAGGTTGAGCTTTCCTCCCCGCCCTGACCAGGGCTCCGGCAGCCAAAGACCTCCAGGACCAGCCACCACCATGCTGAGA
>JAOXYA010000025.1:2818792-2830036 GCA_028565675.1 Sorex palustris | reverse complement strand
GCCAGGGGTGGGAGTGTGGCAGGTGGTGGGGCAGGACCAGGGAAGAGGGTGGGGCTGGGTCAGGAGGTGTGGCCATGGGGCAGGGCAGGGGTGTGGGTGCAGGGCTGGGGGTGGGGCCTGGGACGGGCCGGGACAGAGGGGCTGGGGCAGGAGTGTGGTCATGGGGCAGGGCGGGTCCTGGGGGCGGGGCTGAGGCAGGGGGTGTGGCCTGGGGCTAGGGCGGGGCCCGCAATCCCGCCCCCCATCGCCCCTCTTCCTCCTGCTACAGGCTGGCATCACCACCACCCTCAACTCCCGCTGCTCGGTCCTGGCCGCGGCCAACTCGGTGTTCGGGCGCTGGGACGACACCAAGGGCGAGGACAACATCGACTTCATGCCCACCATCCTGTCGCGCTTCGACATGATCTTCATCGTCAAGGACGAGCACAACGTGGAGCGGGACGTGGTGCGTGGGCCGCGCGGGGCGGATGCGGGGCCGGCTGGGGGTGGCCAGGATGGCTGGTGGGTCCCGACTCTGTGGCGCTGGCCTTCCTCCCTCTGTGCCCCCCTCGTTGCTCCAGGTGGGAGGCCGGGAGGGCCTGGGCGCCCTGTCAGCCCGTCCCAGGCTGCTGACCCCTGGGGCTGTGTCCTCCTCCTGCCCCTACCCCAGATGCTGGCCAAGCACGTCATGACGCTGCACGTGAGCGCTATGACGCAGACCCAGGCCGTGGAGGGCGAGATCGACCTGGCCAAGCTGAAGAAGTTCATTGCCTACTGCCGCGCGTGAGTCCCACCCTCTGCCGCCTGCCGGGTGCAGGTGCCTCAGTTTCCTCGCCTCGCAGCTGGGAGGCGGTGGCGTGGGGCATTGCACGGCACCCTGGGCGAGGGCGGTTGTGTGTGCGTGATGACGGTGCTCGCGGCCTGTCCCGGTACTCGCCCGTCCCGGGGTGGCTGCCCCAGGACACCCACTGGCCTCACGGCTGCTGCCCTACCTACCGTCCGCAGGAAGTGCGGCCCCCGGCTGTCGGCGGCGGCCGCGGAGAAGCTGAAGAACCGCTACATCCTCATGCGCAGCGGGGCCCGGCAGCACGAGCGGGACGCCGACCGCCGCTCCAGCATCCCCATCACCGTGCGGTGAGCACCGGGGCGCGGGGCGGGCTTGGGTCTCCCTGGCTGGAAGGGGCAGGGGGGACGCAGCAGGACTGAGCCCCCCGCCCTGCCCGCCTGTCCCTCCCCCCCACCCCCCAGGCAGCTGGAGGCCGTCGTGCGCATCGCCGAGGCCCTCAGCAAGATGAAGCTGCAGCCCTTCGCCACCGAGGCGGACGTGGAGGAGGCGCTGAGGCTCTTCCAGGTGTCCACGCTGGACGCCGCCCTGTCCGGCACGCTGTCGGGTGAGCAGGACAGCGGGGCCTGTCCGGAGGGGAGCAGGTGGCGGGCCGGGGCTTTGTATGGGAGCTGGTCACTCTCCTTGGCCCAGATCCCTGGCCCCCGCGACTTCTTGGCCCTTGGGTGGGTGTCGAGGGGCAGAGCTGGGCTGCGGCCTCCTACCTCAGTGCCCGCTTGGTGCCCTGCCCGCAGGCGTGGAGGGCTTCACCAGCCAGGAGGACCAGGAGATGCTCAGCCGCATCGAGAAGCAGCTCAAGCGCCGCTTCGCCATCGGCTCGCAGGTGTCAGAGCACAGCATCCTCCAGGACTTCACCAAGCAGGTGGGCGCTGGCCCCGGGGTGGGGTGGGGCAGTGTGTGATTCCCTCCGGGTGGGGGGGTGGGTGATGAGGCTCGGGGAGCGAGGGGGCCAGGCTGGGGTGGGCTGCCTGCAGCGAGGTCCCGTCCGTCCCGCAGAAGTACCCGGAGCACGCCATCCTCAAGGTCCTGCAGCTGATGCTGCGGCGCGGAGAGCTCCAGCACCGCATGCAGCGCAAGGTCCTTTATCGCCTCAAGTAGCCGCTGGCCCCGCCCCCGTCGTCGGCCCCGCCCCATTGCGGGCCACGCCCCTGCCCCGCCCCTGGGGAGGCTGCTACCCGCGCCTGTTAATAAAGACTCAGTCCCTGATTATTAAATAAAGTCACCGTTTGTTTGTTTGGATGGCTGGGCGTCCCGTTCCTGTCCTATGCTCTGGGCTGCCTGCGCCTTTCTCTGTTGTCCCCTTCCCCCTGGGACCCCGGAGCCACCCGGCCTCCTCTGCTTGGAGCCAGCCAGGAAAATTGTGACCAAGTGGCCTTTGGCTGCTGGGCATTTTACCAACAGAATCGGACTTCGTGGGGGCAAAGCCATCAATATGAGCCGGAGCCAGAGTTGCCCCGAGACTCGGGACCCTCAGCGGCGTCCCGAGTGTCAGCTCAGGGGCAGGAGTGTGTCCCCCCACACACACACACAGGGAAACGCTTGGAGGTGCGCAGGGGCCCCAGGGAATGACGTCACGGACGCTGATGCCACTGCACCCTCTGCAGCTCAGGGGCTTTCCTGGGCAGGGCACACTTCGTGTGTCTGAGCCAGCCGCCTTGAGGGGCCTGGGAAACCAAGGCGGGAAAACTTGAGTCCAGGGGGTCAGACGCCCACGTGTGGGGGCCTCCACCTGCTGTGCTAGCTCTGGCCCAAGCCCCCTTTTCTTCTGTGGAGTCATCCAAAGGGAGGTGATGCAGGTTGCTAGGAGAGAGGAGATGACTCGGGCGCCCCCTCCTGGTCCTCACACCCCTGGTGGCCAAGGGCGTGTTTTTATCAGTGACATATGGGGTTTGGGTCTCCCATATGGTCCCCATATGGTGCCAGGTGTGGCCCCAAATCCATCTGATAGGTGTGGTGGCAGCTTCGTGCCCCCTGCAGTGAGATGGGGTTCCGGTGAGATGACTCACCTTAGGAGAGAGAAGGGAATGACTCCCTCCAGACCAAGGAACATGGGGAAGTTACCGGCCCTACAGAGGGTACCCGGAGCTCTGCCAGGAGTGATCCCTGCGTTCACCCAAGAGTAAACCCTGGTTAGAGCGATAGCACAGCAAGTAGGGCGTTTGCCTTGCACGCAGCCGACCCAGGTTCGATTCCCAGCATCCCACCTGGTCCCCTGAGCACTACTAGGAGTAACCCCTGAGCATCGCTGGGTGTGACCCAAAAAGCAAAAAATAAAATAAAGCCCTGAGCATAGCTTGGGGTGTCCCCACCTCAATAAAAGAGCCTCCACCACCATCCCAGGACACCTCGGATACCGGAGGGTCTGTAGCAGTGGCTCTGGCCAGGCCCCTCCCTGGGCTGGGGCTGGTGGGCAAGGGGTGTGTGCTGGAGGGGAGTTGGTGCTGGGCTCAGCTGCAGGGGGAGGTCAGCCCTGCTGGTGAGGAACACAGGGCTCAGGCTGTGGAGGCTTGGGGCAGTCGAGAGGTTGGCAGAGGGGAGGCCATGCTGGTCATACTGCAGGTGCAGGTGCCCCTGCCCATCCCTGCCATGGGCCCTAGGCTTCCAGAGGAGATGTGCAAATCAGTGACCTCAGCATAGAGACCCCCCACCCCAGTGCCTGCTCGGGATAAGGCTGGTCTCAGTACACACACACACACACACACACACACACACACACACACACACACACACAAACACACACTTCTCCAAGGAGCCACCCACTGGCTGTGTTGCGAGGTAGTGAGCTGCCCATCTCTGGAGGTAATCAAGGACCTGCAGGGACTGGCCTCACTTCAGGGCCCTGGAGGCTTCGGTTTTCCCTGCTCAGGACAGGCACCTGCCTCCCGCTCACTGAGCAGAGGCTCACCTCCGGGGGCACGAAACTGCCACTGCACCGCAAGTCTATCAGATGGATTTGGGACCACACCTGGCACCATATGGGCACCATATGGGAGACCGGAACCCCAGACACCAGCTTTGTCATTGACAAAAACACGCCCTCGGCCGCCAGGGGGTGTGAGGAGGAGAAGGACCAGGAGGGGGCGCCCGAGCACCATCCCTCCCTCCCTGCCCTTTGGTCCTGCACTGCCGTCAGCTGCCCCCACCTTCCCTCCCTGCCCCCCCCCACGCGCCCACCCAGACTTAGCCTGCAGCAAGCTCTAGGCTCCTGGGAGGCACCTCTCAGTTTAGTTCCCAGACCAAAGCCTGGTGGATGGATGCCTGACATACTAGAGCCCAATGAATCTTAGAACATTCTAGAAGAATCTTAGGGGCCAGAGCGATGGTCCAGCGGGGACGGTGTTTGCCTTGCACGTGGCCGACCCGGGTTTGATTTCCAGCAACTCCAGGGTCCCCGAGTACCGCCAGGAGTAGTTCCTGAGGGCAGAGCTGGGAGTAATAACCCCTGAGCATAGCCAGGTGGGAACAAAAAAGAGAAAAAGAATTCAGAACCTTCTAGAAGAAGCAGGGGTCCTCTAGACAAGGAAACTGAGAAATGGCCCAAGAAATGGCAGCTAGGGGCCGAACCCAGGGGTCTCGGAGAATCACTGAACCTTAGATCTTTTTCCTAGAGGTTGTCAAAGGCTAGGCTGGTTGAAGAAAGTTATTCTCAGCACCATGGGGTCCCCTGAGCAGCCCCGGGGGACCCCAACCCATCAGACATTTTCTTCTCTCTTTTTTTTTCTTTTTGGGTCACACCCGGCGATGCTCAGGGGTTACTCCTGGCTCTGCACTCAGGAATCACTCCTGGCGGAGCTCAGGGGACCATGGGATGCTGGGAATCGAACCTGGGTTGGCCGCATGCAAGGCAAACACCCTACCCGCTGAAGCACTTAGTGTTCGGACCCCACCTGTGTGGGATATTGGCGGTCCCTCCACCAATGTCCCCAGTTTCTCTCGCAATCCCAACCTGCCCCCTTAGGCACATAACATATTTGCTTCTATTGCTTCTTCCAACAAAATTTTAAGAACTGGGGGCTGGAGAGATAGCACAGCAGGTGGGGCGTTTGCCTTGCACGCGGCCAACCCAGGTTCGATTCCCAGCATCCCTTAGGGTCCCCTGAGCACCGCCAGGAATGACTCCTGAGTGCAGAGCCCGGAGGAACCCCTGTGCATTGCCAGGTGTGACCCAAAAAGCAAAAAAAAAAAAAAAACTTTTAAGAACTGGCAAATAGGATGATCAAAAAAGAAATCAGTAAGAGCCAATTTGTGATTACTCTATGATTTTGACCTATGTAATTTTAATTTTCCTAAATTAAAACCACTGACTCCAATGTAATAAAAATGCCTTATTCTCATATATGTACATGCTTGACTCTGGAGTATAAGTATATGCCATTGAATTTTATTTTATACTTGGAGCTCATTATGGTAATAATCATGTCTCACCTGTCATGAATAAAATCTTTAAAGCAATTCTGTATTAATATATCTTGGAATGTACGAGGACTAGGTGTGGCCTCCATATGTAAATTTTCCAATGGCAAACGTTTTATCAGTGTTCACCGGGGTCCCATCTGCGGTGCTCAGGGGCCCCCCTTCAGTGCTGGGGGTTGGGGGAGTCTTGAGGGTGCCGTGCCAGTCCTTCAAGCTGAATCCCCTGTTCCCTGGCACTAAGTCCAGACCCTGTGGGGCAGAGGTTGGTTTTCAGACCTGGAAACTGGGGTTGAACCCAGCTCACCAACTTACCCTCAGTCCCAAATCTAAGTAACTTTTTTTTCTTTTTTTGGGGGGAGGGGGTCACACCCAACAATGTACAGGGATTACTCCTGGCCCTGTACTCAGGAATTACTCCTGGTGGTGCTTGGGGGACCCTATGGGATGCCGGGTATTGAACCTGGATCGGCAAACGCCCTACCCACTATACTATCACTCGGGCCCCTCAGTCCCAAGTCTAAACTGTCCTGTACCGTATCTAGCCTCCAGGCAGCTCAAAACCCTCAATTTAAGTCCAAGGCATTGACTCGCTGTTCCAGAGAGAGAGGCTTCTCTGCTGCTACATACACACGTCATCAAAAATTTATTTTCGATGTATATAAACGAGGTTGGAGCAATAGCACAGCAGTAGGGCGTTTGCCTTGCAAGATGCCGGTCCAGCCGAGCCGGGTTCGATTCCTCCGCCCCTCTCAGAGAGCCCAGCAAGCTTCCGAGAGTGTCTCGCCCGCACGGCAAAGCCTGGTAAGCTACTGGTGATGTATTCAATGTGCCAAACACAGTAACAACAAGTCTCACAATGGAGACGTTACTGGGCCCGCTCGAGCAAACTGAAGAACAACGGGAGGTCAGTGCTACAGTGGTACAGTTCACCCAAACCAGAGAGGCTGGGTATGGCTAGCAGTCCTGGCCCATCCAGGAAGACCCTTGGCTTCTTAAAAGCCGGAGGTGATGCTGCCATCTGCTGGTGAGACGCTAACCTGAGCAAGAAATGGCCCAGGTAGGACGCGGGAACGGCTCTTGGTCAAGTCAAGCTGCCCAGCAGGACACAGCAACCCCGGGAGCCAAACCCCTGTGCCACAAGACACAGCCCCCCTGACTCAGGTGCAGGACGCCGGGGCCTGGAGACTCAGGCCAAGCTAAAAGGAGCCGTAAGCTCGTGTCTCAGCCTCAGCTCAGCCTCGCTGGACCGGCTCTTCCTATTGGGACTGTGAACCTGGGCAATAAATAAACTCGGACCCACTTTCTACTTTCTGCAAAATGGGGAGAAAACATGTTTCTCGTGGCTTCTGGGGGTGCTGGAGGTGTAGAGGACACGGGAGGGGGCTTCCTGAGCCCTGATGTCTTTTCCGAAGGTACTTGGGTCACAGCATCAAGACCAACGCCAGGGGTTGTCACAGGCGCTGGGAGGGACCAGCCTGAACGCTGAGCCAGAGGAACCTTCGAGAAGCAGCAAATATTCGTCCGCACCGGGGAAGTCTTGAAGACTAAAATATCACAGATCACCAGCAATTATTTCTTCCTAACTCTCGATGATTTGGTCCTGCCTTTCCAACACACACACACACACACACACACACACACACACACACACACACTCACACACTGTCCACAGGTTTGATACTCTCAGTCACTACAGGTCTTTCTTTTCTTTTTTTTTTCTTTTTTGGGTCACACCTGGCGTTGCACAGGGGTTCCTCCTGGCTCATAAACTGAGGAATTACTCCTGGCAGTGCTCGAGGGACCCTATGGGATGCTGGGAATTGAACCCGAGTCGGCCATGTGCAAGGCAAAGGCCCTCCCTGCTGTGCTATCGCTCCAGCCCCTCAGGTATTTCTTTCGTGAGGTCTGGAACCATTTCCCACAGAAAGCCCACAGCATTCTACAACCAGCATTAATGTGAAACCCCAATCACTGGGATCAGATCCGAACACCTGGGGGGGGGGGGGCTCCTTCTGCTCCATCCAGCTGTGTATAGATTCGAAGCTTGCAAGAAAAAGGGAGCAGCAACATTCTCCTGCAATCCGAGACACCCGCAGCTGCCTGGCATGGTGCTGGGACCGTGCCCAGCCTGATGGGACGGCAGCTGTGTCAGCATAAAGCAGGGGCTGGAGGAACTGCCTCACCCCTTCCCGCCTTCCTGAGCCCATCAGCAGGTCCCAAGCTGTGACTCAAGTCCGTCCAGGTTATAAAGCACTTGCAACTACTGGTCGACACTTAAAATCGCTGCACACGATGCCCAAAGGAGCCATCTGCCCTGGTCTCTGGTGAAACCCCAAGAGAAACGGACCCTGCACTACTGGTCCAGATCTTCCCTGGGACTCTGGGGCCTCTTCTGCTCTGTTCTGCTCCCCAGAAGTCCTCTCCCATCTGGAAGATGAAGGCACTGACTGCACTTCGTCATCCTTCCCCTTTGCTCAGATCCTAAGTTCTCTTGGACACACATACACAACCAAGGGGGCAAGGTTGCCCCAGCCAACGTCTCTCCAGCAGCCACTTGCTCTGAGAAGTTTTTCCCTTAACAGACATGCGAGTGGAACAGGCTGGCACTGGTCTTTGAACATTGCTGATGGGGCACCAAGTCCTCCCGCTGTGGGTAGCATATGGCCAAGGTTAGAGGCTGGGATCGGGTCAGAGTGTACCAGAACAGCAAGACAGAGGGAAAGCCCTGTTCTGACCAATCCGCCCACACCCCCCAGAAGCCCAGAGAAGCCAATAAGGTTGCTCAGCCCGCTAAGGTAGGGTCCTCTCTTTCTTTGATCTCCTAAAACCAGCTCAAGTCAAATCTGGTCCATGAGAGACATGCTTGAGTTAGTTGAGAAACAAGTGACGCTCTGTCAAGGTGATTCCCAGGGAAAGTTTGGGAAAGAGAAAGTCAGAGAGTGAGCCACATGTTTCACCAAAAGTGTGTGTGTGTGTGAGGGAGTGTGTGTGTGTGTGTTTTGGGGGGGTACTGAGTGACAGTACAGCAGGGAGGGCCTTTGCCTTGCAGGTTCAGTCTTGGGCATCCCTTATGGTGCCGCGAACACAGCCAGGCATGATTCCTGGGGTAGAGCCAGGAGTAACCTCTGAGCACTGCTGAGTGTGGCCTCCAAACAAACGAAACCAAAAGTGAAAAAGGAGAACTATGAGGAGGGAAGAATCTTCTAGAAAGCCTAGGTTCCAAAGTTCCCACTAACCACAGCAACACTGACCCCTTTCTGCTCGATGAGTACTCAGCTTTCTTCTGCCCCAGGGCCTTTGCATTATTAGCTGGGCTCATGGAAAATGCCTTTCCCTGGCTTGAAGTGTGATGGTTCTGAAACTTCAGGGGCCCTGGGGGCAATGCTTTTGTGACACTCTGAGCCTTCTGTGACCACCATCTAAATTTACCTCCTGTCCAACATACTCTCTAAACCGCTAACTTTGTCTCACGTTCACCACTGCAAAATGTCCTTCCTTGCCAATGGGGCATACCCGGATTTGAAAGACAAACACACTTAATTGATGACTAGGATCTTCAGAGAGTGCATGCTCTCAGAGGGTGGAAAGACTCACTGGGCAGCCCTGAATATCACCATCATCTAGCTGGGAGACCGGCATAAAGTAACATCTAGCTGATGAATGCATGGAGGCACGAAATCTTCAAATGGACAAGTGATCTTGCAAATGCGCGTGCGCACGTGCGTGTGTATGTTTGTGTGTGTGGGGGGGGGGGCAGGGATCACCCATGCAATGTTTAGGGTTCCCTGGGGTCACTCCCGGCAATATCCAGCTAACTGGGTCAGATGGTCAGTGCTTGGTTCCCATTATGGGGTGCTGTTCTAGCCTCTGGGGTTCTGGGGCTTATCAGGGTGTAACCCACTGCTGCCCAGAAGCTCTTTAATGAGGACAAGTGTTCTAACCCCTGAGCAATTTCCCTGGCCCGCTGGATACATTTCTAACCCTTCCAATGATGTTCCTTCACTGCAAATGGGAACCAAATACTTCCAAGCTGTCATGGGGACTAAACAAAACCCTCTCTTGCAAAGTCCAGCACTCGGAGGACCCCGGAGGCAGAGCAGATCAGATCAAGGTGGTGGGTGAGCTCCTCTGGTCTCCATGGAGAGGAACAAACTCCACCACTACCGTCGATTTATAAGGAAAGGAGAGCTTGCGAGTCTAAACCAACTGCAGAGCCATGGTTTAAACAAGATCAGACAGAGGGCTGGCCGCATCTCAGATCCTTGAAATACTAATTTTCATTCTGGGTCTCCAAAAGGAGAAATTCACATGTGGTGTTTCTGCCACAGTTTATCAGCCCCCACTACTTAGGGGCTGGGGGCTGAGCGGTGCAGGATGTGGGTTCTGCTGGGCTAAGCCCCCAAAGCCCTGCAGTTATCACAGGCAAAGACAAGGTTAGGTCCTTGCACTGTAGGCAATGGTGCTTGTGTATTTCTTTTCCTAAACAGCCCACAGCATGCGCGAAAAACCTACTCTACACATTGATTCTACATATGCTGAACAGTAGAAAGGGTTTTTTAGGAAGTCTGGAAAACGGGGAAAGAAGATTGAAGGCGGGGTGTCTTAGGGTTCAATGTCATCCCACCAAAATTCCCAACAAGAATCCCACCGGGCTACCCCAAACGCAAGAATTCCAAATAGATCCAGCAGGTGGCGCTGTAGGACCAAGCAGGGAGAGGAAACGCACACTTCCCGCCAAACACTTGGGGGACCTTCCTGGACCTTCCTGGTCTCTTTTATTTCCACGATTAAACGCCAGATAGGTCACGCTAAGCCAGCGAGCGCAAAATCCATCCAGGCAGGAAAACTGTTCAGAGAAATAACAACTTCTACGTAAGAGCAAAGTGAGAAGAATGGATGTGTTTCGCAACCTTATTGTGTAGCTGCCTACGTTACTCAATTTTTCCAATTTTATTGCAGTGGGGGAGCAGGGGAAGGGCAGGAAAAGGTCGGGGTAAACTTGACATGTTAAACACACACATACACACACACGCAGATGAACTTGTGACATTTATTTCTTATCTATGGCTGTTCCTCAAAAGCAAATTCATGTGACTTAGACCAGGGTTCGATTCCTCCGCCCCTCTCGGGGAGCCCGGCAAGGTACTGAGAGTATCTCGCCCACACAGAAAGCCTGGCAAGCTCCCCATGACGTGTTTGATATGCCAAACACAACAACAACAAGTCTCACAATGGAGACGGTACTGGGCCCACTCGAGCAAATCGATGAACAACAGGAGGACGGTACAGTCTGCAAATTGGTATATGTGTGAGTGCGTGCGCATGTGTGTAAGTGTGTGCTTAACATATCAAGTTCATTGCTAACTGGAGTTCCATACCACATACACTACCTGTTGACCCTCATCTCATGAATATTAGCAGTTAAAGAGCAAACTGGGTAAAGTAAATGTGGATAAATATCTATAAAACGCACATGAAGGAAATAGCTAAGTAAAAAAAGTGGTACAAATGATCAACATAAATTACATGAATTCCTCCCCAGGCAACAAAACTATGTAAAAACAGATAATTTGATAAAAAAATAACTGATATAAAACATAAAGCAAAAGCTCATTTCAAGGCAATTATAATGTCATTTTTATGCACATAAAAATTTCAAGATAGTAGAATATTTCATGAGTTTTTATGAGAAGTTAAAACAGGAAAATATGCAAGAATACTAATAAAATTGGTATTCCAGGAAGCTCACGCTACATGAAACAAGAACAAATAAGTCCAGGAGAGAGACTAGGTGCTAAAGTGCCCTCCATGCATACAGGAGACCTAGGTTCAATCCCCGGCACTACAAAAATATAGAAATAAGAACAAACAATGAAGGTTTTGATTAGTACCATCAAAGCCGAGAATACAATTATCTTCACTACCCTGTAGATGGGCTGGAGCGATAGCACAGCGGTAGGGCTTTCGCCTTACAAGCGGCCAACATGGCCGACGCGAGTTCGATTCCT
>JAOXYA010000025.1:2771967-2803574 GCA_028565675.1 Sorex palustris | reverse complement strand
GGAGAGAGAGGGGGAAAAAAGTCTAGATTAGGGAATTGGAGATGCATTAATTTAAACAGGGAACAGGGTCAAGCGGGAGGGTAGAAGGCTAATAAGCCCAGAGCACGCAGCAGAAAAGCCCCCAGCAGGGTAAGAGTTCACTTCATTTAGCCGGGCGATCTGTTCCAGACGCAGGCAATGATACATTATTGGATCCAGACCCGAGAGGCTCCCGGAGGCCGGCTCCCCCCCCACCCCGCCCCCGCCCGCCCCTCGGAGTCACCACCCTCCCGTTCCAGAAGGATCGCCGTTCCCCGAACCTGTTCGCAGGAGGGCTTTGCTCCGCCGGCAACCCACTGACTTTTGTTCTTCCTGACGCTCCCTGTAATTCCCTTCTCTGCTTTGGGAATTAGGCATAACCACCACCATGCAAACCGCAGAACACCCAAGTTGATCCGACTCGGCGAGATTTTTAGTGCTTTATTACACGAAGCCCCAATCCCGGGGATCACAGACTATAAACAACAGTCAGCGCTCGATCAAGCAGGGCTGGACGGGGCTAAGGACGGGGAGAGATTTACTGGCGGGGCCGGGGAAGGGCATGTACCATCCATCAAGTGCTCTTCCTTACACATCAGAGTCGGGAAAAGGAGCAGAAAGAAGAACGGGACACCAAACAGCTGCAGGGGGTGGGGAGGGGGGGAGCACATATTTAGAAAACAAGTAACGCAAGTGTTTGTTCCCGGCCAAGGGAAGACCAGCGCTTATCTGCGGCCCCCTGGACTGTCTCCTAAGCCCTTAATGACCAGGACTGCGGGGCGTCCCGAGGCAGGAAGACGCCTCTCGTTGCTGCAACGGGAATTCAACGCTTGCCGGTGTCACCGAAAGGCTTAAGTGGGCTCCCGCGAGAACCCCCGAGTGCACCTGTTCTGGTCGCCTGCGGGTAAACAGTTGAAAAACTCCTCAGCTATTTCCTCAAATTGGGTGGAAACAAAGAAACATGAGATTTGGGGGAGAGAGAGGGGGAAAAAAGTCTAGATTAGGGAATTGGAGATGCATTAATTTAAACAGGGAACAGGGTCAAGCGGGCACCCGTGAACAATTATAGTTTCTGCATTAATCGGGCCTGTAAGACGAGAGCCCTGAGGAACGCCGGGGGCTGGGGGCCGGACTGCGCGCGCACCTCAAGAAGGTGCATGTGTCTGCGGGGCTGTAAATGCCGCCAGCAGCTCCCAGGCCCGGGGCCCGTCCCCCGCACCCACGACAGCCAACAGTCCCGCCCCATAAAACTGCCAGGAGGTAGTGCCCAGCTGGCACGGAGAGCCCCGCGCCCCTGCCCAGGACCACCTGGGGGCCTTTCTGCAGTCTGGGGGGGGTCTCTCGATCCCCCCCCCATGGCTTACTCCCAGCAGGCATCTTCCATCCGGGGTGCTGAGCACAGGGTGAGAAGGGCGCCCCAAGCTCACTCCTCAGGCCGCAGCCGCTCTGTGGCCGCTGGACAGTCCCCACGCGGGCCTGGTGTCTCCTGCCCACAGAGAGGGGCGGCCGGTAGATGCACGGGGGACCCCCGAGGAAGTGAAGGGGGGAATGTGGGTAGCACGTTTCTCCAAAGTCCGTCACATCACAGACACAGTGACGCTCGGAGCAGCCCTGCCAGGCCCATCTGCCTGAAGGCGGACCACGGGGCACGCGCCGTGCTCCGGGGAGGTCACAGAGCCATCCTCTGGCACCAAAGGCTGAAGAACCAAACACTGGACCTGAACGAAAACGGGTCCAGTTATTTCGGAAACAATGCCGGTGTTCTTAGCCGCGCGGGCCAAGTCCGAGATGCAGGTGGCGGGTGCCGAGGATCTGCTGCCTTCCGTTCCGGCCAACCAAGCCCAGCCCAGAGCGGGGCGAGCGTCTGACCTTCCTCGGTCTCATGGGTCTTCTCTGGACCTTCTTCCTTGACCACCTCCAACCACTGCCTGTGTCCTGGGGGATGCGGAAGAGCCACAGGGACAGGCTCGAGAGAACGGGGGTCGGATGGGACGTGGGCGGGTGCGAGCGAGGGTCTGTGTGGTCGAGATCCTTTCACCCTCTTCTTCGCCCCCCCACCCCCTTCTCCCTAAGGGCGCACGGGAAACTTCTGGAAAGTGTCCGAGAAACACATCAGCGCACAATGCCTTTTTGTGCAAGGCAGCCTCACGCTTCCGCCGGGCGTGTGCTCATGACGACGACGACGATGGCGCTTCAAGGAGGGCGGGAGGAGAAATGGGAATTCCTGCTGTGCCCGTCTGTGAGATTCGGAGCCATCGGGGGTATGTGTGTGTGCATGTGTGTGTGGCAGGCGGGGGATGGGGAACCTCAAAACCAAATCGCTGACAACGAGAGCTCACTGCCCGGAAGTCGCAGGATCCTTTTCCACAGCACAAGCCTCCACCGGGACGGCCGGGAAGGGGCCCCCAGAGCGAAGTGACGGCAGGTTGCCTTTGCCCGCGGCAGTGAAGCCTGCAGAGCCCACGGGGCCCGCACCCGGTCTCTATTTCAGAACGCCCTGAGCCTCGGTGGGGCCTGCCAGGAAGGTGTCCCGGCCGCCTTTGAACACTTTCCCCGGCTCTGATATCGCTGCCAACTCCTTCCCTGCCTCGCTCGGTCGCCCGGCACCTTCCAGAGACCAACAAGGCCACCACTCTTTCCACGGCTGCCGCGGGAAGGGGGAGCACAATGGCCCCATTGGCAGCGGGCGGCCGGCCGGGGCGGTGTCGCAGGCCGGGATAAAGGTCCCTGTTCAGGGATTAGCATCTCCTGCCTGGGAAAATTCACGCCCAGGTGAAAGGGGGAGGCAGAGACGGTTTCCTTCTGGAAGCCGCGTGGGGTGGGCGGGAAGGCCGGCTTCTCAGGAGGAGGCGATGGGTGACGTGGCCCCGAATGGCCACCGGCCACCAGGCCCGGAAATGCACTTCTGGAAGCTGCTCCCGAGAAGCCCGCGGGGCTGGTCCCCGGCCCCCAGAGACGGGTCTTCGGGCGTGACCCGGGCCAGTGGGCTGTGCGCTGGCTGTCCACGCCCCAGGGTGCAGAGCCGCCGGCGTGGCCCCTGGGGCTGCCGCTGCAGAGGAAGGAGCTGCCCCCAAGTCCCTGGCAGAGCGTGAGGAACGGTTTACTTAATCTGCATTTATTAAGGGGGGGTGGGGGTGGGGTGGGGGGAGGAGTCGGTAGTGCTCTGGGATCACTTCCGGCTCAGTGCTCAGGGATCAACCCTGAAGGTGCTCGGGATCAACCTAGGGCCGCATCTCTCCAGGCCTGGACGAGTTCCTCTTTCTTGGGGCAGGATCACTTTGGCGACAGAGGAAAGTGTATGACGAGAAACAGGTGGCAGGGATATGGGGAGAGAGAGAGACAGACAGAAAGACAGGCAGAGTGTCTCCTTACCAGTTGGAACTTTGCCGGGCATTTGGTTCATCGATGACAAACACACCTCTACGGCACCCATCCAAATCAATCAGCCAGTCAAATGCCGTGCCCCCTCCCACCCTCAGGAACGCAGGAAGGCTGGGGCGGGGACTCCCTGCCGGGCTGGACTTCCGTGGGACACACACAAGGACGTGGGGAAGGGGGCAGCCCCATCCCCGGAAGCCCCCAATTCCCACAGCGGCCGTCTGCATCCTCGTCTCCAACTGCCAGACAGGTGCTCGAGCCCGCAAACCGGAATGGGTCTGGGCCCTTCAGGTCTTAACTCCTCCCCAGGACTGTCGCACACAGTGTCCGTGTGGCTAAGGGTGCCGAGTCCTTCAAGTCCACAAGCAAGCGTCCCTTTGTCCCACGGTGGCCAATCTTCCCCTTCCAGCGTCGCCCAAACAGCCTCACTGGCTTAGTTTGGCTTTTTGGGTCACACCCGGCGATGCTCAGGCCTCGTTCCCGGCTCTGCACTCAGGAATGACTCCCGGCGGTGCTCGTGGTCACCCGTCTGTCCGGCCACACTCGTCTCCTCCTCCCCCGCTCATCCTCTCTCCTTTTTCGGGCGTTGGGCCACTCCGACTCGAATTTGGGGCACACTCCTGGCGAGGGGGGGACCCTATGGGATGCTGGGAATCGAACCTGGGTTGGCCACGTGCAAGGCAAAGGCCCTATTTGCCGTGCTATCGCTCCGGCCTCTCTTCAGCCAGCCTTTTGTTCCCCCCAAATTCTGAAGTGCTGGTCTGTCTGCCTGGGGACACCGCACATCTGGGGAGCAGCTCAGCCTTGAGCTAAGCACTGGCCGGGCCCTGGAGGCGGGGGGCGAGGTGGCATGGCTGTGCTGGGCAGGAGGAGAGGGCATGGATGGTTTGTCAGCGGTGCCGGGGCATCGTGCAATGGGGTGTACGTGTGTCCGCAATACCCAGACCAGTTCCATCTCCCGCTTCCGGGGCACGAGCTCCCCAAACACAAAAACCTCCTTCACAAACACACCCCGGGCCAGCTGCTGCCGGGACCCAGGAAAGCAGGGCTCCCACCACCGCCCGGCTCGGGGTGCCAGGATCTATCTGTTCACCCGCCTGGTGGCTCGGCCCCCGCTCTCACTCCCAGTCTACCTGGGGGCCAGCCGGGGCCACGCGACCACGCGAGGGGCACGGCCACACCGTGGGGAGGGCCACGCTGTGCTGTGACGGAGGAGGGAGACGCCGGCGTGGCAGCTGTCTGCGGGGCCGCCCGCTTGCCAATTTGCATTTTAATTGTCTGCAGCTGCAGCAGGCACGGCCGGTGCTTTACGACGGGGATGGCCCGCTTGGCGCGATCGCGGCTCTGCTGGCCCCGGTCCAGATGATGACAACACGCGGCCGAGGCCGAGGCCCGCCCTGGATTTCCCCAGGGTTCAGTGCGGAGGGGACGGCATGACAGTCAAAACGCCTTCCCGGCTGCGACCCTCCCCTGGGCGCCCACCCCTCGTGCCCACTGGCCACGATGGGGCAAGGGGCCGCCTCGTTCCCACCGTCCACGTGGAGGCCGCCGGGGCGGGAATGGCGCCGGCTGGCAGGTGCCGAGCAGAGTCGGGGCAAATCCTGCTCAGAAATGACTCATGAGTGTTTTTTTCCGCCACTTGCCGCGGCCTCGGAAATGAAGCGAGTGACGTCAGGGCCGGCCGGTCCCGGAGCCCGCAGCCCGCCGGCTCACGCCTCGCCCGGCGCACTGGGCTTCCCCGAGAGGCGCGGCAGCATGCGTGCACCTGCACGGCCGCCCTGCTTCGCCACGGCCTCTTGAGACGCGCCGGTCTGAGAAAATCCTGGTTCAGCGAGCCGGCGAGGAGGCAGGACGAAGCCCAGGCCGGGGCGAAGGGCAGGGAGAAAGGACACACCCAGCACACGAAGCAAACGAAGCCGGGTTGAGAAGGCACCGCCCGGGGGCCGGAGGGATGGTGCAGTGGGCAGGGCACGCGCCTGGCACAACTTGGGCTGACGCAGGTTCCATCCCTGGTACCCACTGGGGTCCTCTGGGATCCTTAAGAGTGATCCCTGAACACAGCCGGGGTGCCCCCCCTCCCCCCACAACAAACAAACCAAAAGCCCAAAGCAAAAAAGACCACTTGTCCGATGGGCTGAG
The DNA here is from genome assembly GCA_028565675.1 of Sorex palustris. NCBI lineage: Eukaryota > Metazoa > Chordata > Mammalia > Eulipotyphla > Soricidae > Sorex > Sorex palustris. The sequence continues at coordinate 2,798,039 of JAOXYA010000025.1, read as the reverse complement.
CTTAGGTCCCGCCGTCACGAGAAAGAAGCTTCTGGCACCTCGAATGATCGGGCGGGGCCGAGGGAGCCAGGCGTGGGCTGACGGTTCACGGTAGCATCTTTGGGCTCAGACACTTTGGGAGCTGTGTGCTTCGTGTCTGGGGGTGGGCCCTAGGGGGTGGAGGCCCCAGTGGGGCTAGTTTGGAAAATTCTCCAAAACTTTTTCTTCTTTTCTTTTTTTTTTGGCGGGGAGGGGGCTGGAGTGATAGCACAGCAGGTAGGGTGTTTGCCTTCCACACGGCCAACCTGGGTTCGATTCCTTTGTCCCCCCTCGGAGAGCCCGGCAAGCTACCAAGAGTATCCCACCTGCATGGCAAAGCCTGGCAAGCTCCCCGTGGCGTATTCGATATGCCAAACACAGTAACAACAAGTCTCACCATGGTGACTGGTGTCTTCTCAACCAGACGACAGTCCTACAGACAGTGTTACATTTTCTGTTATGACACGAGAGCTGGTGGGCTGAGGGGGCCGGTGGCACGCGGAACCCCACCCCAAATGTCTCCGACCTGCATGTCTCTGGAAGTTCACAGATTAATATCCGGGACTGGGCCCCCTGGTGAAATGACTGGCCTTGACAGGCACTGGTCTGATGTCTTTTGATATTAAATGCTAAGATGCGCTCTCTGTGCTATGGGAAAAGCCCTGGGCCAGCTGTGGGCTCCCAGCTGCTCTGAACACAATAAATCAGGTTTATTTATTTTTTTGCTTTTGGGGTCCCACCCAGCGATGTTCAGGGCTGACTCCTGGCTCTGCACTCAGGAATCACTCCTGGCAGTGCTCGGGGGATCCTATGGGATGCTGGGGATCGAACCCGGGTTGGCCGCATGCAAGGCAAACACCCTCCCCACTGTACTTTGCTCCAGCCCCCAATACAACGGGTTTAATGAGGGCGAGCAAATCTCCTTCCTAACCGTCAATGTGTCCAAAGATCAAAACCTTGTTCAGGGGCTGGAGCGATAGCTCAGTGGGGAGGGCGTTTGCCTTGCATGCGGCCAACCCGGGTTCGATCCCCGGCATCCCATAGGATCCCCTGAGCACTGCCAGGAGTAATTCCTGAGTGCAGAGCCAGGATTAAGCCCTGTGCATTGCCAGATGTGACCCAAAAAGCAAAACAAAACAAAAAAAAACCTTGTTCAGAGCCCACCCGGTTAGGGGTTCACTGACATGGAAGAAAGACTCCGGAAACTTCCTTCCCAGGAAGTACCTGTGCCCTGGGCTCTGTCCAGGTTAACACTTAAGAACTGGACACCTGAAGTGTCCTACAGGACTGCCCAGGCCAGAGCAACAAGACAGAGGCGGAGGGGCAGGAGCGATAGCACAGCGGGGAGGGCGTTTGCCTTGCATGCAGTCAGCCCAGGTTCAATCCCTGGCATCCCATAGGGTCCCCCAAGCACCGCCAGGAGTGATTCCTGAGAGCAGAACCAGGAAGAACCCCCAAGCATTGCCGCGTGGGACCCAAAAAGACTCTGGAAGCCCCCTTCCCAGGAAGTGCCTGTTCCCTGGGCTGTGTCCAGATTCACACCTAACAACTGGACATCTGAAGTGTCTTACAGGCCAGGCCAGGCCAGAGCGACAAGACAGTGGCAGAGCTGATTCCTCCCGGGCTGCCCGTTGGGTCCCTGAGTTCCTGCCAGGGGCCAGCCCGGACCATCACCCAGGTCTCCCGTTGCCCGAGGGGTGCCCCTGCCATCCACCTGCCTGTCTCAGGTGCTTTGCTGGGCTGGTTTGGGGGTGCCGGGGGTTCCACTGAGCGGCTTCTGTTGCAGTCCGAGGTCTTACGTGCCATCTACGTGCGAGTCCTGGAAATGGTGAACGGGATGCAGCCAGAGGACTTCTACAAGGTGAGGGTGCGGCCGCCGGCCTGGTAGCTTGGAATAGGACACCCGGCCGGGTCACCCCATTTTTCCTTTCGGGCCTTCCCGGGGACCAACAGTGGATGGGATTTCTCGGGCTTTTCCTTGCTCAGTGTTTACAAACGCTATTCCACAGCGTTTACAAACCCAGGGCTTCTCCGGGAAGTCTTGCCTGGGCTTCGTCCCTCTGCAGAAGGCTTTTGGCAAATCACGAGAGAACACACAGGAAACGTTTAGCCAGACAGACAGGGGACGCGGTGTTGTCCTTGCCCGCTGCCCACCCCTGATCCATCCATTTGGGCATCGCGGGGAACTCAGCCCCGAGCACCCTGGGTGTGACTCTTCCAGCAGGGAATCAGCCTTGAGAACAGAGCTCGGAGTCAGTCCCGAGCATCCTGGGTGTGACCCTGCACTGAATCAGCCCCGAGCATAAAGCTTGGAGTCAGCCCTGAGCACTCCAGGTGTGACCCTTCCCACAGTGAACCAGCCCCGAGCACAGAGCTCAGAGTCATCCCCGAGCACCCTGGGTGTGACCTAGCAGTGAATCCACCCCGAGCACAGAGTTTGGAGTCAGCCCCGAGCACCCTGGGTGTGACCTTTCCAGCAGGGAGTCATCCCCGAGCACAGAGCTCAGAGTCACAACCAGCACTCTGGGTGTGCCCGACCGGGTCCGTTAGCTCACAGCCTCTCTGAATCGCCCCCACGCAGCCGCCTGCCGGCTCGGAGGTGTCGAACCCACAGCTCATGCAGGGCTTTCTGCCGGTCAGCAACTTGTTCCGACACCTGTGAGTAGCAGGCGGCAGCCCCTGGGGGTCGGGTGCCCGGGTCCTGTCCACCCGTCCTGGTGCTCGCACTCGTGACATCTCCTCACTCCCCTTCCCCCCCAGAGGGCCACAGCAGCCGGGCTCTCGGCACCCCAGGTTAGCACATGGGACCCCTCCCCCTGTCCTTTGACCTTTGACCCCGGAGAAGCCCAGGTCCCCGTAGCCCAGAGCGCGGTGGTCGCAGCCACACTCTGTCACGTTCTTGCTTCCTCCTCCAGGAAGTCCTTCATGCTCATCTGTCGGGTCAGTGACTTTGAGATGGCAGATATTCTGCACCCGAGTAAGTGAAGTCCAGAGCCAGGCGCCGGCTGGGGGCGCCCCGGGGTGAGGGGTTTTCTGGGGCGCCCCTACACTGGCATCTCTTCTGCCCTCTGTCTCCAGGAGAGCTGATTTTATCATGACTCTTTTCCTCTCTCTCTCTGCTTTAGTGTTTGGGCTATCCCCGATGACACTCAGGGCTCACTCCTGACTCAGTGCTCAGGGAATACACCCGGCTCTGTGCTCAGGGCTGATTCCTGGCTTTGTGCTCAGGGATCACTCCTGGCTCAGTGCTCAGGAAATACTCCTGGTTCTGTGCTCAGGACTCACTCCCAGCTCTGTGCTCAGGGATCACTCTGGGCTCAGTGCTCAAGGAATACTCCCAGCTCTATGCTCAAGACTTACTCCCAGCTCTGTGCTCAGGGATCACTCCTGACTCAGTGCTCAGAGCTCAGAGCAGATCTCAGAGGTACTGTGGCCCAGCATGGGGGGCGGGGGGGCAGGACGCGATGCCAGGTGTGTCCCTCTGTTCTTTCCCCTCCAGAAGCCAAACGGACCATCCGGTTTCTCAGCGCCGTAATCAACTTCATCCACTTCCGGGAGTCTCGTCGAGAGACCTACACGGAATTCCTTTGGCAAAATGTGAGGCCGTGCATGGTCTGGGCAGTAACTGGGCTCCCCACACCCACTGGAGTGGCCCCTGAGTACTGCCGGGGGTGGCCTCCCAAGCCATCCAGTTATCTGGGAGCCGTGGGCCAGATGGGTGGCCTCTTGGGGTGGGGGGGGGGCTGGCTCTGTAACTGGTCATTTTTTTTTTTGCTTTTTGGGTCACATCCGGCAATGCTCAGGGATTCCTCCTGGAACTGCACTCCTGGCAGTGCTCGGGGGGCCATGTAGGATGCCGGGAATCGAACCCGGGTTGGCCGCGTGCAAGGCAAACGCCCTCCCCGCGGGGCTATCTCTCCAGCCCCTCTGTAACTCACCTTGGCTGGCCGCGGGTACTGGCCTCTTGCTGGATGCTGCTCCTCTCAGTGACCTGAGGACGGCTGCAGACCCGGCCACGACAACTCTCACCAGCCTGCAGGACCCTGGGTGGTCTGTCCTGTCTACTCTCTGTGGGGGGGAGACCACTGACCCGCACACTCAGAGACCCCCTCACCCCCACAACCCCCCGCTGCGTCTCTGCTGTCCTTCTCCCCAGCTCACCTGTGTCCCCCATTGGGGGGTGCGCTGAGCTATGAGGCTGGAGCGGACACTCTGGGGGTCCCCAAGGGCACCGGCAGCCCCAAGTTGCCCTAGGAGGGGGCATCCCCGACAAGACCCCATGCTCCCTGACAGGAATCTTCCGCGAGCAAGATGGGTCAGCTCGAGAACGCCCACCAGGAGGCGCTGCAGAGGCTGGAACAGCTGCAGTGAGCGGCCCTGGGCAGCCTGGGGGGGGGGGTCAGGGGGCTTGGAGTGGGGGCAGGGGTCCTGACCCGCGTCCCCTGCCCAGCTCGATCCCCGTCGACCAGCAAACTGAGCTCCAGCAGCTGTCGGACGAGATCCATGACCTGCACCAGACACTGAGTCACCTACAACAAAAATCGGTACTGAGGGGGCACAGGGTTGGGTCCCACCACCAGGCAGTGGACAAAGGACCTGCCGTCCCCGACCACTGCAGTGTTGCTTGGCATAGCGCCCACCAAGGGGGGCAAGAGTGGCACCAGCCTCTTGGAGAGCCAGGCTGGAAAGTTGGGCCAGGTGTCACCTAGCACAGAGCCGCCGTCACTAATGCAGGGCCTGCCCTCTCTGCAGACTGATGCACAGGAGACAAACACACAGAAGAAATACCAAATCTCCCAGAAAACCAAGCACCTGGTGAGACCTTGGTCCCCCCGTCCCGGCACGGGTGGGTGTGGGAGCTCCACTGGGCATTCAGGGCTGGCCAGCTGGGACCATGGCCCGTGATCAATGTGTCCAAGAGGATGGCGGGAGAGGCTGGAGCCCTAGCACAGTGGGTAGGGCATTGGCCTTGCACACGGCCGACCCGGGTTCGATCCCCGGCATCCCATAGGGCCCCCCGAGCACCACCAGGAGTGATTCCTGAGTGCAGAGACAGAAGTAACCCCTGAGCATCGCCGGGTGTGCCACCCCCCAAAAAAAGCCAAAAAAAAAAAGAGGATGGGTGGGAGGAGGCGGGTTCAGGTGACCTGGGACCTGGGAGGAGGCGGGGCTGGTGTGAGTTTGTCAAGATGCACTGTCCCCTGACCCCTCAGAATGAGCTGAAGCTCTCACTGGCCTCCACCAAAGAGCGACAGGACACCTTGAAGACCAAGATCATCGATTCGCCAGAGAAGCTGAAGAACGAGCAGATGAAGGACACGATTCAGAAGCTCAAGGCCTCCCGGGTGGGTGCCAGCCCCACTCTGCCCCGCCCCGCCTCCCACCTGCCCTTGAACCCTGGGCGAAGGACAGGAGCACTGTGGCCCCTCCTGGGCCTTGGTCTGGGCTGCGGTGAGTCAGATCTGGGCCCACTGGAGGCCCTGCCCGAGGGACCGCGGCCCCAAGCCATCCGTCCCCACTGCTTTGAAGTCAGAGCAGGGTGAGTCGTGGACATCCGGTGGGCTCCGAGCTGACTGGACGGTGCCTTCCAGCGCGAGGTGATGGACAGGTTGGACCAGTACCGCGACATGGTGGCGGGTCTGCCCGTGTGTCAGCTGGAGCTGCAGCGATGCCTGAGGAAGACGCAGGAGCTGGCAGACAGCAGGGACCGGAGGGCCCAGATCTCCCAGGAGGTGAGTGTTGTCCCCGCTCCGGGGTGGGGGACAGCGGGACGCCCCTGTCCCTGGGCCCCGCACTGACCACGGCCTCACCATCACCCCCGGCCCGATGTAGAACCTGATGCTGGAGGATCAGATGGAGAGCGCCCAGCTGGCCCTGAGGAAGATGAAGGTGGAGGAGGGCACGCTCCGGCGGCAGCGGGCGGCCAAGGAGGAGAAGCTGGCCACCGCCCAGCTCAGGGCTGGCACGAGGCGGCAGGACATGGAGCGGGACAAGTGTGCGCTCACCAAGTAGGTCACCCGGGTCACCGAGGAGGTAACCTGGGATCACCAAGTAGGTCATCTGGGTCATTGAATAGGTCACCTGGGGTTACCCAGTAGGTCACCCGGAGTCTGGGGCCATTGAGTAGGTCACCCGGGGTTATCGAGTAGGTCATCGAGAAGGTCATTGAGTAGGTCACCCAGGGTCATCAAGTAGGTCACCTGGTGTCATCGAGTAGGTCATCAAGTAGGTCACGTCACCCAGGGTCATCGAGTAGGTCACCGGGGGTCATCAAGTAGGTCATCTGGCGTCATCGAGTAGGTCATTGAGTAGGTCACCCAGGTCATTGAGTAGGTCACCCAGGGTGATCCAGTAGGTCACCTGGAGTCTGGGGTCATTGAGTAGTCACCCGGGGTCCTAAAGTAGGTCACCTGGGGTTATCGAGTAGTTCATTGAGTTGGTCATCTGGGGTCATCAAGTAGGTCATTGAGTAGGTCATCCGGAATCATCAAGAACGTCACCAAGTAGGTCACCCAGAGTCATCGAGTAGGTCATCAAGTAGGTCATTGAGTAGAGCACCCGGGGTCATCAAGTAGGTTACCCGGGATTATCAAGTAGGTCACCTAAACTCTGGGGTCATTGGGTAGGTCACTCAGGGTCCTCAAGTAGGTCACCCCAGTCCTCGAGTAGGTCATCGAGTAGGTTATCAAGTAGGTCATCTGGGGTCACTGAGTAGGTCACCCGGAGTCTGGGGTCGAGTAGGTCACCTAGAGTCCTCAAGTAGGTCATCGAGTAGATCATCCAGGGTCATCTATTAGGTCACCAAGAAGTCCTGGAGTAGGTCACCCAGGTCCTCGAGTAGGTCACCTGGGGTCACCGAGCAGCTCCCCCTGGCGCTCCAGCGACACTGAGCCCGTGTCCCCCCATCCAGGGTCTGTCAGAGGCTGCAGGAGGAGCGGGGGGTAGTCTGCGAGCGCATGGTGGCCGTCACCCAGGAGGCGCAGCGGGTGAAGCTCATCACCCAGCAGCTGCAGGACACAGCCAAATGGGAGCACCTCAAGGCCCGCGTGAGTCCGGGTGGATGGTTGACCCCGCCCGGGCGGCCCCCACCCTGCTCACAACCCCCCTATTGCCCGCCTCCCAGGAGATCTCCCGCAACCTCAAGGCCGGGCTGGAGAAGTACCACGAAGGGCTCGAGAGGGCGTCGGCTGAGGGGCATGCATCTCTGTGGAGGAAGGCGGAGAGGCTTCGGGCGCGGATGTACTGGGTCAACACCGGGGGGACCCTGGAGGGAGGGCACGGGCCAGGGAGGGCAGGAGGGAGCACCCAGCACTCAGGACTAAGCACCTAGCACACAGCACCTAGCCTCTCGCCACGGCCCTCACCCATGAGGTTGTTACCTGTGGCCCGTCTGAGGGATTCTGGGGGTCCCCAGGTCTCAGACTCCCTGTGTGTTCTCTGACGGGGGCTGTTTAGACTGAAGAATAAATGGGCACATTCACGGCTGCGTGTGTGTTTGCGAGTCACCTGCCACCTCCCTTCAAGACACCTGGATCTGAGTCTTGGGGGACGGTCCACAAGACTGAGTGGGGCCTGAAATCAGGAAAAGGCTTCCTGAGCTGACTCAGTTCCAGGGGCCCATGTGTGAAGCTCGAGGCGGAGCAAATACTTGACTTAGAGTCAGGTTCAACGGGCTCATTTTTTTTTTACTTTTGGGGTCATACCCGGTGATGCATAGGGGTTGCTCCTGGCTCTACACTCAGGAATTACCCCTGGCGGTGCTCGGGGGACCATATGGGATGCTGGGAATCGAACCTGGGTCGGCCACATGCAAGGCCACTGCTCTCCACGCTGCGCTATCTCTCCAGCCCCCTCAACTGGCTCATTTCCAGGGGTGACCAGGTGCAGGACTGAGCCCCTGGCAGGCTGAAGTGGACTCACCTGATTCTAGCTCAGCAGAACCCATCTTGCTTTCACTCAGACCAGCAAAGTTGGGGATGAAATTTTGTTCCCCAATCGGGTTGGGTCTCCATTGCGAGACTTGTTGTTACTGTGTTTGGCATCTCGAATATGCCATGGGGAGCTTGCCAGGCTCTGCCATGTGGGCAGGATACTCTTGGTAGCTTGCCGGGCTCTCTGAGAGAGAGACGGAGGAATCGAACCCAGGTTGGCCGCGTGCAAGGCAAATGCCCTACCCGCTCCAGCCCAAAGCTGCATGTAAAGAGAATTATGAAACTGTAGTGAAAATTAAGAAAAATGTGATGGGATTTGGGAAACTAAAACTGGACCCTTAAGTGAGACAAGAGAAGGGAGGGAGAACTATTCCTTTGATGACCTCCATCAACTGCATTAAGGGCCCACCAGCCCACCAGATTGATATGAGCACCCTGGGCCCGACAGATTGATGGCAATGCCCAAGGAGATGGTACCAAGGACTGCACCAAAATTGACTCAGATATGCTGACACTGTTTTTCTTTGGGGGGGGACTGGGGGGAGTCACACCCGGCGATGCACAGGGGTTACTCCTGGCTCTGCATTCAGGAATCACTCCTGGCGGTGCTCAGGGGACCCTATGGGATGCTGGGAATCGAACCTGGGTTGGCCGTGTGCAAGGCAAATGCCCTAACCACTGTGCTATCGCTCCAGCCCCCTCCCTCTCATTTTCATGCTCTCTCTCTGCCTCTCTCCTCTTCCCCTCTCCTCTCTCTCTCTGGTTTCGGTTTGGGCCACACTCATCGATGCTCAGGCCTTACTCCTCTCTCTGTGCTCAGGGGACCACATGTGGTGCCAGGGATCGAACCTGGCTCAGCCTTGTACAAGGCAGGTGCCCTCCCCGCTGTACCACCACTCTGGCCCCTTTTCAAACGACTATAATACCGACCCCACCACCAAAGTACCAATTACCACTCACTCTCCAACCCAGTGGGCCTTCTCTGCCCTTCACCCCTCTCCCCCTCCCCTGCTCTCATCCCCAGCTCTGAGGCAGCCTCCTGGGGGTTGCTTCCCTTCGGGTTTGTTTGTGGTCCTCATTGGCTTCTTTCTCCCCACCACGGATGAGCTCATCTGGTCATTGTCTTTCTCTTTTGCTTAGTGTGATGGAATCTGACTGTTGGTAGGCGCCTCTTGTGGGATGCCATTTCCAGGGCATAAGACAAATTGTGGCCTGAAGCGTACACACGTATTCCAACGAGGTCTCCAAAGGACGGAGCCTTTGGTCCCCCCTCTCGCTGGCCTCACGGGTGGAGCAAAGCACATGGGATGGGGGAAGTCACATGTTTTCATTTAAAAGTTGCCTTAGTGGGGCTGGAGCAATATCACAGTGGGAGGGCATTTGCCTTGCACACAGCCGACCCGGGTTCGATTCCCAGCTTCCCATAGGGTCCCCTGAGCACTGCCAGGAGTAATTCCTGAGTGCAGAGCCAGGAGTAACCCCTGAGCATCACCAAGTGTGACCCAAAAAGCAAAACAAAAAACAAAACCAGACTGACCAGAGAACCTGCGTCCTGCCAATCACCCCCTGTCCCATTCTGGGGGAGTCCTGATTTCCCCCTCAGGTTTTGGGCCATACCCAGTGGTCCTGCGGTGGGTGGGTGGGGGTGGGGAGCATGCAGAGAATGTGTGGGGTGGGACCCGGGGAGCAAACCACTCGACCAGCATGGTGAGACTCTTCTCCACCCTCCCCACAGCCTTAAGTGCTCCCCATAACTCTCCTGTTCCCCAGAAACTGCCCTGAGGCGGGTGGGGGTGGGGTGAGGGGCTGGGGTGGAGGCTTATGAGGCAGGAAGTCCCTGCCCCGTCCACAGGGCAGCTGGAGTCTGCAGTCCACCTACTGAAGGGCCAGCGTCTCCCGGAAAGAGCAGGGCAGTGTGGCGTGTTGAGGCCTGGCACTTGGGGATGGCGTGGATGCTGATAGCCAAGTCTCTTGGTGTGGGCCAGGATGGGGGTGGGGGTGGGGGTCGGGGGGGGGGGCACACCCGGCGGTGCTCAGGAGCGCCCCTAGTGGTTCCCGGGGGAACCACACCCAGCGGAACTGGGGAGTCACACTGGGGATGGTGGGATGCAATGCCAAGGCCTTAGGCCCTGTCCCCTCCCTCTCCCTCACCCTCAGGAACAGAGGACTCCAAGGCAAATACTGACCGTTTTCTCAGGCTGTGGGATGTGTGTGAGCCTCTCTGACTTAGACCCACTCTCCAGTGTCCCTGGTGCCTGCACCCGTGGGAAGACATACAATTGGACGAGGCTCAGGAACGTATGTGAGTTGCCCCTCTCTGATTTGGTTAGCCATTGGGAAGTTGAGGTCTGTGGCCCCCCATTTGGAGGTCCCCAAATCCTAGGGGGCAAACAGGGATTTTCAAACCCAGGCTCTGCCATATGCCAATGTTCTGTGAGCTGGATTGAATCCATTTGATCCCTGGCATCCCTTGTGGTTCCCCGAGCATCGCTAGGTGTGATCCCTGAGCACAGCCACTCACGACCATCACTCACTCATCTTCATCACTCATTCACCATCATCATCCAGTCTTCACTCACCACCGCTCACAACCATCACTCACTCACCATCATATAAAGTCTCACTCACCACCACTCACTCACCACCCTCCCTCACCACCACTCATGCCCATCAGTCACTCACCACCCTCACTCACTCACGACCATCACTCACCAGCATCATTCATAGAGCCTTCAGTCACCACCCCTCACAACCATCATTCACTCTCCATCCTCACTCACGACCATCACTCATTCACCATCATCATCCAGTCTTCACTCATCACCGCTCATGACCATCACTCACTCACCATTATCACTCATACAACTTCACTCACCATCACTCACAATCATCACTCCCTCGTACAGCCTCACTCACCACTCACGACCTTCACTCACTCACCACCCTCCCTCAACACCACTCATACCAGTCACTCACCACTCTCACGCACTCACGACCATCACTCACCATCATCACTCAGCCTCACTCACCAACACTCACAACCATCGGTCACCATCATTGCTCATACAGCCTCACTCGCCACCACTCATGACCATCACTCACTCACCACCCTCACTTACAACCATCACTCACTCACCATCATCACTCACCACCATCACTCACTCACCATCATCACTCATACAACTTCACTCACCACCGCTCACAACCATCACTCACTCATCCAGTCTCACCACCACTCATGACCATCACACACTCACCATCATATAGTCTCACTCACCACCACTCACTCACCACCACTCATGCCCATCAGTCACTCACCACTCTCACTCACGACCATCACTCATTCACCATCATCATCCAGTCTTCACTCACCACTGCTCATGACCATCACTCACTCACCATTATCACTCATACAACTTCACTCACCACCACTCATGACCTTCACTCACTCACCATCATATAAAGTCTCACTCACCACCACTCATGCCCACCGGTCACTCACCACACTCACTCACTCATGACCATCACTCACCAGCATCATTCATAGAGCCTTCAGTCACCACCATTCACAACCACCACTCACTCTCCACCCTCACTCACGACCATCACTCACCATCATCATTCAGCCTCACGCACCACCACTCACAACCATCGGTCACCATCATCGCTCATACAGCCTCACTCGCCACCACTCATGACCATCAGTCACCACCCTCACTACCATCACTCACTCTCCATCCTCACTCACGACCATCACTCACCATCATCGCTCATACAGCCTTACTTGCCACCACTCACAACCATCACTCACTCACTATCGTCACTCATACAACTTCACTCACCACCGCTCACAACCATCACTCACCACCACTCATACAGCCTCACTCACCACCACTCACAACCATCACTCATCACCATCACTCACGCTCAGCATCACCGCCCATGATCATCAGCCACCACCGCTCACTCTCACCACCATCCCCACCAGACTCAAGCACGCACCCTTCACTACTCCTCACACGCACCCTCGCCACCCTGTCTGGGGGGCCAACCTCCAGGCGCGGGTCTGGAGCTGCGGGACGCATCAACAGACACAACAGACAGGATCACCACACGCAGGCCCGAGAATGGTGTTTCTCTCTTTTATTTAAAAACAGTGCTTCATTACCATTTGCAAAGGCAGAGGCAGTGGCTCCTCCTTCGCTTAGAGTTTATAAAAGCCAGCAACATGATCAATAATTTATACACATGGATAGTAATACAAAAAAAAGGAAGGAATAAAAGCTAAAGATCTAACTACTCCGACCTTCACAATTCCAGCTACTTGATGATAATAGGAGTAACCCAATGAATACTGTATGGTCTGAAAGCTACTATACATATGATTCTTAACGGGGGCAGGGTGGGGGTCAGGGGAGGGGGGAGACCGTCACAAAGCCCGGGTGCTTCTCTGGAGTTCGCAGGGAAACAGGACCCTGGCCAGCAGCTCGGGGGCGGGGGAGGGGGGTCCTAGGAAGTGATTTGGGGCAGGGGGGACGGGAGGGTGGAGAGAGAAAAGGCGAGGTGGTCGATTATACAAGCATCCCAAGTGATGCCCCCATGCCCCAAAGGTACCTGTGTTGCCATGGCAATGGGGAGGGGGGGCGGAAAACTGCAGGTGCATGGCGGGAAGTTTGGGTTCCTGCCATGAGGCGTCGGGAGGAGGGAGAGAGGTTCGATGGCGTTTCAGCCTTGCAGAGATTTGGACTGAAGAGCTCAGAGACTCGGGTGAGGCAGTCTGTCGGGGGTGGGGGGCACCCCCCTCCGCCCCTCTATCTCCCCCCCCCCGCACCGCCCCTTCTCACCCTGCAGCCCTGGCTTTACGTGGGTCAGCCCCAGGTTCGCTCCAGCTATTCACAAGCAGAATTCAAACACCAGAAAAAGAAAATCAACAACAACAACAACAACAACAACATCATCAACAACCCCAAAACAGTTCATATCCCTTAGGCAGGGGGGTGGGGGGGGGAGGAAAAAGAGAATCAATTCATCACTCGATATATAATACAGCCAAAATGAGCTGCCAAAAGCGCACACACACACCACACAAACACACACGCGCGCACGCACACACACGCACACACACACACACACACACAAATACTGTGAACAGAAAAAAAAAATACCAGAAAATGACTACGCTGGGAGTCTAGATGGGGTAGAGACATTGCTTAAAGCACTTATCAAGTCCCCGGAAAAAGCCAAACCAGAAAAAAAAAAAGTTAGAAAAGAAAACTTTAAAAGCTCCAGTGCCCCTGGGACTCTGGTGTCAGTCACAGAGATGGGGGCAGATGGAGGACCAGGGAACCCACGTTCCCTTGTCTGCTTGCCCGTGTGGGCGACACCCTCGCCACACAGCACCCTCAGAACCACGGGGGGGGGGTGGTCAGTTGTGGCCGGTGAGCGGCTCTCTCCGTTACCAATCCCTGCCAACCAGCACTACCATGGCTGAAGTGATCGACCGTTTTCCTGAGTAAACTGTAACTGGCTACAGTTCCGGTAACGTGGAGGAGAACTCGGGCTGCTCCAGCCAACTGCGATACTTGAGGGTCCCTTCTCCCATCCCCCACCTCTCCCCCCCCCAACTCGGGGTTCCTGATTCTGAGCGTGCGGGAGTTTAAGAACTGGGTCACTTGCTGGGGTCTGTCTGGTCCTTGGGCGTCACTGTCAAAGACAGGTGTCAGAGACTTGAACGCACTCATGACACTGGTAGGGGACAAGGTGGCCCAAGGGCCTTGCCTCGTGCTCGAGTCCTGGATGGCTATATGGCCTGCTGGGTCAGGAAAGCCAGGATGAAAGGAAGTATGCGAGGACGGGAGGAGGGGAAGGGACAAGAGAGGGCAGAGGCGTTTGGACAGGAACGCTTCCCAAAAAAGAAAAGAAAAAAAAGAAAAAGAAAACCTTTTTTTTGTTTGTTTGTGTTGTACGCAACCGAGAATCAAGTTTCACTGGTGTCTACTACGAACAGCTTGAAGAGCCATGACGAAAGAAACACACACGAATTTTACGTTGGATGTGTTCACCTTGCCCACTATATGTCTTACCTATCTTAAAAACAGTGCAAACAGGTAACTTAAGCTTTGCAAACACCACTACCCCAAGCCCCACCCCAACCCCAAGTTCCCTTTCCTCCTATTATCTGGGGGGGAAAAATATTAAAAAAAAAAAAGTCTGCGATTCTGCTAATGGGACTGTGCTCGGCTGAGCGCAGCAAAGCAGCGGTGAGAGGAGAGGGGGTGGGCAGCTGGCCGGCGGGTGTGGGCAACTGGCCCCGGGCCTCCTGCCCATCGGAGGGGCTCCCTCGAGGGACTTTGCCTTTCTGCTTGAGGGAAAGCAGAACGGCTAGGAGCCTTTGAGGAAAAGCTGCTGAAGTCATCGGTGATTTCAAGGAGATCGCCCCTAGCTCCCCTTAAAACACAGAGCTGGCCACCCCGCCCCTCCCTTTCCCTTCTTCTTCCAAAAAAATAAAATAAAAAGAAAATAAAATAAAAAATACCAGTGGCTCAACTCCCTCCCGCGGTGAAGGCTGGGGCGCAGACAGATGGGTGGTTCTGAGTAGGTTTTAGGAAAACCTGAGAGCCTTAGAGAGGATGAAGCTGTCGCCAGGGCTGGGCTGGGCCCATGGGAGACGGGCTGTGAGCACGAGGGATTCTGGCCAAGATGGAAGGGCGGCTGTCAAGGGTCCCGGGAGGAAGAGGGGGGGGGCGGCGGCGTGTAGGTCAGGGCAGCCCTGGAGGGCTCCTTGGAGGAAGTCCTGAGTGTCCAGCTACAAAGAAGCTGCCCTAACCATCCCTGCTTCTGGGGCTCTGCGTCGCCACGTCTGGGGGAGTCGCCCGCCAGCGCCCTCCTCTTCTGACTGGGGGCTGGGGTCCAAAGGGAAGTCAAGTCAGGAGCAGAGGACCCTGTGGCTTTGAGGAACCAGCCTCGGGGCGGGGGGTGGGGGTGCTGTGCAGGGCATGCGCACGAGCTGACAGGTGCAGGCACCGAGGGCAAGGGGGGCGGGCTCTTGCAGGATTAATCCCAAGCCTAGTCTTGCAGGAAGCCCGAGGACATGGTGGGACAGGCCCCCCCGGGAGGCCACGGAGCTGGCCGGGGCGCCCTCAGCCAGACCCAGCTGAACTGAGACGCGCACAGGGCAGTGTGCCCACTCTGTCCGGAGTGCAGGGGAAAAGAGAAAACCCTCCTCCCTCTCTCTCTGTCTCTCCCCACCCTCGACGGAAAACCACCTTTCAGGATCTGGCCTGGACTCAGGCGCCTAGCGAGTGGCTGCCACTTGGAACACGCCACAAAGTGTCTTTCTCCGTTTCTTTAGTCAGGATAAAGCACTCCCTTGAAAAAGGAAAAAAAAAAAAAGAGGAAAAAAAAATCCCCCCCCCGCTCCCCAATTCCTTAGCCCCGTGAAAGCACTGCATCCCGGGGTCCCTTCTGCTAACTAAAATAGCTATATACATACAACAAAAAAACGGTCTCAACAGCCACACACCCCGCTTTGGCTTGAGGAGGGGAGCCCTGACCCACACGGCCAGTGACCCGGGCAATCTGGTCCCCCCTCGATGCCAGCCTCCCTGGGATCAAGCAGAATTGCATCTGGCTTCCTGGACGCCCTCCCCCCGGCCCTCAGAAAGGAGGCGTGGACCCCAGGGGGTGGGCGGGTCCCCGCACACCCACCCAGAGCCATCACTCTGTGTACAAGGGATCACTTGAATTCAGAGACACGAGTCGTTATCAGTCAAGAACACGAGTGGAGGTGGGGGGGGTCATTCAAAAAAACCCAACTCCAACCCCAAACCAAACCCCTACCAGAGCGGCAACGCCGTGCCCTGCCCTGGCATAAACCCGGGAGCAGCATTGCCGGGGGTGCCTACAGGGAGGCCAGGGGGGCCGCAGGGGTCTGTGCTCGCTCTGGTCGCTAATGCCCTCGCCGTGGGGATGCAGCAGGTCCCTGGCTTTGGGCAGCCCTGGCTGACCACTAGCGGGGAAATCCTTCCTCCCCAACCTGGGCCCCGGCCCCCGGCCCCCGGTGGCAGCGGCGGCCAGAGATTCTCGGCTGTTTCAGCGCCTCCTGCTAATGGGAGGGGAACAGTCTTGGGTGCGAGGCTGGGGGCCTGGAGGGTAGGTCCTGCGGTGTTTGGGGGGGTGCTCAGCGGAGTTATCTTTGGAGGGTCACGAGGAGCTGGGCGTTAACGGCCGCGAGGGCTCGAGAGTGCAGAGGGCAGAGAAGGGACTCATAAAGGCTCTGGAAGATGAAAAATTCCTATGGCTTTGGAGCAAGTACAAAGTGCCTTTGCCCGCTCGTGGACGCCCACATCACCCCAGGGGCGGCAGGCGGAGGCCTGGCTGGACTCAGCTCACTTTGTACTGATTTTCTGTTCGCGAGAGAGACCAGGAATATCGCGAGCGGCTAGACAAGAGACCGCCGGACGCCCCTGTTCTCAACCGTCCCCTCTGAGGCTCACTATCTGCCCTGGTAACCCCTGGGCTTAGCCTAGTCCCCCCCCCCCGGGGTGGGGGGGTGGGGGCAATCTGCCTGCTGGTTATTTCTTCTTCGGTCCCTGGGTCCGAAAATCCTGAATTTTTGAGGACATGGGAGCAGGGTGTTTCTCGAAGGACAGATGCTGCTCAACTGTGGTTCCGTGAAAAGCGAAAAAGTCTAAGCAGGAATTCCAAGAAAGCAAAAGGGTGACCTATTGATTCCCTAAGCCAGAGTTCATTCTGAGGCCGCTTCCTAAGAGAGGGGCTCCCTGACCCACCGGGTTGAGAGCACGTTTAGAAACACCAAGACTCTCGTTTCCACACGCTGGACCAACTGTCTCAGGCTGGGCCTGAAAGATGATTTGCAAAAAAAAGCATGGGGAAGACGGGAGGAAGAGGAGAGAGTCCTTCTAGATCGTCTCCTGCTTTGATGTGGATTCCAGCCACAGCCAGTGAGAACCGCCTGCCAAAGACCAGAAACTCAGAAGAGGAGAGACATTATCCTGCTGGCGGAAAGAACTCTTCCGCGCTCCTGCCTGAGCCTGACCTAGTCATCCAGCACCAGATACACTTTGGTAATTCTGTCTGCTGACTTCTGATCAGATGCCTTTATCAGCTCCACAAATCTCTTCCTCATGAACTACCTCTTCCATGATTGACAGAATAAGCTAAGTACAAACATACAGACATGGAAATGCATTAATTTTTTTTTTACCACAGTTTAAAAAAAAAAAGAAAAATAAAAGAAAAAAATGCACAATCTTTGGAACAAAAGAATTAAAGGCAGAAATTTAAAGGAAAAAAAATACATATTCAAAGAACATAGTGAGGTATAAAAAAGTATTCTCTCTTTTTTTTGTGGTTTTTTTTTTGTTTGTTTTGTTTTGTTTTGTTTTCCTCTTCATCTTGCTATAGAGTTCCTCTACTTGTAAATATTGCAATAGCCAGGCCTCATGAACTGGGGGGCTGTCCCAGTGGCGGGGTCTCACGTCACTTCAGTAGGGGGCAAATCGGCTGTAGCCACCTCGGTATAAACTTGCCTGTGGGGATGAAAGAAAAAAAAAAACAACAAAAAAATGAGGATTAAAAGGTTGGTGAGCGCAGCAAGAAGAGGAAGCTCAGTGTCCCCTGCAGGGACTTGGAGGAACAGTCTCCTCAGAGACCCCCAGCATGCAGAGACATGCCCCCAGTGGGGTCTGCCTTCTTTCCCCACTGTGCTCAATCCAGAGGAGGGACCCAGATGATGCCCTTCAGGACTGGGCTCGTTCTATAGTAAATGCCTGGAAGTCTCCTGTAGAATTCTGGGCTTGCTAAGAGCACACATCCTTTTTTTTTCTTTTTGGGTCACACCCAGTGATGCTCAGGGGTTCTTTCTGGCTTTGCACTCAGGACAGGTATTACTCCTGGTGGTGGTCAGGGGACCCTATGGGATGCTGGGAATCGAACCTGGGTCGGCTGTGTGCAAGGCAAACGCCCTACCCGCTATATTATCGCTCCAGCCCCCCCCCTTTTTTTTGAGGGGGTCACACCCGGAGATGCACAGGGCTTACTCCTGGCTCATGCATTCAGAAATTATTCCTGGTGCCTATACTTTTATTGAGAACAAACTGTCCACTGATGGAATGGCCCCGAGCAGCCCGGCGGCCTCTAGCACCTGCATCTGGAACTTGCGGTATCTGAGGGTCACTATGGGTCCCTGGGGTCTTCCTTGTCCCGGCTGATGAACCTGGACCATTGGGAGCATCAGGCAGGTGCCACTCTGAGCTGCCTACCTGCTTCCTGCCCGGCCTCCGTGCTGCCAGGAATAATGGCAGGTAGCCACTATTCATTCCTGGACACTGGGTGAGGCCCTCTTGCCAGTCCTACTTTTCTCTCTCTTTGCTTTTTTGCTTTTTGGGGTCATACCAGGCGATGCAGAGGGGTTGATCCCGACTTATGCATTCAGGAATTACTCCTGGTGGTGCTCAGGGTACCCTATGGGATGCTGGGAATCGAACCCGGGTTGGCCGCGTGCAAGGCAAACACCCTACTTGCTGTGCTATTGCTCCAGCCCCAGAGAGTCCTTTGTGCTTAAATACTTTGGCAATGGCAGGCAACTGGAGCTGATGACCTCCCCGATCATTTTTCCATCGGTCGTTCAAAATGAGGAGTGGGACGGCCCTCAGAGAATGGGCAGGTACTCACCACAGCGCCAACTCCATAGCTAGCGGCAGGGGCGAGGGCGTGGTAAGGGTCGGCTGTGTACACCCGGCCATAACTGGAGAGAAGAGACACGGTCAGGGATGGGCAGGGCGGACCAGGTCCCAGCAAACCGAGCCAACTGACTGGGCTCAGAACCTGGGAGACGCGTGGTCTTGGGATGTGAGGAGGATAATGGGAAAAAGGTGGAAACCTGCTTCTCCTCCTATGTGCAGGGACTCTCAGAGATTCTGAAGGAGTTTTTTCTTTTTTCTCTTTGGGTAACACCCGGAAATGCACCGGGGTTACTCCTGGCTCTGCGCTCAGGAATCACTCCTGGCGGTGCTCGGGACACCCTATGGGATGCTGGGAATCGAACCCGGGTCGGCCGCACGCAAGGCAAATGCCCTACCCGCTGTGCTCTTGCTCCAGCCCCGAGATTCTTTTTTTTTTCCTTTTTGGGTCACATCTGGTGATGCTCAGGGATTCCTCCTGGCTCACGCACTCAGGAATTACTCTTGGAGGTGCTCGGGGGACCCTACGGGATGCTGGGAATCGAACCTGGGTGCAAGGCAAACGCCTTCCCTGTCCGGCCCCGAGATTCTGAAGGACTTCTACGGGAGCCGGAAGGGAGCTGGGAGGGAGGGGAAAAAAAAAAGAGGGATCTGGCCTGCTCGGCTTGTGGGGTGTTCTGGGTTTGATCCCCGCCACCGCCCACACACAAACACGATTTGGGATGATTTTCCTTCAGGGTCAATCTCATGATTATGTTTTTGCTTTGTTTTCTTGAACCGCACCTAGTGATGACCGGGGTGGGGGGGTTCCTCCTGGCTCTGCTCTGGGCGGGGGGGGGGTCCAAAGCAAAGAGACAAGAGAGGAGGGTGGGAAGGGGAGCTGGGGGCGGGGCGCTCCCAGGGAGGCCCAGGCTTTACGTACCCGTCGCTGTAAGCTGCGGCAGCGGCGGCAGCAGCGGTGGCTGCAGTTGCAGTGGGCTGTGCATATCTGTAGGCTGCATATCCGCCCTACAGGAGAGAGGAGAAGCGACTTTACAGCGACCTCTGCCCCGGGGGACAGAGGGACACAGACACCCCCACCCCCCACAGCGGATCGAGACACACAGACACGGGGACCGACACCAACACAGATACACACATGGGAAGAGAGTGTTTCAAACTGCATCCGTCCACATGCTGTTCCTCGGGCACAAGACGGGCTCCCCACCCCAATGCAGGGGGCGGGCTTTTTGATTTGAGAGTCACCCCCAAAACAAACGGGGGTGGGGTGGGGAGGAAGGAAAACAAGAGGCCGGGCTCTCTCTCTGCTCTCACAGCCTGAAGGAAGGAAAGGAAGCCTGCGATGCTGAGAGCAGGGCTGGAATCAGCGGTCTAGGGCCCGCTCGGCATGTGGGGGGCTCTGGGGTTTGATTCCCGGCACTGCATGGGCGCAAACATGATTTGGGATCTTTCTTCAGAATAAGTAAATTACGATTTTTTGGGTTTTTTTTTTGAGTCACACCCAGCGATGCTGGGGTGGGGGTAGGGGAATGAAGGGGGAGGTTCCTCTTGGCTCTGTGCTCAGGAATCACTCCTGGTGGTGCTCGGGGGATCCTATGGGATTGGGATTGGCCACGTGCAATCCAAATGAATGTCACCGTACTCTGGCAATAAAATTATTTACCGGAGACACAGCAGGAAGCACACGCATAGGGGCCGGGACCGAGCCACTTCGTGCACCATGGGCTGAGCTGAGCGGGCCTCACAGGTCTGGGGAACCCTGTGACCCCAGCTGCAGTGCTGCCTACACGCCCGCATAGTCTTGTCATCTAGAAGCCAACCGAAATGTCTCAGGACTTGACTTTTTTTTTTTTAACGTCTAAAGAGAAAAACCAAACAGTCAACGCTTTTGTTAAATCACAGCGAGCTGCGGCCTGGATGCAAAGTGAGCGTTCAAGGCTCAGAGACTTTCTTTCTAGCTAGAGATGGTCGCTGTGATGAGTTAAGGTTGGCCGGATGATAAACGTGGCCAACGAGCATCGCGTGGTCTGATCCCTGAGCTGGTCTGATCCCTCCACGCTGTTGGTCTGGGGTTGTGAGTTCTCCCAGGAGGGCCTGGGGGCTCAGGAGAAGAGCCCTGAGTCTCGGGGAGACACTGGGGGTGGCACTAACTCTGCGTGTGGGGACCCAAAGAGAGGCCAAGATCTCCATCTTTCACTAACAGGAAAAGAATGACATCACTAAGAAAGTGAATGGTGACATTTCCATTCAAACTAACCCACTTATTTTACTTCATGGTTATAAATCACTAACGCTTTTGTGTGTGTGTGTGTGTGTGTGTGTGTGTGTGTGTGTGTGTGTGTGAGCGCGTGTGCACGCGGAGGGTCGCTCCTGGTTCTCTGGTGAGGGGTAGCACCTGGTGGTGCTCAGGAGACCCTATGCAATGCCAGGATTCAAACCACTGCTGTGGCCACATGCAAGGCAAGGACTTAGCCTCTGTACCATCTCTCTGGCCCCATTAATCCGCCGCAAAGAAAGCAGACGGTCTTTCAACATGCCTCGTTACCTTACAAGAGCGGTGCTGAAGAGAGGAGGCTATATTTAGCGCGGACAGCTAATTTTCCAGCAAATCTGGTGACTCACGGAAGCCACGCACAAATCAGGAAAACTAAAAATGTCCATTACGGACTTTAATTCATGCAGACTTTAATTCTTCTTCCTCCAAAGAGACCCATTTCTGCGGTGCTTTAGATGCCAATAAAAACACGCCCCCCCCACCCCGAGTTTAAGACCAAGACAACGCGGAGACGTTCGTTTCCATTCCAATTTCCAAGGGCCCAGAGCTTGCCGGGATGAGAAATTTCTCCCAGGGTTCAATTCTACTGGCCAATCTGCAGGATTTCGTTGAACATGAGAACACAGTGCAGTTTGAAACACCAAGGTTTTTCATTACAGGTTCTTAAGTTGTTTTTTTTGTTTTTTTCCCCCCCAAAAGAACAAGGGTGGGAAAATGGGTAGGAAAGAGAGGGGTGTCCAGGCGGGGGGGATGGGTGGGGTGGGTGGGGGGGAGGGGGATATGGCGCCACATTTATTAATCACATTAAAAACTAAGCATGCCAACATCTGGAGCTAAAACAACCAGCAAAAATCACCACGTTCAGACTGGATTGGCTAACGCTATCTATCCCAGCATTCTCTTGGGACAGCGGTTTGCCCTAAGTCTACCACAAGCTCGGTGAAGTACACAGCCTCAATTACTAGAGCGTGCAGCCACACGGCCTGGTATTACGGAAACAGTCAGTCACCACTCGCGTTAACATTCCAGACCCTAACGGCTGGCCCCCCCACCTCAGCCCAGAGAAATAGTCATTCGGGCCTCCCCTCCCCGCTCCCACCCCGGGCCCACACCACAATGTTAATAATTATGACAAGCAGTAACCCATCTGTTATATCAGAGAAGGGAACAGAGACTGCACCGAGAGATTTAGAGTGAGAGGTTAACATTTCTCCAGCTGACCGCACAAACGAACAAACGGAGAGGAGGAAAACTAAAAAAAAAAAAAAAAATTAAAAAAAATAAAAAAATATATAAATAAAAGGAGGAGGAGGAGGAGGAGGAGGAGGAGGAGGAGAAATAATTCGTTTGGAGATATGAGGTCATGAAAAGTAGCGGATGTGTCTTGCTCTCACCATGCACCGGATGCAAAACTGAAGCAACCATCGAATCATAAAAAAAGTAAAAAAAGTAAAAAAAAAAAAAAAAAGAAAAAAAAAAGGACATGGTTTGACAAACAATCAGACCTGGTTGATCTGAAGCAGTTTGCAGACTCTGTCTGGGTGTGATTTGAAATAAAACAAAAAATGGGGATTAGCGTGGGCCACGGCACACTCGGATGCAGTAGGGCGCAAAACGAACGGCTGCCCGGGGGTGGGGGGACCCCTGGCCACGGGACATGGTGGGCCTGGCTACGCCTGATCCCAGGGGACGGGACCCTTTGAGAAGAACTTCCTTCTCCTCCTGGCGCCCGCTCGGGACGGCCCCTACGGCTCCCACCTGGGGGCCCCCCAGCCTGCGGGGTCCCCGCTGTGGCCTCCCAACCCTGGCCTGACCCGCACACTCTCTCCGCTGCGCTGCTCCTGGCCACAGTGCTCCTCCTGCCCCTCAGCTGTTTTTCGGCATCGGACCTTCTCCCGTGCCCACAACCCATAACCGTCCCTATCTCCAACCTCCGGCCGGTGGAGGGGAAGATACCGCCACCTCCCTGATGCTGCTACTGTTTCTGGTCCCTGCTCAGTTGCCCCCCTGCCCTGGCTACGGTCGCCTTCTAGGGATTCTTGGGCATCGGAGAAACGTGAAGCTGCTGCAGTGACAGTCTAGTTTTTCTTTTCTTTTTTTGGGTCACCCCTGGCGATGCTCAGGGGTTCCTCCTGGGCTCTGTGCTCAGGAATGACTCCTGGTGATGCTCGGGGGACTCTATGGGATGCTGGGAATCGAACCCGGGTCAGCTGCATGCAAGGCAAACGCCCTCCCTGCTGTGCTCTCGCTCCAGCCCACGGCCTGGGTTTTTCCAACCCGTTCTGCGGCCAGGAGTGTTTGAAGAGTCCAACGGAGCCCGGGAGGGGTTTCCCTCGGCCCCCCGCCCTCCGCCGCGGTAACAGGGCCTGTATCTGCCTTGCTGCTGCTCCCGTCCTCCCGCAGCTCCCGTCCTCCCACTCGGACTTGCCCTCTGGCTGGGCGCTGGCCGCGCCTTGACTATTTTAGGGTCCCAATTAAAACAGGACTTTGGTGAGCATGTGATGTCAAGACACCTGGGTTCTTCCTGGAAGACAGTGACATCACGTGACACTGAGGAGAGGCATATGTGTGTGTTTCGAGCGGAGAAGACAAGAGCTCACGCCCTGACTGGAGGTGCGGGGACATGGAAGGGCAGGAGTGAGGATGGCAGGGCAGGGGCCCAGACTAGCTCGGGTCCTTCCCCAGCCCTCTCCCCTCGATTGCGGGGAGGAGGGGCTCTTTCCTCCTCCAGGGCAATAGGGTACTCTCTGGTTGGATGTGGAGAATGGGAGACACGGGAACCAGGATTTATAATAATGATCAGGATTGTCAATATCACCTTTTTTTCCTTTTTTGGGGTCACACCCAGAGATGCACAGGGGTGTGACCTGGCGCCTGCACTCAGAAATTACTCCTGGCGGTGCTCGGGGGACCATATAGGATGCTGGGAATCGAACCTGAGTTGGCTGCGTGCAAGGCAAACGCCCTACCCGCTGTGCTATTGCCCCAGCCCCCCAGTATTGCTTTTGATTGCCAGACTCATCTACTCCAGCTGGGGGGGGGCGGGGATAAAGCCTGCCAGGGAAGTATTTCAAGTTGGCCTTAATTATTCTTCAAAATTGGGTCAGAAAGGGTTGAGAAGCTGTTCCGATCGGTTTGCAGTGTCCCCGGAAATGGGAGAGATGACCTCTACACACTAATTCCTCCTCTCCCTAAGTTGGTTCCTTTTCAAAATCTCACTCGGTGGCCATTGTACCCGCCCTCCCCACCCCATGTCCGGCTCCCAGTGAGCTTTCTAAGACTAGTGCTTGATTAGCTGAAGGAACTGGCTCATCTCTGAAGGTGAAGAGGAAAGATGGGAAGGGCACTGCCTCGTTCTAATTTTAGAATCCCTGTCTGTCTAGAGGGTTAAGGCGACTTCAGAGTTGTGCGGCCCATCTGCTGTTAACGGATGTCTCCCCAGAGCCCAGCAGGGGAGCAGGAGGCTTCGGGGCACGGGGGAATCCTTCCCTGCCCTCCTCTCCTTTCTCTCACAGTACCAAGAAAACGTCCCCTGGGGGCTGTTAAAATCTCCAAATCGAAAAGCTTCATGGATAAAAGTGCTTGACAAACGGAAAGAAGTGGCGTGGAACGGATGGCGCATCTAACACGCCTGGGCGTGGAGGGTGGGCAGGTGCCCACGGGACAGGAGCACTGCATTTTGGAGGGGGGGGGCGGGGGCGTCCTGGAGGAACTGTGTGCGCTGCTGAGGTAGCAGGGCTTATTAGATCACACACTCACAAGCCTTGACTGTCCAAAAAAAGCCTCTGTTCCCATCTCTAACGTGGAGCTGGAATGGTTAGTATGATTCAATTGGTTCACTGCAATCCACAATCTGATTGATTGGCAGGCCACACTGGCACTCCTACCTGAGGTATTTTAGCGCTAATGATTGGTTCCTGTAAGACTATTCTATAACAGAACACAGGAAGAGCAGTTCAAAAACACAGCTGTGGAAGGAAAACAATCATACAAAACAGCCCACAAAAAGGGGGCTCACCAGCCTTTTCTTTCCTTTGGATGCAAGCATGCTTTTCACAGGAAGAGAATTAGGAGTGGGTTTTTGTTTTGTTTTTGCTTTTTGGGTCACACCCAGCGATGCACAGGGGTTACTCCTGGCTCTGCACTCAGGAATTATTCCTGATGGTGCTCAGGGAACCATATGGGATGCTGGGAATTGAACCCAAGTTGGCCACGTGCAAGGCAAATGCCCTACCTGCTGTGCTATCGCTCTGGCCCCTAAGACTGTCATTTTTTTAAAACAAAGTTGATTTCAATTAAACTGAAAAATTTAGGGTCAGAGAGACAGTACAGGGGTTAAGGTATGTGCCTTGCATGTGTTTGATCCCCCACACCTCCCAGGGTCCTGACCACCACCAAGAATAACCCTTCAGCACAGTGTCAGAAATAGCCCCTGACATCAACGGATGTAGCCCAAATGCTTCCCCCATACACATACGTTTACAAATGTGATTGAGTAACTCCTTTAGTCAGTCAAAGGAAAAACCAACTACTTATATTTCAGTGAATCTTTTATAGCATCTAAAACTACTTTATCTGCTTCATATTTATTTGAAAATATCCAAATATCATAAATATTTATATGGACTAGTTTTTCCAATGAAATTTTGAGAATATGATAATTCCGTAAATGACTTTTTATGAATACTGAATATACAAAATAACAAAATTTTTTAAATTTTGAGTAATACTAAATAGATCTAAGCAGCATCTCACCATACAAAAACAATGCTAAAATACTACGTTCCGAGAATAGCTACATATATGGATGAACATACATGTAGAAATTTAAAAAAAAATAGGAATAACGTATTATATCTTTAAAATAAAGAACTTTTGCAGAGATAAAGAAGGGAAAATAAAATTAAATAAAATCTTAAAATGGTGCTGTAGAGACAGTACAGCCGATGAGGGATCTGCCTTACACATGGCCAACCTCAGATTCCCAGCACTAAATAAGGTGTCCTGAGCACCACCAACAATGATCCCCAAGCAGAGAGCAATGAGTAAGCCCTGAACACATGTAGGCTAAAGACTTTGGCAATGCCTTCACTTCCCCTTAACTCCTTATTGAACATAGGAAAATTCATACTTGAAAAAGCACAT
>JAOXYA010000025.1:2747338-2758381 GCA_028565675.1 Sorex palustris | reverse complement strand
AACGGGAGGAGAGAGAGAGAGAGAGAGAGAGAGAGAGGGAGAGAGAGAGGGAGAGGGAGAGAGAGGGAGAGTGGGGGGGGGCGGTGTGTGTGTGTGGGGAGACTGGCTTGCTCCTTAATGGGACACAATGCTATAAACCGGAGAGTTTTCAGACAGGTTTTCAAGTTCGTTTAATTTTGGCCTGACCACAGGAATTTAGAGTCTGGCAAACTGAAGCAAAGGGGGGGGGGGGAAGAAAAGAAAAATCAAGAGAACAGAAGGATGAACACGATGAAGGAGGGAAAAAAAAAGTAAATGAGAAACAAATCAACATACACATTCACCCAGGTCGGTCAACATAAAAAAAATCCCCCAGACAACACACGCCCCCACTCCCCCACCAAAAAAAAACCAAAAAAAAAAAATGGAAGGAGGATCGAAGGGTTAACTTTGCGACACGGTGAGTGCAAGAAGTAAGGACAGAGACACAAACGCACAGACACACCAGCGCACACAAGAACAGGACAGGGTTCCAGATGGGAAGTCAGTGAGGCAACATACAGGAGAGAGAAATAATAATAATAATAAAAAAGAAAATGTAAACCAGAAATTGAATTATTGAAGACATGCACCTCGATTTTACGGCCCTCTACCACGGTGCCGTGCAATTTCTCCCTGGCCCTGTCTGCATCAGCACTATTCTCGAAAGTTACGAACCCGAATCCCTGCATGCAGCCGGAGAAGGAGGGAAAACATGCACATCGTTATATTGCAATACTGGTCTCTTGAAAAATAAGAGAAAAAAAAATCATCACAGTATGAAACCGACATCGGCAACAACTCAGCAGTACCCCCACCCCCCCAACCCCCATCACAGTTTCGGTTCATGCACATTTCGGAAAGGGAGACCGATCCAATACATAAGGAGCTAGAGTAGTAGGTGGTGATAATGAGAATCGGAATTTGATTAACGACACTAATAACAATCGTAAAATGAAACAAAACAAAACAAAAAAAGCAATGTGAGGCCAGACCAAAATTAAGGTAGAGAGTTACTCAGGTTCAATTATTCAACCAAGAATCTGAGCACGGTCTTTAATGTTTTACCGTCTCTCAATTATGCTATGAGGATACACCGGCCCTTCAGGTAACCCTTAAATAATTAAATGGAGTTTTGACATCCTAGATCTTTGATTTCCCAGTAAGTTAAACATAAAACTTGATATTTAGGCACGATTATTATAGAATGTTTTTTCCCCCTCGTTGGGTTACATCTGATGATACTCAGGGGTTATTCCTGGCTCTACACTCAGAAATTGTTCCTGATGGTGCTTGGGGGACCATATGGGATGCTGGGGATCGAACCTGGGTCTGCTGTGTGCAAGGCAAATGCCCTACCCGCTGTACTATTGCTCTGGCCCTCAAATGACCTTTTTTCCCCCCAAAAATGGTGGTCTAATTATTTCAGTCCCTATCTGTCTTTTGTGGGCATTACTATTAATTCTTTTGAGGACAGGCTAATACAAGGCAGTTACTTCATGTATAATTCTGTAGGTACTTGGTGTAGAAGAGGAAGAAACTTATGTCACCTAAACAAAAATGTCACTGAGCAGT
This sequence comes from Sorex palustris, assembly GCA_028565675.1. Classification (NCBI taxonomy): domain Eukaryota; kingdom Metazoa; phylum Chordata; class Mammalia; order Eulipotyphla; family Soricidae; genus Sorex; species Sorex palustris. Next base: position 2,756,788 of record JAOXYA010000025.1, on the reverse strand, counting down.
GGCCCAGTCAATTATGATTCTTCTTCAATACCGATTTTAAACAACCACGTCGACACTTATGTTAAAAAACATGGTCAGAAATGAACAAATTCTGAAACACGGATGTCAGAACACTGTTTATCTACATTATTTGTTGGTGCCTACTTCTCTAAACATGAATAATTTTCCATCTGGAGGGAAAAATACATAGTTAACTGCAATAAAATGAGATCTATGTTAGTAACATTAACCGAACACTTATTCAACAGGAAAAGAAGAGCAGAAGATAGCAGTATGACTGATTGCTACTGAGTTGGAGCTGGGATTAGTGTATTTGTGCACTGATGCTGCCCTAAAACGCATGGGTTTTGAACCCCTATACAGACAGAGCAGAGACCACGGGGAGCCCGTTTTACATTTATGTTCACATTTTATCTGACAAAACTCTTTGGGTGATACGCAAGCTACCAATTTCAAAAGGACCTAAGTAGGTTCTGGTATACTCCTACGACTATTTCGTAAAGCTTATTATCAGCTTTCTTCCAGGTACTTTGTCCTTTTAACTTTCCACTCTGGAATTGATTAAGTCTTCTTAACTCATTTACATCTGTAAAATGGGAAGTTCTTACGATTTTCTGGGAAAGATGTCACTTCCCAGCAACAAAACTGCCCCTTTAGAATTCTTCGAATAATCTGAATCCTTTATTTTCATTCAAGTTCGACTTTGCTAATATCAGAATTCTCCTATATGTAAAAAACATGTTATTGAGATGGTTAGCAGTATGCATTGCTCAGTCAGAAGATACTATGGAAGAAACCCCATGATTTCAAAGGATCTCTTTACTCTTTTTTTTTTAAATTTATATTTTTGCTTTTTGGGTCACATCCGGCGATGCACAGGGGTATTCCTGGCTCATGCACTCAGGAATTACTCCAGGCGGTGCTCGGGGGACCATATGGGATGCTGGGAATCGAACCCGGGTCGGCTGCGTGAAAGGCAAACGCCCTACCCGCTGTGCTGTTGCTCCAGCCCCAAGAATAAAGCTTTTTTATGAGCAATCGACTAAACGTCTTAGCACCTACCACCAAAATACAGAAACATTAATTTGAAAAAATATACACAGACCTATGTTCTCTTTAGCACTTAACACTATAGCCAGAATATGGAAACAACCAAATGTTTTGTGATGGATCATGGTACATACACACATACACACACAGACATACACACAAAAAAAAGTGTGTAAGTTTCTGAAATATTTCTAAGGAACAGCATCAAAACTGATATACCATGTTAAAATCCACAATGTATCACAATCTTTCCTTCTACTTTAGCTCTTATTCTACCTGCTTGCAGGTGGAAAAATTTCTATTAAGGAAATTTTTTTAAAAAACCTTATTTATTCTGCCCTTATGACCTTTAGGTCCTCAAATGAAGACACAACTATCTGTTTTCTGCGGTCTGGAGAAAAGGTTCCCTACCTTCTATCCCTTTTCCCCTCCTGTCCTCCTCTGTTCTTCTCTTTGGAGTGAAATACCACCTCAAGGTGGAAAATAGTTTTCAACTATCCAGATATCAGCTTTCGTATGGAAAATGAAGGCAAAGTATTAGCAAACCCACACTGAAGATCAGAAACCGTTTATATTCTTATTCCCATCTATTCCATCCTGGGTTTTCCTTCCAATTGATTCTATACTACGTGTGATGAGAGAAGCGCTACTGAGGTCAGGACTGACTGTGTAGGCCTGCAGGGGCATCCAACTCCGAAAGGGCCCTTGTATGCCGTGCCGGAGGAGGCCCTGGGCATGATTCCCCCTCTCTGCTGGGAGAGCGACAAGCAAGCTAACAAGTGAAAAAACTCACAAGCAAGAAAACAAACAAACAAACAAAAGCTTAAAGCTGATTTCTAGAGTTGGAAGATGGAAAAGAAAATTAGGTGTCTACAGTATCACAGGAACTTTAATTAAGGCATTGCCATTACAGGCACAGCCCGTCAACAGGTCCGATTAGCTGGAGCAGACCACGGGTCAGGAGAGCAAGGTTTTCCCTCAGAACTCTGAGGATAGATGTAAACAGAGGGGCAGGAGTGACAGTACAGCGGGTGAGGAGCTTGCCTTGCACACAGCTGACTCTGATTTGATCTCCAGCACCACATATGGTCCCACAAGCCTCATCAGGCGTGGACCCTGAGCACAGAGCTAGGAGTAAACCCTAGGAGTAAACCCTACCAACATGTGTGCCCCCCCACGAAAAAATAAATATGCAAATGAGGGCCAGAGAGATGGTGCAGGGGTGATGGGGCATATTTTGCTGCAGCCAATTCCGGTTCTGTCCCAAGCACCACATGGTCAGCAACAGCTACAGCCCAGGAGAATGCCAGGGTGGTCCAGGGACCCCCCAGCATGGCAGGACCCAAGCTGTCCAATTGGCTGAGCATTGCTTGGGAGATGCAAAAACAATGGAAAAAGAAACAAGAAATAATAGCAAAGATACATGCACTAACAATTTAACTGCTTTAAGTACTCAACGTTCAGCCTTATCCAAAAATTATAAATGAATTTGATTTTACCTTGTAAAAGGCAAGAGTATGACATTCTAAGTTTTGGATAAGAAAGCAACTTTCTGAAAAATATTTTTCAGTAGTCTGATGCGAAGAAAACCCCCCAGGAAGCCAAAGGAATTCCACACTGGACCTAGATTCTAAGTACCATGGGTCTCTTCCTTCTTCCCCTGGTAGACTCTGCAGATGGTGCTGGCGCGCTCACAGGCCAGACGTGCCCAGAATGATCTGTTCGGACCAGGACCACTTCCTGCTCATCTTCACCCTGTGAAAGGATTCAGAGATCATGTGTGAAATGAGTATTAAAGAGTTGTGCACTCTGATTGGATAAAAGAAATCACAAAACAATGCTAGTTTGGACATAATATGGCTTACAGTAAATTTCCTAGATTTTTCATTACCCAAGAAAATAGAACAATAATCGTTTTGGGGTTTGGATTTTGGGCCACACTTGGTTTTCTCTGGGTCCTGGACTCAGGGACCACAGAGCAGGTAAAAAGTAAGCACCCTACCCACTGTACTATCTCTCAGGCCCCAGAGAGGTTCTTCCTTTAAAGATTGTGTGGATCCAAAAGGAGAGGGAGAACCAAAGGGAATGCCCTGCCACAGAGGCAGGGTGGGATGGGGAGACAGGGGGTGGGAGGAATACTGGGATTAGTGGTGGTGGTGAATGGGCACTAATGGAGGGATGGGCACTCAATCATTGTATAACTGAAACCCAAGCACAAAAATTTGTAAGTCTACAACTGTACCTCATGGTGTTTCTCTAAATTAAAAAAAAAAAGTGAAGCAAAAATAAAAATAAAAATAGATTGTGTAGAAACTTGGTGACAAGAATTCAAGGAAAAGCAAACTTACTAAATTAATTCTGCCAATGATACTCCATACTAGTTGTTCTTTCATTTATCAATTTTTTTCTTTTTGGGTCACACCCAGCAATGTTCAGGCTCTGCATTCAGGAATTACTCCTGGAGGTGCTCAGGGGCCATCCAGGATGCCAGAGATCAAACCTGGGTTGGCAAGGAAAGGCAAATACCCTACCCACTGTACTCACTTCAGCCGTTCTTGCCTTTAAAATCCCTAAGATGCTTTCCACATCTCTGAATTCTAATAGAATTTATATCCTACTTTTAATCCAAAATATTTTGTTCTTATAAACATTTAGCCAACACATGTCTGGTCAAGAATAAACATAAGTAATATTCTGTTATAAGAACAGGATGCTTCTATCGCATGAACAGGGGCCAAAGCAATAGCACAGTGAGGAGGGCGTTTGCCTTGCATGTGGCCAGCCTGGGTTCAATCCCCAGCCTCCTAAATGGTCCCCTGAGCATGGCAGAAGTGAGTCCTGAGTGCAGAGCCACTGCCAGGTGTGCTCCCTCCAAAAATAATAGTAGAGAACTATTTCACCAAAAATCAATTTAAAATAAATATGAAAGCAATTTATTCACATTTCAATTTTTCTCAAATCAGAATCAAATACTAAAAATCAATTTTATTTCCATATAACAAAGATTAAATGCCCTGCTGAAATTGAAGAAAAAAAACACATGCCGACTATTGATCTTATGTTCACATTTGATACTAAGTGGGCAGTAATTATCACTACTTTTCTTCTTCAACTAATCAATTAACATAAATTAATGAATGATTGCATTTTAAAGGGTATCTACTCAGGCTCTTACCCAATCAGAAAGAGAGACAACATATTATAAGCTGGCTTCAAGTTTATCGCAGTGCTAAGTCTGATTTCCCTGAAAACTTTCAAATTATTAAAGCTAATATATATTAACTTTAAAATGTGCTTGTCAAGGTGGCAGGCTGGAGGGCAGGAGGGGAGCTGGGGACACTGGTGGAGGGGAATTGACACTGGTGGTGGAACTGGTGCAAGACTATTTTATGTCTAACACCCAACCATCAATAACTTTGTAAATCATGGTGCTTTAAAAAAATGAAATTTTTTAAGTAAAAATAACTTTTTAGCTTTTAAATTTATTTAGTCCAAGCCCCTTTATAAAAATCACTGTAATGGAAAAAGTTCTATGTGATTGCGTGAGCATTTCTCAGTAACTTTAATTTTTGTGTGGAGCTTGAATAACTATTACATATGAAATTGGTCTCAACATTTAGGCAATATTTTTTTTCTTTCTGCTTTGTTTCGTTATTTGGTTCTGGGGCCACACCAGTGGTGCGTTGGGCTTGTTCCTGGCTCTGCTCTCAGGGCTCACTCCCTGCAGGGCTCAGGGGACCAAACCCAGGTCAGCCACGCACAAAGCAAAAGCCCTAACCACAGTACTATCTCTCCAGCCCCAGCAAAATTTTCTTTTGTTACAAGTAATTTTTACTTACTTAAAAAAAATTGGAAAGGGGGATGTGGCTGGGGCCACACCCAACAGTGCTCAGGCTTTACTTCTGAATCTGTGCTCAGAGATCACTCCTGGCAGGGCTCAGAGGACAAAATATGGTACAAGGGACAGTACCTAAGTCGACCTTATGCAAGGTATTTAAAAAATAAGAATAAATGATAACATAGAATTTTAATAAGGATTAACATAACACAAGTTCTGGTACAGAGTGTGCCCTCAACAAGCATCACGCTTTGCTAATAATAATTACAGCAGAAACAGTAATAACATCCATGTAAATCAGAATTATTGTCTTGAAAAATAAAATATTAAAGTTCAATGTAATAAATGAAAAAATATAAATAAAGTAAAAAATAGTAGTAAGAAAATTAAATGCAAAGTAGTTTTCCAATGGTAGTAATTCTTATTAAACATATCCTAAGATGCTAATATAGCAAAGATTTCTAAACCAAACTAGATTCTATAACTTTATTTTTAAACAATTCAAAGAATCACACATGGTGATTTAATACATATTTTTGCATAGAGAGGAAGATAACAAACACCATGAATATTTTCTCTGAGACAGAAAATACGTGAGATAAATTCAAGTATTTTCCTTTTATTTATTTGAGTTTCGCTGTTTACTTTTACTCAAACAATGTTATTTTTTATTCTTCATAAATTTTTGTTACTGCCTACTCCAATTATCAGTCAGAAGCTGCATTTTCATTAAGCATTAGAAATCAGAAAACTGTACTTGTAGCTTTCCTAAAACACACTCCACTAGACTTTGTACAGCTATCTCCAACAGTGTGTTATTATACATTCTATCATTTGGTGAATATCTTTCTTTCTTTTTTCCTTTTGAAATACAAAGGGTTATTGGAAAGTAGGAGGGAAAGTGAGAAACTCCACAGCTGGGGAGGAACTTAGTAGAAAACTAAGTTTGGCCAAAATAAATTTTATATCTTTGTACATACAAGGACAATACTTACTTTGGGTTGGCTTGTTTCACTTTAACCTTTTCCCCTTAAACTGCAAATAGATCATATAAATACCATTCTTCCATATCTCCTCAAAAATATCCATGATGAGAAGAAACCTTTCAAGGGGGCTGGAGCAATAGCACAGTGGGTCGGGCATTTGCCTTGCATTCAGCAAACCTGTACTCAATCCCTGGCACCCCACCCAGGAGTGATTCCTGGGCATGAAGCCCGGAGTAACCACTGAGCATCGCTAGGTATGGCTAAAGAAAGAAAGGAAGGAAGAGAGGAAGGGAGGAAGAGGGAGAGGGAAGGAGGGAGGGAGGGATGGAGGGAGAAAGGAAGAAAGGGAGGCAGGGAGGGAGGGAGGAAGGAAGGAAGGAAGGAAGGAAGGAAGGAAGGAAGGAAGGAAGGAAGGAAGGAAGGAAGGACGGAAGGAAAAAAGAAAGAACAGAAGAAAGAATGGAAAAAAATGAAGGAAGGAAGGAAGGAAGGAAGGAAGGAAGGAAGGAAGGAAGGAAGAAAGAGGAGTTGGAATAATAGTATAGTATGTAGGCCTTTTGTTTTGCATGTGATCAAACTGGGTTTGATTCCCCAGCACCCCATATAGTCACATGAGCACTACCAGGGTGATCCTTGGGAATAGAGCCAGATGTAAGTCCTAAGTATCACCAGGTGTGGCCCAAAATACCAACCAAGAAAAATATAATGTGGATTGATAACCAAAAAAAATCCAGAAATTAGTATCTAAGACTGATGGTACTACATAAACTTTAATTAGATTAGATTAGAATTAATTAAACAAAAAGAATTTGAGATCATGGAAAAGAGGGGCAGTAAAAATAAATAAAAAAAACTATTTCCCTCTTTGAAAAACTTATTTATTTTGACTAAATACAGTGAGATACACAGTTGTGACAAAGTTGTTCATGATTAGGTTTCAGTCATATAATGTTCCAAAACTCATCCCTTCACCAGTGTATTTATGCCACCTATGTCCTTGGTATTCCTCCTGCTATGGCACTTTTATTCTTTCTCTTCTTTCTTTGTATTGAAAATCATAATTCCCAAAAGGAGAGAGAGATAGAGGAGGGGAAAGAGGGAGAGACAGAGACAGAGAGAGAGAGAGAAAGAGAGACAGAGAAAGAGACTGAAATATTTCTCTTTAAAATTTGATAATTCTAAGACAATTTTCTTTAATATTTCATTGTTTAGAAAATTTGCTTCACAAATAACAGTTTACTACATGTTAGGTGTAACCATTTTAATCAGCCCAGATCTACACTTATGTGGCTATAAGACTCTAAGACTTAGACTCAGGTTTTATAGTTCATAACTTCAAACAATAAAGTTTTGCAACACAATCCTTTAATTCTACAGTACAGTTACAAACCTTAATTTCTTATTTTATTTTTGATACTTCAGGTAACAGTTTTCTCATAAAAAGACCACACAAGTTTATAGACAGAAAATGGGCTAAATGGCTCCCCCTGGAAATCTAAGATTTATTACGAGGGTTGTCTTAGGGTAGATTTTCTTTAAAATCCTCCAAAAGGCCCTTGTGACTCCTCAAGTTTTAATCTGTCTCTTTTATTTTCACAAAACAACAACATTTCTTACTTCCTCTGTAAAATTGTCCTGTCACTTGAGACATTAATACAGAGGAAATCACTTAAAGGCAGTCTTTAGTTCTCTTGATCTTACAGCATGTCTCAGCTCAGATATTTCTCAAGTATAAACATCGAATCTGAGCTTCCCTTTGTGGATTTCAAGAGGGATGGTGAGCGGGTGGGGAAGGTTAGTGAGAAAGAGATATCTCTTTGCTTTATGCTTTTTACTCTGTAGCACGGTAGCACTGTCCTCCTGTTGTTCATCGATTTGCTCGAAAGGGCATCAGTAACGTTTTCATTGTGAGACTTGTTGTTACTGTTTTTGGTATATCGAATGGTCAGCTTGCCAGGCTCTCCGAGAGGGACGGAAGGATTGAACCCGTATCAGCCATGTGCAAGGCAAACACCCTACCCAGTGTGCTATCGTTCCAGCCCTACTATTTACTTCAGATTACAGAAATTAGATATGAAAGGAACTTTGGAGATCATCTAATCTGTACCCATCCCACCCTACACTGAGTCTGGAAGAGACACTGACTAGGAGATTTGCGTAGATCTTCCTAAGTTCCTGAAGAGGGGATCTGTCCTCTGTGGTGTGAGCACTGTAGAGGTGACAATGGGTGCCTGGCCTGTAATGAACTGTTTGCGACATACACTCATGATCCAAACACCTCGGTGATAATTATTCTTGGCTGAAATCTTAAAACCAATATCAGACCTTGCCCACATTGTGTAGTTGCATTCCACACCTTGTGATTCTTGAATTAATGTTCAGTACTTTAACTTGAAAATTTTAATAATACAGAACAGAGTTGACATGGTCTGCAATCTTTTGAAAGATATACTTACATGAAGGTATGTCTTTGACTGTAAGAAAGGAGGGCATGGGGTCTTCCAAGAAGTAATCAAGGGTTCCGGATTCCTGCTGACTCATTTTAATGCCAGGGATCCCATGATTCAGGTGTTCTCTGGTCCAGCTGTGAAGCAGTCACCATGGTACTGTCCAGAAAAGCTGATGAGGCCAAGTTGTGCCAGGGATGGAATCTGGCCTAAGGATGCAACACATTCACTCCTGACATCTAAGCTGTATCCCAGTCCCAGGCTGAATTCTGTCTGGATGCTTAGACTTTGTCAAGTTCTCTAAGGCATCAAACTGTTTTGTCTGCCTGGGGCACCAATCGCAGACTGATTTCCCACTGGTAGTCTGGAGTTTGATAGATATGGATGGCTACAGTGCTAAGGAAACCAGTCCATAATAGAAATGCTGCATTCTGAGTTTCAGATGGGCTTCTCCGAACAAAAGAACTAGATATATGTTCCATACAGCATTTATAACTAGAGAGAAGTGCTCGGTGTGGTGCCATTAGGAAAAGCAACAGGAATTGGTTTTAGAAATCCAAATCCGAATTTGGATTTAGTAACTAGACATGCTTGATAGGTCTCCCTCTCCCCATTTCCATGTACTTTTGTGCTTTTATACTGAGTTATTACAATATACCTTTCCCATGAATAAGATTATACACTAATGTCTCTGGAGCCCTTTGGGAAAAGGCCAAAATTATGATGACCATGGTCTGTGGAAACTAATTATGTCAGAGAAGTTTGCACAAACAGTGAAGCAGTGACCATATATTGACACAGCACTGTAGCACTGTAGCCCTATTCTCCCCTTGTTCATTGATTTGCTCAAGTTGGCCCAGTAACATTGTGAGACTTATTATTGACACAGACATAAAGAAAATGTTTACTTCTCTATCTTACAAGTATTCTGGTTTGGAGACCTTATAAAAGGACCTTGCAATTCTTAGTCCTGAGGTATAATTTACCCCCAAATATTTTTTACACATATAACATTTAATGAATGGCAGAGGAACCCAGGTGTGTGAGACCCGGTGCTGAGATCTCCAAGCCTGCACGGTTTGGGACTGGACCTGTCAGTAACTAAACAGTTACACCCACCAACTGCCGT
>JAOXYA010000025.1:2724593-2747238 GCA_028565675.1 Sorex palustris | reverse complement strand
CTCCAATGGAGATGTTACTGGGCCCGCTCGAGCAAATCGATGATCAACGGGAGGGCCTTTACTTTTACTTTTAACTTTATATTTATCTATTGAATAAACCAATGGTTCTCAAACTTAACTGTGCATCACCTAGAAGATTTTAAAACGCAACTCTTAACACTGAAAAAAATACCTTATGGATCAGCGTATATGATTTGTTTACATGCACAAGGATTTGAGTTCTATCCTGGCAGACATGACCCTTGGGTACTCGCAGGTCTGGTCCCGGTAGCCTGCATCACAGCCTGAGCATTGAACCATCCAGCCCAGTTACCACAAACCCACTGCAAATATCATAATGTTGAAAATCGAAACCTTCCCTCTAAGATCATCTATCAAGGTTTCCTGCTCTCATTACTATTATTCAATATAGTATTTGGAAGGCATTACCATAGCACTATAGGCAAGAAAGAGGCATGAAAGAAATCCAGATGGGGGTGGGGAGGGAGGATGGAGAAATCAGATCATCACTATTTGCAGAGGATATGATAGTAAGAAAACCATACTCTACCCCCCAAAAAATCATAAAAACAATAAACAGTAATGTGGCAAGGTTAAAATATCAACAGACAGAAATTCGTAGCATTTTATGTGTAAGTGGCGAAAGGGAAGAGAGAGAGAAAAAATTAAATCCTTTTCTTAATTGCAGCTCAAAAATATCAAGTACCTGAGAATCAGTTTAGCAAAGAGGTAAAAGACGCAAAGAAAACTATAAATTGCTACTAAAAGAAATAGAAGTAGGCACAAGAAAATGGAAAGACATCCCTATTAATGGGACTAAAAGGATTAATACTATCTAATGACAAATACTATCAAAATGACATCCCCACAGAACTATACAGATTCAATGCATTCCCTATAGAAATATCCATGACATTTTTTATAGACACAGACTAAATATTGAAATTTTATGGGGTAGTAAAACCCCTGAATAGCTAAAGCAATCCTAGGAAAATAGATGATGGCAGACTTTCCCCCCCACCCCCAACTTTAAATTATACTACAAAGTCATCAAAACAGAGTAATAATGACGTGAAGACAAAATCTCAGTCCAATGGAATAGAAGTAAAAACCAAAAGAGAGTCATCAGGTATGTGGAGCACTCATCTTTGAGAAAGAAACAAAATGTGAAGTAGAGCAAGGAAAACATTTTCAATAAAGAGTGCTGGGGAAACAAGTTAGTCACGTGTAAAAAAAAATTTTTTTAAACACCTCGGCCCACCAGGTACAAAATTCAATTCAAAATAGATGAAAGACTTTGATATCATACCTGAATCCATAAATCTCCTGAGGAAAACTTAGGCCAAAACTTCATGATATTGAAACTAGAGACTTTTCAATGTCTCAGTGCCACTGGCCAGGCAAATGGAAACAAAAACAAATGAAAATCGAGAATGAAGATTACCACGGCAGAGATGCATGGAGCAGAGATATAGAGCGTGTTAGGGCCACAGGCCTTTCACCTCCCTGCCACAGCACCATGGGCTGAGACAGTGGTGGAGCGACACAAATACTATGGTGGGGGATGGAGTGTTGGAGTGTTGCATGCACTGAACTCTATCATTGGCAGCGTGGTAAAACTGTAAATGATGGTCACTGATCTTTTCAAAGTTTTCAAGTTTTTCAAAGAAAATATACAAAACAATTTTTTAGTCCAAGACTCCGCTCTTAGATGTTAATATGTTTACACTGAGAAACAACTAACACAGCTGACATAAATATTACAGTAGGTAGGGGGCTTGCCTTTCATGTGGCCAAGTAGGGTTAGATCCTCCATACCGGAGAGAACTGCGAGGAGTCATTTCGGAGCACAAACCCAGGAGTAAGCCCTGATGGGTGTGCCAAATAGAGAGAAAGAGAGTGGGGTAGGGGAGATTGTGGGGAGGGGAGAAGAGGAGACTAACACAACTGAAGTGAATGAAAACAGTTGTGGTAAACAGATGAGAAGCATCGTGTTCTTGACTAGAATCAGGAAGTAAACCAAAATACTCCAAGTATCCATTGTGTCTGTCTGCAAAGTGCAGAACACTGTCGAGAGTATCAATTAATAGCCCTGGATTTCCCGGTCAGTTCTGCCCTGTGCAAACCACAATACTACCACCAGCCTCCTCCTTTTGTTTGGTCTCGCAGATTCTATTTTTTCTTTATGAGCACTCTTACTTTCCTTTGCATTTTGTTACCTTGGCTTATCCTATCTCTTTGATTGCTTTTTTTGCAGTGCCAAGGTTCATAGGGTCTCATAGGCACTGGGCTCCATCCCTGGACCATTTGTTTGTCCTTTGAAAGTAACAATCCTGAGTTGGTCTTTGTGCATAATACTCTGGCTCACTGCATCAGAATCCCATCCCAAATGACTATATACCAAAGTCTCCCAAACTGGACTTTTCCCCATTGTTCTCACCAGCACTTCAATGTACGAAATCACTGGACTGTGCAAGGGATCCTACTAAGACAGGCAACAGACAACTTTCAGCCTAAGGTCATCTCTGGGAGTTCTCCTTGCCACAGAACCTTGACAACTAGAGGTCTCTGGGCCTGTGAGAATGTCCCGGTCCCAACTTCTGTAGGAATTGGGGAAAACCTGATGTTTTCAGGGAACATGGACTAATTGGCCTTGTTTTTGCCGGCAGACGGTGGCTTGGCACGTGAGAAGCAGACATCTTTGGCTGTCAGCAATACTTCCACCGGGCCTCTGCTTCGGAGCCTAAAAGCATTGCCCCAGCAGCTTCATCCTAGTCATAACACTGTCCTGCTTCCTCCATCACCTGTTCCTTAATGTGAGTAGGCACATTCCTCCCGCCTCGATTTAACTCTTGCCTTTCCTAAGAAACCTTGTCATATGACTATGAGTTTATGACCCACGTGGGTGGTTTTGTCTCAGCCATGCTGCATGTGTGACCTTTGAGCATCCATTGTCCTTTGTGATAGAGGTAATCTCCACATTCCTGGGATCTCAGTAGCTACTGATGGCTGAAATCATCAACCTATGCCCACCAATTGAGATGAAATACTTTTGGGCTAGGTTTAATTCTTAGCATCAAGTATGATCCTGAGCACTTTCTGGAGTGATACCTGGGCACAGAGACAGGAGTAAGCCATGGGTACCACTAGGTGTGGCCCAAATGACCCACGCAAAAAAGATGAAGTACTCTTAAGTGTAAAGCATTCTTTTCTAAAACATCTCCCTTTAAAGCACTGAGAAAGTCAGAGGACCAGCAAAAGAAAATGATTGAGTAAATTTTCTGCATAGAAAGTGGTAGTTTTGAAAACAATAAGGAGAAATATGAGAGAATGAAGTTTGTTTTTACAAAAGGCAATGCTTTATAAAATGACTAAGATGGTAAATTACTAATAAGAATCTGCTCAACATACAATGCAATTTGAAACCAGGATTCTATTACTCAGTCTATTGATTTGATTTCAGAGAAATGAAAATCAAAGCAGGGAAATTGCTAGTTTACCTTAGTAGCCAAACACTCTTGTTTAAAAACACTATTTTTGAGAGATAGTACAGCAGTTAAGGCACTTGGCTTGCATGCTGCCAACCTGGGTTCAATCCCCAAGATCCCACACACCTTGAGCACTGCTTGATGATCCCTGATTACACAGCCAGGTATAAGCTCTATGCACAGCTAAGTGTGGTCCAAATAGCAAAAATTTAAAAATAGATCAAGTAAATAAAAACACAATTCTGACCAGCATCCAACCCATTCTGACTATGTATATCATATTCCTTGTCAGCCACAAGATTTTCCTTGTAGAAATTCAAGTCACAGGAGCTCTGCAAATTTAGGATGTGATTATTTTTATAGATCATTTGCTGGACGTTAAACAGCTCAGGAAACAGACTTGAAGATGAGAGGCATTTTATTCTTTATTTCATTAGCTTGTAATTTCAGACTCCTGTCAATAAACTGCTTTTACACGCCCCTTTCTTTCCTAAGAGGTCTATGTCTTGAGAACTTTTGCAGAGAAGAGTGCTCTCTCTCTCTCTTTCTCTCTCTCTTTCTTTGCCTTCAAATTTTATCTAGGCGCCATGATTTACAATAATGTTAACAATAGTATTTCTGGCATACAATGTTCCAACACCACACCTATCACCAGTGCCAGTGTCCCACCCCCCATGTCCCAAGTTTCCCCTCCCACCTTCCCCCACCCTACGTCATTGATAAACTCAGTTCTACAGCACCCTCAGTTCTCAGGGTCCGCTACCCTTTACCAACTGGTATTCTATTTTCTTTATATCTCACTTGTGATAGAAATCGTTGTGCATTTGTCCCGTCTCCCTCTGACTAACTTCACTCAGCGCAATACCCTCTAGTTCCATTACATTGCAGCAAATGGGATGATTTCACCTTTTCACATAGCTGAGTAGTATTACACCCTGGACTGCAGCTTCTTTATCCACTGTCCCTGGACACTTGGACTGTTTCTAAATCTACACTACTGTGAATAGCCATAAAATAAATATAGACGTGCAAATATATTTTTTTAAATAGAGTTTTTGGGATCCCAGATTTTTTGCCAAGAAGTGGAATTTCTGGGTCTTTTAGAATATCAATTCTTAAATATTTTTTAGAAGTCTCTATACTGTTTTCCTTGGATGCTGAATGAGATGGCATTCCTGCCGACAGTGGGTGAAGATTTCTTTCTCTAGGGGAGGAGTATAGGTAGAATTGCTAAAGTACTTGTGATGGTTAACCTAAAGTACTAAGGAACATTTGAAATTGTCACTGTCCTGTCACTCTCCTCCCGTTGTTCATCGATTTGCTCGAGTGGGCCCAGTAACGTCTCCATTGGAGACTTTGTTGTTACTGTGTTTGGCCTATCGAATAGGTCACGGGGAGCTTGCCAGGCTCTGCCGAGCGGGCGAGATACTCTCGGTAGCTTGCCGGGCTCTCCGAGAGAGGCAGAGGAATTGAACTCCGGTCGGCCATGTTGGCTGCGTGCAAGGCAAACGCCCTACCGCTGTGCTATCGCTCCAGCCCATTTGAAATTACCCTCTACCAATAGTTTTCTAAATGATCTACAAATTCAGAAACCCATACTGTTTTTTGACCAATGCTACAATAATGAATATTTATTGATTTACTGTCCCAAATATTTACTGGTTGACTTTTTATGGCAGATCAACTTCACTTTGCCCACTAGACAAAGAGTACAAACTGATCATTTTTATTATTCAGACCATGAACCTGCTTTGATTGACCCACATAACATTAAAAATTAAACTGATGTATAGAAATCAATTAAAATCACACAAAATCAAACTACCATTTTCTCTGGGAAGAATACAGGGCCTGCATTGCTATATGGTAATAATTCAGCTGCCCCCGACACTCAGCAGTGAGTCTCCAATTGGCCACTGTCCTTGCCAATCTACTCCCAATCAGCATTGTGTCCTGACACTTAGATCCCTATTAAACCCAGCTTGCTTTATATAATTATGCTACCTGCTTGGTTTCTGTAGGTATTCAAATTTTTGACCTCTTCTAATAAAATGTTTCCTTTTTATTTCATTAGCATGAATTACATATCCACTAAATGAAAGGGTTTGGGGAGGGGGGCGGGGAGCAATGAAGAATAGCAGGTTACAAGTCCCTGACCTCAGGGAACTTAAAACATTAACAGCAGGGGCTGAAAGTCACACAGAGTGATAAAGCAAGGTGCTTAGCACTGCTCCCATATAATAGTCTAGAGCAACAGAATTATAATGAGACCCAGTGTGTAATTTTCCAGTAACCACACTGAAAAGTTTCTTGAGGTAAAATTAACTTAATAATATGTTTTATATAAACCAATATAACCAAAATCTGATCATTTCAATATCAAATCAATGTAAAAAATACTACTGAGATATTTACGTTCTGATATTTGCACTAAGTCATTGAGTCCTGTGTGTAATTTATGCTTTTGAGACCATCTCATCTGGACTAGCCACTTTTCAATACTCAAAAGTCACATGTGGCTAGTGGCCATTGTGTTAAGGCGGCGCAAGTCTAAAAAACAACCCAGAGCCTGGAGTTGGCAGGAGCTCTGGTGACTGGAGAAATCAAGGACGGCTTCACTGGGAACGTGCTATTGGGATATAAAGAAGATGCAGATGTGATGATTGGAAGCAGTTCACAATATGGGAAAGCAAAGCAAGAACAAATATCATGACTACAGTGACATCTCTACTTGGGGAATGAGAGGAACTCAGAGAGCAGAAATGTAAGATAAGGAAAATACAGAAAGTTAAGATAGAAAGGGCTGTTTAACATGATAACCTCTTAGTCCCCTATTGCAAACTATAATGCCCAGAAGGAGAGAGAGAGAGAGAAAAAGAGAGAAAAGAGAGAGAGAGAGAGAGAGAGAGAGAGAGGACAGAAAGAGACAGAGAGACAGACAGAGAGAGACAGAGAGACAGAGGAGAGAGACAGAGACAGAGAGAAGAAAAGTGCCTGCCATAGAGGCAGGATGGGGTACGGGATGGGAGGGAACAGGTGAGGACGGTGGCAGGAAAGAAACTGGGGACATTGATGGTGATGGAAAGTGTACACTGGTGAAAGGATAGGTATGGAACATTCTGTGGCTGAAACCCAATTACGAACAACTTTGTAGCTGTGTACCTCATAGTGATTCAATTAAAAAAAGAAAGGGACATCTGAACAAGATTATCAAGAACATTGAGAAATCTGCTGAAGAGGTAAGAATTTATGATCTAAGTAACGGGGAGCCATGAAGACATTTGGAGCAAGAAAAGTGGTTTTTCACATATATACGTTAGATTGGAGAGTATACAATACTGGTCTAATGTAATTTAAAATTCAAAATCAAATCAATTAGGACTGAATTCATATACATAGGGTTAAACTACAAGAACACAAAGTGTGAACACAGTTTCTGAGTTGGGGCTGAATGACTTGCATATACAAGGATCTGAGTCACACCTCAGTAACACTAGATTCTGAGCATCACTGGATGAGTCCCTGCTAGCCCCCTCACTACTGGGCTGGGCAAAATTTCATGATGGACCCCAGGCACTAAACTATCATACCCACTTGTCCTGAGCATCACTGGGAGTGGCCCCCAGGCCCCCTGCTTTGGACCACCTCACCCCTATAAAAATAAAACACAAATGCAAATTCCAGAAGGCTAATATAAGAATCATTTCTAAATTGTCAGTATTGCCCAAAGAACTATGTGGTGTCTAGGAGGTTGCAAATTCAATGCTTGGGATGTAAAAGCAGATGCGAGATAACTGCTCTTCAGGAATCAGGCAAACTAGAAGTGTTCTTTTGTCCCCTGAAATACACAGATATCACCCCAACACTCAATTTCCGTTGAACAATCTGAAACTTCATGCCTTTCAGTCCCATTCAAGATAGCATATTGGAATGCAAGGGAGAAAGAGAGTGCTATTATTACGAAGATAACCTTGAGTCTGTTCTAATTTATTTTTTAAAAGAAAATAAATCACTCTCAACCTTTGTTACTCTATTATTGGAGGAGGTTAAATGAGAACATTTCTTCTGGCAGCTGGTATGAGAATTCTTAGTGAGAGTTGCCTTTGCTGGGAAAATGCTTTAGTGGCCCCACCAGGAGATGGGTTCTGCCAGGACAGAGGGTCACCTGAGGCCCAGGATGCAGAGGAAAGTAAGGGCAGGAGAAGGGGAATCCTTACTCTTCTCCCATGAAACAGGAAGGATGTGTGTGTGTGTGTGTGTGTGTGTCTGTGAGGGGGCAGGGGGGAGAGAGGGAGGGAGGGAGAGAACAAATGCTTAAGAGGGAAGAAATAGAAGAATAGAAAGAAGAGAGAGAAAGGAAGAGAAGGGGAGAGTTTGGAAAATCTTTGGGATTTCCAAATATTCAAGCAAGTCATAAACTCTGGATCAACTTAGTGTAAGTAGATTTGGAGCAGCAATCTCATTTTAGCAGGTACCAAAACCTTGGGTCTGAGAGTTAACTTGCAGGTGCAAAACACACCGCCATCTGGAGAATGGGCACTGGTGGAGGGATGGGTACTCGGTCATTGTATAACTGAAACCCAAGCACAAAAACTTGTTAGTCCACAACTGTACCTCATAGTGTTTCACTAATAAAAATTGAACAACAACAACAACAAAACACCACCAGAAGAAGTTACAATAACTCCCAGGAAGCTAACGAAATGTTGGTGGCCATCAGAGACTGGGGCTCAAGTCAGTAACTTTAGAAATCTCGGGGTGTGGAGGGTTAGTGGCCCACCTTGCTATAGAGAGAACCCATATTTGTCTGTACATCCATTGTCAGAGAACCGCGGGTGAGAATAATACTTCAAAAAGATAACTGATCCGAAAATGCAGACAGGAAGAAATTGCCTTATGGACTCTCTACATCACTGATATGGTGTGTCTATAACTGACTTTAGTGTTTTAATATTCTAAACCACATCAATTTTATTGAACTATTCCTCCTCCAAATGAAGTCTGATGAGATGGTATGCCAGTAAGATTAGATGTTAGGTTGCATGGTTGCATTTAATTCCACGCCTTGTGCAGTATTTGTATTTGATGGTAAATAATTAAAAACTTTCTCATTTTTATCCAAGTAAGCATGGATAGGTCCTTTAGTCATTATTATATTGCTATCATTACTAATAATAATACTGTTAAAGTAACAGTTTCATTTTAAGATAAAACCTAAAGGTTTAAGGTATGGCATGCATTGAAAATTTCATGCTTTATATGAGATTATGTATGTGTTCCACTGTCCAGTGCTGAGAAAATTTCCATGGGCAAATGTGATGTGCTATGTACCACATCGCACTAAAAGCTTGCTAAAGCGGACCTCTAAAATCAACTCTCACCTTGCTGCTACCTGCTGTCTTTAATTTTATACCAGTGTTTAGGCTGCCTTGGGGACCCATCTGGTAGGCCACAAAATCAGCTTCATTATCATTATCACACAGCACTTAAAGGCTCACACAGGTAAGTATGGGTATTTCCTGATGTCAGGGGACACAGGCTGAGAACCACATCCTAGCTGTGGAACCACATAAAGGAGAACACATGAACACATGAAGACAGGTCACTGAATGTCTGTGATTCAGAGATGAGTGAGGCAAAACTGTGAGCAGTGTCTGTCTACTGACTGTGTGGCACTGACCAGAATGGTGACCAAGAAGAAAATCGGTCTAGCGTGATGGTCAAAGGCCCTAAACCTCAGACTCCACATTATGAAATGTAGAAAAACCAGTAGGAGGGGCCATTTATTCCTGTCTATGTAGTTGGGGTAAAGCAGTTATCCAAATGCCTGACAGAGTAAATAGCAAATTCTCACCCTCTCTTTCTCTAATAATAGCTTCCTTCCTCTTTGCCCTCCACCCTTCTCTTCCTCTTCTTCCTCCTCCCTCCATTCCAACCAATCAAAATGGGTTAGGCAATACACATCTGTGTGTCAAGGTACTGTGCGATCACTGAAAGTTACCCACACAGATCAATATGCTCTCAGATCATTTGGCTGGTAACACAAGGAAGCATGACTAGCAGTCTGATAAAGTTCATAAAGGACCTGCAGGATGTTAACCTGAACCTCAAGTTTTCTCACTTTCTCTTACTTCAAAGCCATGCAATGACAGTCTTTCCCTTTTCTAATTTCTCAGACTATCCCTCCCTCCCATCTCTTCCCATTACATGTGTCCAACTCTGATGTATAGAACTCTCAGTCCTAAGGAGTCTCCCTGGAGAGCCTTCGTTAGCCCCTGCCCACCTACTTCTATGCATTTTTACAGGAACCACACTCACCCTTTCATTGCCCTATCTTGCAATGGCCCGCCCTGCTTCTCCATCACACTGTAAGCTCTTCAAAGATGGTATTATGTCCTATCATTAACTGATTCATAAATTAATAATTGGTAAGAAAATTAAAACTTGTCCCAAATTTCAAAATAGACTGTTTTAAACAAACCCTATCAGATAGTTGGAAAACTTTCTTTTTCTTTTAATAAGGCCTTTTTCATAAAATTGAGGTGACACTGGTTTACAAAACAGGGACCAAGTTTTAAGTTCAGCTCTGACTGAAGCCATTTGAAAAGTATTCACTGGGTCAGTGATACACCGTCAGTCACATACACCTTCTATCTACATACAGTTCACCTACACCTTCTATCTACAAGAGTACAGAATGGAAGCACAAATGTGGGCTTGTGGCTCTCCAGAGACAGCTGGCACCCCAGAACATCCTGAGCAGTGAGTGACCTATGAACCCATCAAGCTATTTCACCAGGTTAAACTTCACTGAGTGCTCAAGCACTTCTAGGGATATCCCCAATATTTTTTTAATCTCAAATGTGTCTCATCTTCCTCATTCATACATGTAGGACTGAAGGAATCCCTATTCCAGCTGCTCAGAAAAGTTTGCAGGAAGGGTCCTTCCATCCATTTGGGGCAGGGGTTTGGGAGGGCACTAACTTGCTTCAAAGCAGCGCTCAGGAAATCGGGGGGCCCACCTAGTATTCTTGGTCAACCTGCCCTTTGATTCAGTGCCAGGGCCTGAGGACACGATGCTGCAGCGCCGGGATATCTATGCCACCTGGTTGTGTTGGGGGCTTCAGGTCTATACCTAGTGATGCTCAGGACCAGTACAGCCCTGGACATGAGCCCAGTCTGGTGCTGGGAGACATTCAACCTCATTCTGCACCACCTCTCAGACTCTTCTTTTTATTCTTAAAAAAGGCATTGAGGGGCAGGAGTGATAGTACAGCAAGTAGGGCATTTGCCTTGCATGCGGTCCACCTGGGTTCCCCAGCATCCCATATGGTCCCCCAAGCAGCACCAGGAGTAATTCCTGAGTGCAGAGCCAGGAGTAATCCCTTACAATTGCTGACTGTGATCCAAAAAGAGAAAAAAAAAAGCAGTGATTTTTTTTTTCACCCATTCAGTTGCCAGGAAAAATTAAATTACAGAGGGTGTGAGAAAACAGGCAAATAGGCACAAATGGTCAGAGAGGAACACCATAGAAATTTATCAAGCATATGTGTATGTCCTAGACATGCAAAATACAGTATACTTGGTACTTCATTTTTATGACGTTCCTGCTATTTTCTAATTGTGCTACACTACATCGAACACAAAACACCATTTAAATTCCTTCTCTTTTTTTTTTTTTTTTGCTTTTTGGGTTACACCTGGCAATCCACAGGGGTAGCTCCTGGTTCTGCACTCAGGAATTACCCCTGGCAGTGCTCAGGGTACAATATGGGATGCTTGAAATCAAACCCGGGTCAGCTGTGTGCAAGGCAAACACCGTACCTGCTGTGCTATCACTCCAGCCCCTAAATTAATTAAAAACTATGCTATTCAGCAATATTACACAACTGTCTTATGAGCATTACCACCACTACTACTTAAAAACTTGTTTGGTTTTTCAAGAAAAACAGAACCCACTAAACAATAACCTACTAAACAGTAACTCCCTGTTCTCGCCCTCCCCCCGTCTCTGCTAACCACTATTCTACTTTGTCTCTACAGTAGTGATTATAAGTGGAACCATACAATATTAATCCTACGGTATCTGGCTTCTTTCATCAAATAGTTTGTTTTATGTTTTAACATTATTTGGTTTTCAAGGTTCATTGACCTAATAGCATATAGCAGAATTTCCTTCTTTTTTGAAGGATGAGTAACTGCTCTACATTTGTACATTCTGAATTTTGTATAAACACTGATTTGCTCATGGATATTTAGGTTATTTTCACATTTCATTCTACTGTGAACAAGGCTAGTATGAATATCAGCATAGGGATATCTGTTTGAATACCTGATATCAACTATTTGGTGTCTGTACCTAGAAGTAAAATTGCTGGATCATCTGGAAAATGCATATTTCACTTTTTTGAGGAGTCACAAGATTGTTTTTCATAGCAGCAACAACATATTACGTTCCCACCAGCAATGCACAAGAGGTACTCAGAAGGTTAAGGGCCCTAATCTTCTGAGCACCTACTCGATTCTTGACTGGCCAGGCCAGCCATTCCCCACTGCAAAGACCCAAGGATGAGAAACTGCTCTGCCCTATAATGTGCAAGATACCAGCCATCCCAGAGGTGCTGAAGGCTTCCAATGTTCTACTGGGAGATGCTCTGGGGGTCATGTGTTGCCATGAATTGAACCAGGTCAGATGTATGCTAAGCATGTACCCTAACCACTGTACTATCTCCTGATCCCAGACTGCTGATTTAAAATACATAAATATGTATTTGTATAATATATATAAATTACATTATTATATATGTGGGTTGGAGATATAGTACAGATATAGTACAGTTATGGCACTTGCCTTGCACACTCATGTATGGTCCCCAGCTGTCCTCGCCGGGTGTAGCACAAAAACAAAAAGATTGGGAGCATTCTAAACATTGATCAACAATCAACTGAGTCAATAATTAGCTGTACAACCTCACAATGAAATATTATGTAATTATAGAATAGAATAAGGGGGAACCAGAGTGATAGTACAGCGGGGAAGGTGCTTGTCTTGCACGGGGCCAATGTGGGTTAGATTCCCCTGCCCCCCACCCACAAAATAAACAAAACAAACAAAAAGTCACATTTGTTTCTTCTTTGAAGAGAAACCAAGAGCGAGAAGGTTCATGGGAGACAGATTTCTGTGTCTAACCTTACACACTTTTTTAATTCTAAAGGATATGCTTATATGATCTATATGATTTGATTTTTCAACACATGAAATGTGTGGCAGAGTCTCCTGCCCCCGCGCCTGGCTGTCCTCACCAGGGCTCCTTGGAGGGGGCAGGTTGAGTTTCCCTCCCCTCCCCCGCCAAGCAGAGCTCTGGCAGCCAAAGACCTCCAGAACCAGCCATGAACAACCATGCTGAGACCACTCTCCACAGGCATGAAGGTACCGGCAGAGGAACAAAGGCATGTGGGTCCCGGGGCTGAGGTCTCCAAGCCTGCTCAGATCGGGGCTGAGCATCCTCCACCCAGATCCTCCATCTTCCAGTAGGCGGGGGTCACACCCACCAACTGCCCCCCGCTCCCACGCTACCTACCAATGGCCAAGACCTAGAGACTATAAAACCCAGCTCCTGGAAGCACGACACCTTATTATCTCATTCCTGCTTTCTACAACCTGGCAGGCTATCGAGTGCAGCCTGCCCGCAAGGTAGAGTCTGACAAACTCCCCATGGCATACCCAATATGCCAAATACCAGTAACAATGATGGGTCTCATTCTCCTAAACCTGAAAGAGCCTTGAATGTGGCATTTTTTAGAATCTCAGGGCTAGGACAAAGGAGACATTATTGGTGCCTGCTTTAGCCAATCAATGAACAACAGGATGATTGTGATCGTGAGAGTTGAGGTGAAAATCCTGAGCTTTACAATACTGAGAGATTACAGAGATGTAATGAAACAAATAGTACAAAGGACCTGGCAAAAAAGTAGGAGGAACATATTAGAAATAATAAACATGGGAAATCAAATAAAGGTTTTTTAAGGACTTTAAGGAGGAGAGTTATTGATTGTGCAAATATTCTGTCAAATATTTGCAAAGGCTCCATTATAGAGTGTGGAATGCAGTAGTCACCAGTGACATTGACAAGAGCAGTTTGATCTTGTGGGAAAATCCTCATTAAAGAGGGCTTCAGAAAGAATGAGAAGTAAGCAATCAGAGATTTGAAGAATTGGATATTTCTTTTAGTAGCAGTTTGAGTGTACAAGAAACGAAGCAGTGGCAGTACTAGAAGTATGAGTTTTATTTTGTTTGAAGATGGAAGAAATAACAATGCTGTGGTATAATGGTGAGAAAGATCCAGTAGAGAGGCAAACATTTATACAGAAGATAGGGGAAAAATGTTTGTCACAGTGATGCTTTGGGGAAAGTCTGAGTGAATAGGTCATATCATGTAAAGATGCAGTTTAGCTTATTTGAAAAGCTTACAGAGTATTCCACAGTAATGGAGGAGAAAACAGGATTGATGTGACAGATGCATCTGGTCAGGCAAGTGTGGCAGGTATGATTATGGAAGTTTGTGAAAGGTTTTTTTTTTTGTGAGAGTTTTTATTCACTTACTCGAACAAGAAGCTATATGATCAGCTGAAAGTGGGGATGAGGAAAGCAGTATTTGAGGCTTAAAAAGAAAGAAGAGAGCATGAGACAGTTATCAAAGAGAGAGAGTAAATTGACTAGAGATACAGAACATTCTTGCCAGCAACATTAAAAGCCAGCTGTGCTCAGATAAATGGCCACATAAGATGAATGGTTGGAGAATTTCATTTAATTATAGCTGGAGTTTTGCCAAGAGAATAGGTCAAAGCAAGAGAGAAACAAAGGAATTGAGAATAGGCCTAAGGTAGTGACTTTAATGATTCACTCTAGGATTTCAGTCAGGTAAAGAGGGTTATGAGGTGATGAGGAGGTCTGGGATAGTGAAAATGTGGTACAAGTCAACAAATACTGGTCCTGACCCAAGACTTAAAGAATTACTGGAACTGTACTAGAAATAATGATTAGAGAAAGAAGCAGGTCATTGTGATTGAGATGATAAAGATCTTGAACTAATGGTGATAAAATGGTCTAAGTGTGAGCATGAATTTTCTAAGGTGGAGGGTTGACAATAGGATCACTATCCCAGGGTCAGAGAGACAGTACAGCAGGTAAGGCACTTGCTTTAAGCACAGTCAAGCCAGATTCAATCCCTGGCACCCCATCTGGTCCCTTAAGCACTGCCAGGAGTGACCCCAAAAGTAAACCAAATCCGGGGTCAATCCTTGGGACGTCATATGGTCCCCCAAGCTCCACCAGGAGGGACCCCCCCTGAGTACAGAGCCAAGAGTAAGCCCAGGGGGCAAAGCCCGGTGTGGCCCCCAGAGCAAAAACAGACACACAAAAAAGTAGAAACCCAACTGAATTTTAGTATTAGATTTGATCAAACCCAATGCATACAACATAATACCGTTTCTGCAGGATATCTGGGTGAAAACGTGTGAACGTTTTGTTTGCTGGGGCTTGGTCTTTGGAACAAGTGTGCTGTTGACCCTGAGACACGTCTCGATTTGGACCTGCCCCCCCCCACCCCCCACCCCCCCCGTTAACTCGGTAAGGAACTCTCCCTGGACTGAAGGGCAGGTCTGGAAGCTTCCACTGAACCCAGGCACTGTTACCTGAGCACCCTGACCTCACACCCACTGTGGTGGCAGTCATGGTGCAGTTATCAAAGTGTTCTTTTGGAAACTGAGGAAGGGTCCATTTATCAGACGGACAACTTTGGCTACAATTTCTACCATGTTTCATCACCTGCTCTGACATTCATTTATTTCTGAGGGTGGAACGGAGCCGAGTAACTATTACCTTTTTAGTCTGGCCTCAGACAATAGTAAATAACAAGCAATAGAATGAGCATTGGAACGATACTTTTTATTTTTTCAATTTGTCTAATCTTTAAATGTTTTCCATCTCAGAAAAATGAGAAAGAAAATTTACCATGTAACTTTTAAGGGAGAAATCAAAAGCAGACGGTTCTCCTGGGTATGGCCAGAACACAGAAATTAAAAACAAAAACAAAAACAAAAACAAAAAACAAAAAACAAAAATAAAAAATAAAGTCCATAAAATGGTAACAAAAGAAAAGAAATGAAGCCCTCAGGGAATCTATGCACAGTTAATTACTTTGATACAATGAGAAACATTTCACCTCAGTGGTGGTTACCTGTCAAATTTTACAAAGGCTTACTTAGTATAATTTCAAAGGTGACTCTGAAAGAAATAATTGCCCTTCTGAAATCAAAAGCCCGAGAACCAGGCAAGAAATTGCAGCACGTTTCTTGCGTCTACGGAATGGGGACAGAGGTTTCATCTTCCCTGACATGTTGAAACTTAAGCCTAATTCAAATCCAGATTTCCATCATTCAGAAATCCTCCTGGGAGAAGTCTGAAGAGAAAACATGAGCTAAAAATTTCCTAGATGGGGCCAGATAGTACAGTGGGTAGGGTGTTTGCCTGGCACTGGCTGACCCAGGTTCGACCCCTGGCATCCTCTAGGGTCCCCCAAGCACCACCAGGACTGATTCCTGAGTGCAGAGCCAGGATTGCCGGTTGTGCCCCCCCCCAACCAAAAACAAACAAAACAATTCCTCGTGATATCAGAGAATGTTATGGTGCTCTAGTCTGTGTCCGGTCCTGTCTGAGGAGGGGAGGAGGCACCTAGAATTTTGGTGACAACTCTCCAAGTGACAACCCAACCAAAAGGACTTTGGCAAGAGCTGATGAAAAATAGGAATCCTGTTGATGCTAATATATATAAAAATATAAATATAAATTTATATATTAAAAATATCAAATATGTATTTGTTTAAAATGAAAGGCGTGATCATTTTCACTGACGGAATGTCACGGGGCTGGGTGACAAGATTTTGGAACGTCTCCAGTGTTCAACAATGGGTCACATTTCAAAAGCAGAGAGTTCTCACGAGGCGTCTCCAGCAAGGACAAAGGGACACAGCAGCACTGGGCAGGGGGCTGGGCTGGAAGAGCCAAGAGGCAGGTGACGTGCCTGGCATGTGGGGGCGGCTCTGAGTTAGATCACTGGTGCTGCCGGAGCCCCCGAACAGTGCTGAGCTGGACACTGACCCATCAGGCTGGCAGCCCTGGGCCAGCACCATAGGGCAGCCCTGGCTCTGCACGCCCCCCCGCCCCCCCAGCACGGGTGACGCTGGAACAGGGGTTAGGGACCATGACTGAGCTCTGACCCCCGCCACCGCATGGTCTCCCAGCACTGCATCCTCAGGCCTCAGCAGTGAACTATCGGCCCAGCTGGCTGGGTATCACAGGGAGTGGTCCTCAGGTTCTCCGAGCACTATAGGGAATCCCCCCACCCCCACACTCCAAGCACCAGGTGGCTTCAAGTGCTTGAGCACAGGCTTTGCATGCAGGAGCTCTGGGGTTAATTCTAGTGCCAAGTGCATGGTTGTCCAAGCACAGAAGAGAGCTCTAGGCATGGCCCCAACACACACATACACACACACACACACACAGAGTACTGGGTTGTATGAGGCTCTCCCCCCTCCCCCCCCGCGCCCATCCCCCTGGCCTTCTTTCCAGTTTTTGGGCCACACCTGGCGATGCTCAGGGCTTCCTCCTGGCAGTGCTCAGGGCGCCATATGGGCTGCCGGGGATCGAACCCGGGTCAACTTTGTGCAAGGCAAGCGCCTTCCCCTTTGGGCAAGACTATCCCCCTGGCTCCTTGAACTCTTCTTGCTTTGATTTTTGGGCCACTCCCAGCGGGTGCTCAGGAGCGACTCTGGCTCTGTGCTAGCGGACCGTGGGGGCACTGGGGACAGACTCCACGACCCCTGCCTGCAGAGCGTGCACTTGGCCCCTTCAGAGTTCTGGTAAGTGCGAAGCCCTGAGTTAGATCCCTGGACATGCATGAGAATATCTACTTGCGGCTATTGTTGCTAATAAACTTTATTCTTTTTCTTTCTACTTCTTATTAAATCTCTTGCTGTACATTTAAAATGATTTTTTCTTCTTGGGGAGGGGAGCGGGTGGGTCTCTTTTGCAGTGCTCAGGGGGCTACTCCTGGCTCAGACCATAGTGCAGTGCCAGAGATCAAATCTGAAATCTGGGCCAGTCATACCCAAGGCCCTACCCATTGTACTCCAGGCCCACCTTAAAAATGATTTTTATATGGGTGTGTCTGAAGATTTTATTCGAAGAGTCTATCAGAAGACTGGCAACAGAACTGCCTGAGCATGGATGCTTTTCAGGGTTCGCTTTTTACTTTGGGCACACCCGGCTGTGCTTAGGGGCTTGGGTGGGCCACGTGGTGCTGAGGAACTGAACCTGGTCCTCCTGAAGCTGGGTGCTGGCAAGTGACGCCCTTAGTCACTGGGGATGTGGAGGGCAGAGCCGTCCCGCTTCAGGGCACAGCTGACACGCTGGGGACTGAAGTCACAGCCCAGGGCAAGCACTTTAAGTCACGGGGCTTCTCCAGGGGCCGCTGCAGTAAGCTTCCTCATGACTGGTGAGATTTAGAGAACGAGGAAAGATACGTCTCCGTAGAATCATATTCTAGATGATATTTGAGCCTATTTTTTGATTTTTTTAAATTTGGCGAAGGCACCATTTTTTCATTATATATCCTAATTGCTTGTTTCCAAAGGAACAGTCTTTTGTTTCAGCTAATCACAGAAAATTAGACACAGCTGACTTCATGTTTCTATAAGGAAGGAGATTAAAGGAAACACATGCACTAATTTAAGAATAAATGTGTGCATGTAAGTCATATATATGTATAAATGTGTGATTATACATATCTCTCTATATATATTTACTGTACAATTAGGTATGTCAAATCCAGAAAATGAAGGTTTAAGAAGATAAAAAGGAAAATAGGGAATAATGAAATTACTTTGTGAAGAACAGAAATTCTACCCTCCAGCCAAGCTCGGAGAAATGTAGACTTTTAGCAGTCAAGGGAGGGACAGGCCTGGAGTCATAGCAATGGCCACTTCCTCTTTTAGGCGGGCATATTCTAGAACCCGGGGCTCATTATAATAAACATAAGGAGTTTCATTTTGTCTTGGAGTCCTTAGATTAAATGACGTTTTACATGTATCACTTGTCTCAATGACTCTGTGACCATTTTTTAACTGCCACTTCAAAAAGTATCAATAAAACTCATCTCTGTACAGCAAAGCGTTCTGCTCAGACTGGGCAACTCTTTTTTGGGGGGGGGGGGCTTGGGGAAGGGTCCCCACAGCTGGCAGTGATCAGGGCTTGCTCCTGGCTCAGTGTTCAGGGCCTATTCCTGACATTTCTCAGGAAGTCACATGGGATGCCGGGGATCGAACCCAGGTGGGCCTCATGCCAGGCCAGCGCCTTCCCCACTATACCATCACTGCGGCCCGAGATGGAGCGGCTCTTAACCGTGCAATAGAACCATATGTTATCTTTCCTTTGGTCCCTCAAGATATGCTGTGATGTGGAGTCAACCCCAACATAAGAGAACCGAGAAACTCAATTCACAAAAAGAAAAGTGCTCATTAATTGATCTTAGGTGGATTCCAGAAGAGGCAACAAGGTTTGGACTCTCTCTCATGTGTCTTGAGGACAGTTCCCCGGGAACGTTCCGACATAGAACGTTAGGTAACAGTGAGGGGCAAAGAATGAAGACAGGTTTTGTATCAGTTCCTGAAGGCAGATCCCGGGAAACTCTGACTTCTGTGCTTTACTGAAGAACAATTGCCAATTATTACAGTCTGGCAACACCTCTACTGAGGTGAACAGGCACAGTGAGGACATGGCATCAAGCCGGGAGAAGCAACATTTGTTTTTGGATTCCCCAAAGAGGGAACCTTACTGTAACTTAAAATGAAACAAGAGGAGAGGCAATTGGACTGGGTAAATTAAAAAAAAAGTGGTAGTAGGTAAATCCTTGAAATCAGTAGAAGATCTTAAGAAAGATCAATTTCCTTTGCTTCACAAGAATGTGATCACATTATATTCATAGTAAGGAGGAAAAGTCTTCAATTCCTGATTAAATTATAACGGGGTTTCCCTTTTTAGAATCTAGTTAAGACTATTTTAAGAGCCTATGTTTAAAACCAAACACATTCAAATTGTTGTTACTTTAGATAAGAGGTCAATAACCTTTGCATATTTATTTTACATTTATGTGTTCTCATCTCTAACAATTGTCTTTTTCCCCACCCTGTATCTAAAAAAGTCACAAAAATATATAAGAAATTACACAACAAAGAGCTAGAAATCCATTGTGAGTGAATTAGAGACACGAATACAGCTGAATAGATTTCATTTTAAAAATACTTACCATATTAAGTGCTGGAGAAAAATCCGCACAGGCATATTAATCTATTTTTTTAACTGAAAACTGAAAGTTTAGAGCCTAAAGTACCTCTTCATAATCAACAATGATTAATATAGAGTAAAACATTTAGTGTTGATCCATTTTATAAAGGAAGAGGATAATATTTAGTCCATTATATATAAAATATTATATATAATATATATATACACACACAGATAGAGTCAGGAGGCATATAGAACTGTAGGCAAGCCACCGATTCTCCAAGTTTGGGAGGATGTAAAGAGCGACTCAGTTTTTTGTTTTATTAAGCTTTTTAACAGATCTCATCTTAATGATTTAATCATAGCCATGAGGCATTTTCAAAGCTCTGTTGATGGCCAAATGAAAGTTCATTCAAAACTTCACTTATCAAGCCTGAAAATGCAAGTAAGACTGCATAACATTAGGCAAATGTTTGCATGCCTGGCCAGAACGAGCTATGTCTGTGGGGGGGGGGGGTGTTTCATTCGTCTGAGGAGGAAGAAAACTTTCAAATATTGCTTTCAGAGAACACGTTTTTAGTCCATGACATCATTTCAATCATGACCCTCGTTGCTGGAACATTACTGCTTATTCTAGTGAATATAATTCTAAATCCTGTTGGCTGGGAATTTGAAATGGAAAATGATTCGGGGTTTTGCTATTTTTATTTTTTTTGCAGTGCCAGGCATGGAACCCAGGGTCCCCCACATGCGAGGCAACTGCTCTCGCACTGAGTTACAGTCCTGGCCAAGGGGAAGTTAAAATTTATTATTATAAATTTTTGTTTGTTTGGGGGGGACTAAGACAAACTTGGCAGTTCTTAGGGCTTGCTCGTGGCTCTGAGTTCGGGGACCATTCCTAGGGGGGCTCGGAGGACCAGCCGGGACGAGAGGATGGGTCATGTGCTAGGAAAGTACCCTGCCTGCTGTACTATCTCTCTGGCCACGGAAATAAAAACTTAATGAAAATTTTCTTGTTTTACAGAGCACATTTAGAAGAGAACACCTGTACCAAATTGTAGGCAATTGCTTTTATTCCTACACAGAAAACCCAACTCACTATTTCTCTCTCTCTCTTCTCTCTCTCTATTTTTTTTCCCCATTTTGGGACACACTTAGCAGCTAGGGATTAAATTCGAGCTCTTGCATGCAAGTCATCTGTTCCAGCCTTTTGAGACATCTCCCTCGGCCCAGCCAACTCACTGAATTTGGCACTGAAGTGGCGGCGTTTTGAAACGCGCCTATTCCTACTTCAAAAAAAGAAAATCAGTTCACAGAAGATTCCTGAGTCACTATCACTGCATTTAAGCCTGTCAAATTTTATGCCGAAAGAGAGCCAGTCAAATGAATCATTAAAATATTAGTTCTAAGCATGCCGTTTCTCAGTTCGACTTTTTTTAAAGCTGCATCATTCTGATAATTCAGAACAGCAAGCTCAAAGATTTTCCCTTTTTTCTCCCAGTTCTCTCTCCCTTCTTTACAAACAATCACAACAACCACATAGGCCAAGTTTAGGTCTGCCCCCAAATAGTGGCGTTTACATTCTATTTTCCTTACCACTGTGTTCTCCCTCAGACTTTTCGCCTTAAATCTCCCAATTTACCTAGGAGGGTAAAATTCGACCCTGTGGGAGCTATGGTGAGAGATAATACAATCCAAACTAGATAGCTGGGACATTTTGGGGGCAAACTTAAGTGTTTTTGATTATTGTTTAAAATAAGACTGAAACGAACCCCCGGATCCCTGATACCGAGATGGAACTTACCTTGGAGCCACGTTCATTAAAGATTATTTCTACGTCTAGGATTTTGCCAAACTGCTGCAGAGACAAAACACAAACATATATTTACAGTCAGTTTTTTTTTATTCACATACTTGACTTTCTTTTGGAAGGCATTTCCATTTTCTTTGAACTACGCAATGAACTTTCATGTTTCTATTTTTGTTTGTTTGTTTGTTTTTTGGCCACACCCGGCGATGCATAGGGGTTACTCCTGGCTCTGCACTCAGGAATTAACTCCTGGCAGTGCTCGGGAGAACATATGGGATGTTGGGAATCGAACCCAGGTTGGCCGCGTGCAAGGCGAACGCCCTCCACACTGAGCTATCGCTCCGGCCCCTCATGTTCCTATTTGTGGGCAGGTCCCAGGACCAGTCTTCATTTTTTTCTGCATCACTGAGCATGATTTTTCCTTTTTCAATTCCCTGACTCCTGCAATCCCTCTATTTCCACTGACAGAAAATAGCCTTCAACAGTATGTCTTCCTACATAGGCTTTACTTCTTTTCACCGTTGAAGGTTATTTTCTTCCCCTGGGATTATATATGATTTTTTTTATCTATGAAATTATAGTTTATATATATATATATATGAAAGTGATAATCACTCTAACAAAATCAGAAAATACGTTATCAACAAAAAGGAGAGGAAAAGAGCTGGAGCAATAATACAGCAGGTAGGGTGTTTGTCTTACACGTTGCCAACTGGGTTCAAGCCCCGGCAACCCACATGGTCCTTTGTGCCTGCCAGGAGTGATCTCCAAGCACTTTGGTTTTATGGCCCCCAAACCAAAACCAAAACCAAACCAAACCAAACCAAACCAAGAGCCAGAGGGGAAACAGGACATAAAGATCACCCAAACTTCTCTCATTCTTTAAATCATTTTTTTATTTGCTTTTTTTGGGGTCACACCCGGCGACGCACAGGGTTTACTCCTGGCTCTGCACTCAGGAATCACCCCTGGCGGTGCTCAGGGGACCATATGGGATGCTGGGAA
>JAOXYA010000025.1:2676129-2694895 GCA_028565675.1 Sorex palustris | reverse complement strand
TGAACCAACCAACCAACCACTCTCCAAATTCCTCCCTCTCCATCCCTCAGATTCAATTCAGCAACCAATCCCTAGAACTCTCCAAACCTACATGAAATATTTCCTCTACTATTTGTCCCTAGAACTACCCCAAATCCAGACCATCATCCTTTCTCTAGATTCCAATGAAGCCTCTGTGCTGGTCTCTTCTTTCACCCTAAATCATGGGCTGAGTCCAGGAGAACATCAGCAATTTGCCAGTTGTCTGCTCTGTTCCATACCTGACCACCCACTTCACATATTATTTTATTCTATTTTTTTGCTTTTTGGGTCACACACCAGTGCTCAGGGGTTACTCCTGGCAGTGCTCAGGCAATCATATGGAATGCTGGGATTCGAACCCGGGTAGGCCACGTACAAGGCAGACGCCCTACCTGCTGTGCTATCACTCCAGCCCTCACATATTATTTTAAAATTTATTCATCTTGGGCCCGCAAGGCAAAGCCTGGCAAGCTACCCGTGACGTATTCGATATGCCAAACACAATAACAAGTCTCACAACGGAGATGTTACTGGGCCCGCTCGAGCAAATCGATGAACAACGGGAGGACAATGCTACCTCATACCAGTGCTTTATCTTGGGCTGGAGAGAGAGCACGGCGGGTAGGGCGTTTGCCTTGCACGTGGCCGACCTGGGTTCAATTCCTAGCATCCCATAGGGTCCCCTGAGCACCGCCAGGAGTAACTCCTGACTGCAGAGCCAGGAGTAACCCTGTGCATCACTAGGTGTGACCCAAAAAGCAAAAAAGAAAAAAAAGTATTTATCTTTGTTTATTGGGCCATACTCGGAGACACTCAGGGAATGAAACTCCCGGCTCTGTGCTCGGGGATCACATGTGGTACAGAAGACGGGACCTGGATTGACCACAAGGCCCTACCTGCCCCACTCTCTCTGATCACTCACTTCGTCTGATTTGCCCCTAGTAATTTTATAAGACCCTTAAGAGGGGTGGGGGGGGGTCTCCAAATAATGTTAGACAGTTATTTCTTCCGATAATTTCTGATGTCTACACAGCTCTCAGCCGGGTGAACGGCGAGATGGCACAGGCATTGCAGTCTGATCCAGAAAAAAGGCGACCAATGCTGCTCCCTGGCGTCCAAACAGGACACGTGCTAACCTCAGACTGGGCGAGGTGAGGCTGGCCGGCCCTAATACACCCCGTCGGCAACGGGCTCCGGGCTCCGGACGTGGGAGCCCAGAGCGGGCGCACGGGCGTGGGCGTGGCATGGCGTGGGCGGAGCGATCTCTACCCCAAGCTCCGCCCTCCCGCCCAACTCCCGGTACTGGGGGCGGGGCCTGAGGTCACGTGGCCGCGCGCCCGTTCCCAGCGCCAACCGCCGGTCGCCCCGCCCCGCCGGTTGCCCCGCCCCCTGCGCGCCCGGGCTCCGCCCCCCGCTGGAAGGCGGCAGCCCCGCGGGGCGAGCCCGGCAGGAGCGGGCAGGGGCGCGGCGCGGGGTCGCCGGGGCTGCTGGGCAGCGGGTGCCGTGGGGGAGGGAGGCTCTGACGGGGGCGTGGAGGCGGTCGGCGAGACCCGACGACCCTGAGTGGGGGCTGCGGGGCGACCCTACTGCCCCCGGCTTGGTGCCCAGCTCGGGGGCGGCGACCCTGTCCTGGGGAGGGGCAGAGCCATTGGCGCGGTGCCGGCCAGGAGCGACGCGGTCCAAGACGCTGTTTGCAACCGCAGGGCCGGGAAGAAACAGCAAACGGGCCGGGGCTGAGTGCCAGGCGTCCACCCCGACTCCCACCTCCGCGGTCAGCGAGAGGGGCCCGAGCTGCGAGAGGGACCTGGGACACGCGCCCCGCGACCCCGGGCTCAGGCAAACGTGTCCTGGACCAGGTGTGGAAAGCGGGACGGCTGCGCCCCGCCCCCCGCCGGCTGCCAGAACCTGGGGAGACGTTTGACTTTGGGCACCCAGGGACCGCTCTTTCCTCCCCGATCCAAACGGCTGCGCTGCGCTGCCCACCCAGGGTAGTGCTGTGCAACGTGCGACGCACTATCAGTCCCCGCGTCACAATGTCCCACCGTTGATTCCCGGCCAGTGCGTTTTATTAGCCGCCTCTGGTTAGATCAGGGGCCAGAGAGAGCATTTTCTGCAGAAGAAGAGGGTGTTTCCGGCAAGTTCCTACAACTCAAGCATCCCTCCAAGCTGTTTTTAAAACCGTGCCTTGGCTGTGAGCTGCTAGGTGCCCTGGGCAACCCCACCACGGGAACCAGGATGCCTGCTACTCAGATGCCCAGGACCCAGTGGGAAATGATAATCGTTGTATTATCATTATTGTCTGTTGTGGTTTGAGCTGGCCCAACTCTCAGGCCAAGCCGAAACTCGGAAGCAGTTGTATGGGAGTTGACAATATCTAAAAATTCTGTGTTTTGCGTTTCCTAAGTAGCTACTATTGTGAGGGCAGTGATGATTAATGGCTTTTGTCGTTTGTGTTGACAGAGCCATCTACTAGACGGATATTGGCAAGGCAATGAGAAATGGAAGTTGGGATTTTGAAGCAGCAGTTGAAGGAGGGCAGGTAGATTGTTTATAGAATACTGGCAGTTAATTTAGAGTGGGTCTTTTCTGGGTGGGTGAGGCTGGCCACTTGGCAGGTGCTTCTGAGTGTCTGGACGTACAGGGAGGCTGCGGCACCTCTGGGACACGCATGTGCCCCGCAAATGCCCTTCGCCTCAGTCCCATGTAGGCCTGTGCTGTGTGTGTCCATTCCAATGGGCTAAATGTCTTCACCCACCTTACAGCCTGGTCTCTCAAACTTTAACACCAATGTTTTTATTATTTATAATTATTTTTAAACAATTATTTAAAAATTATTGGAATCACTATGGATTAGAAAGTGAGATTTTTGTGATTTTCACCCATGTCCTCTGCGTATTTCCATTTCCTTCCCTAATTTTACCCCTGCCAGCCCGCCCCGGTGGCAAGCTTCCGACTGAGGCCAGCTCTGCTCTCCGTTTTGTTGCTTTCTGGAATTTAGTGTTCCACTGGGAAGTTTCTTTATATCCCGCGTCTGAGAGTGATCCTCCTGAGTCTGTTCCTCTCCCTCTGACTAACTTCACTCAACACATGATTCTCTCCAGATCCATCTGAGCTCAGGTAAGCGAATTCCCCAGTCTTCTCGGTGATAGAGACCGAGTCCAGACCATATGAGGCTTCGTGGTGCCTGATATTGAAGCTGACTGACCCAGCACAGGGCCAGTGCCCTACCTGCTGGAGTGTCTCTCCGAACAACCAAGGTCCAGGATAAAAAAAAAAATGGGGACTGGAGTGATAGCACAGCGCGGAGGGCATTTGCCTTGCACGCGGCTGACCCGGGTTCGATTCCTAGCATCCCATATGGTCCCCCGAGCACTGCCAGGAGTAATTCCTGAGTGTGTGAGCCAGGAGTAACCCCTGTGCATCACCAGGTGTGACCCAAAAAGAAAAAAAACAGTGCTAGCTCTTCTATTTAGGTATACAATCTTGAGTATATGTTAATAAAAATACATATATATATATATATAATTTTTCCCTTTTTTTGGCCACACCCAGAGGCGCTCAGGGATCTCTCCTAGTGGGGCTCAGGGACCATGTGTGATGCTGGGGATTGAATCCAGGTCAGTCACATGCAGAGAAAAGCCTTACCCGCTATACTATCACTCTGGCCCTCATCTTTATTCTATTGAATGGCAAGGTTTACTTATCCCATCACTGTTTTAAATTTTTTCTCTTTTCCTGTTGTCTTGGCATGCTTGATCAAAAATCACTACAGGGGCCAAAATGGTAGTAAGAAGGTTCAGAACTGTCACCAGACTCCAGTTCGATCCCCCGGATCCCCAGCAGTACACATGGTTGGTTTCCTGAGAACCAGCAGCAGTGATCCCCGAGCTCAGAGCTAGTGGTCCTTGAGCACTGTCAAATGTGGCAGTTTCCCCCAACTCTCAACCCCAATCAGTTGGCCACTGGATTTAATTCTGGAATATGGATCCGATTCTATTGATCTATGTCTGCCCTACCTTGTATTTTATTTTTATTATCTATGGGGCTTCTGGCATGCCTAGCACAGCTGTGGTCAGGGCCCATGCAGGCTGGGGTCTAATCCAGGCCCTCACACATGCATGGCCTGTACCCCTCCCTCCACTCTTGAGCTAACTCCTGATGTTTTGTGGCTAGTTTTAAAAGCAATAAGTATGGTAAGAGCAGTATTATGGCCCGTAGGATGCTTGCCTCACGCGTGGCCGACCACGCATATGGTTAGAGACCTGGCATTTTATGATAGGTCATTTATTTTGGTTTTTTGGGCCAGACATGGCGATGCTCAGGGATCACTCCTTTCAGTGCCTGGGGGACCCTGTGAGATGCTGATGATTGAATTCAGGTCTTTAGCATCAAGATAAATGGCCTACTTTCTCTCCCCAGTATCCCGCCCCCAAAACAACCAACTTGCAGCCTTCCTTTTGGCTTCTCTGCACCAAGAGGAAAGGATCTGGAGTTCAACTTGTACTTGGTGGTGTGCTTAAGTGCTGTGCGCTCCTGAGCACGTCACTTCGCCTGAGCTGGTTTCTGCATTATTTTTTGAGTCACACCTGGTGATGCTCAGGGCTGGGCAGGGGATTGAATCCACAACAGGCCACCTCCCCACTATGCTCTCTCCAGCTAGTGAACATCATAACTTGCCATAGCCCGGGTGATTCTCAGCTGGAGGTGCTAGTAAACTCAGATTACTTGTCACTATCACTGTCCTCCTGTTCGATTTGCTCAAGCGGGCACGAGTAACGTCTCCAGTTACTGTTCTGGCATATTGAACATGCCACGGGGAGCTCACCAGGCTCTTGCTGTGCAGGTGGGATACTCTTGGTAGCTTGCCGGGCTCTCCGAGAGGGACGGAGGAATTGAACCCGGGTCGGCCGTGTGCAAGGCAAACGCCCTACCCGCTGTGCTATCACTCCTAAAATTACTTAACACCCTGCTTTTATTTCAGCTTTCAACCAATCCTTTCTCCATTTTCACTCCATGTAACCTGTTTCAGTCAACAACACTAACAGGAGAGGCAGGTACTGTTGTGAATTATGGTTTTCAAAAATATCTTAGATCTGATCCCTTTTATTGTTGGGAGATGGGGCAGGCGGGGCCCCATCTGTCTGTGCTGGAGGATCTGGCGGTGTTAGGCCTGGGATGGAGCCTCCCGGTGGAAAGCATGTGTTAATCCTTTAAGCTCTCCCCCTGGTCCCAGAGCTGACCCTACCAGTACTTGCTCATTCTCATTCCTGTGACCTGAGGTAATAGGAAGACCATCAAATTACCTAGGGCAAACCAGATTAGCTCCTGGATTTTCAGTGCTTGGGAGCGCGCTGACCCCCGCCCGCTACCAGGAGGGTTTCAGTTTGGATTCTGGGCAATCAGGCAAATGAATCAATGACCTGTGAATCACTAATTCATTTTTTTCAAATGGAGAGGCTGTAACTGACCCTTTTGTTTCTTCTGCTGCATCCAGCATGATGGGAAAAAAATGAAAGAGGCCTGTATCTGTCTCACACAGTTTATTTAACAATAGGTAATAAGAAATCAAATTTAACAGTCTATACAGTGATCCAAAGTTCATATTTATAAGTAATCAACTTTAATTGCATGATTTACAACAGTTGAGGGTTTTTGCTTTCTATTTTCAAGTTTTACAGAAAGTGTGTGTGTAGGGTGGGGGCAGAGTAAGGAAGAAGAAAGCAAGCAAAGAAGAAACTCCAGGGACATTTTGCATGTTAAAACTGTTCCACTGGAATTGTTTCTTACCCTCTTTTTAATTTTTTTTCCTGTTAGATGTAAAAATAACGAAAAAAAGTCTTCCAAGAACAGAACAACAATATATAATACATCAATTTGGCAGCTGCCCCTGCTTGTTTTGAAAAAGTCTTGTTTCGCTCACCATGTACAAATTATTTTAATACTTGGGAGGTTTTACGCTCGACTTCAGGAATAGAAAATTTTCTAGAGCACAAAAGTTGACTTGAGGGGAGGAAAGGGGAATTTTTTTTCTTTTTATTATTTAATTTTAAAAAGAACGAACATCTTTGCACCCAGAGAAAAAATTGGTATTTTAATATATATTTATATATATTTATATATATAGAATGTAATTTTAAAGTAACATTAACCCCTTTTGTCCTCTGGTTTTAGAAATGTTCTTTTTTTTTAACTCTTCCATAAAGTGAGGAAAATAGGGAAAAATGTCAACCATCTGCACCAGTAAATAATAACTATTAATATTACATATTTTCATTAATTTAAAAAAAATAATAAAACCTATTGGAGGTGCAAGGCAGGAGCATGTGGTTGGCGTCACAGACCTCAGCCTCCTCCCAGTGCACACATGAACCACACACACAAGGAAAAGAAAAAGGCTGGCAGGAACCAGCCATAACAAAAATATATTCTTTGTATTCTATTATCCCTCAGGTTCATCTTGCATGTTTGCTTTAACCACAAACAGGCTACTGCAGTTCTTACGTGTCGCAAGGAAAATTGTCATTTAGGCTAAGAAAGATTCAAAAAATTGTTTTCAGTACAAAAAGTCTTGTTAAGAGAAAATAATTTTTTTGCTCCCAAAATACTACAAGGTGTGTCTAGTGTATGTCTAGTGTACTCTGTGAGAGGCTTGGATTCAAGTCTGTGTTCTCGGTGCTGAGTCCCAGGTCCGTGGCACTTGCACCATGGAGGTTTGCCAGGCCTGGATTGTTAGCAAGCTGAGAAAGCATCGAATTCTGGTCCGGGCTGGCAAAATGCCCTTGTTCCATGGGGTTGGCCTGGGCAGCTACCAGTCCGGGATGTGGCGAACTGGTCTGTGGGGACACGTGGTGAGGAGAAGGTTGAGGCTGCATCCTCGGGGAGGGGCTGGAGTGGGGGGGCTGGGACTGCGGCCGTGGTGAAGGGACGGGCTGAGGAGAACGCACTTGATTGGAGAGAGAAGGGATCTGCTGGCCTTGTAGGTGTGGTGACTGCGCCTGATTTGGGAGCATGTGCTGCTGGGGACTCATGGGGTTGGGCTGAGCAGGAGAGCCCATCTGCTGCTGCAGGAGCCGCTGCTGATAGGCCTGCAGACTGCCCGCGTCTCCCGCCAAGGCCTGTGGGATCTGGCCCATCGGTCCCATGTTCCCCTGCTGCATCTGCTGCATGTGATGCTGCAGCCGCTGCTGCTGCTGCTGCTGCTGTTGCTGCGGGGAGTAGCCAACGCCTTGGGGCTGCTGAAACTGGTTGTGGTTGGCCATCCCGGGGCCGAGGCCCGGCCCCGCGCCCCCCTGCTGTACCATCTGCTGGCGTCTCAGGATGTCTCGGAACTGCGAAGGCATGGCGCCGTGGTTCATGTTCATCTGCTGCGCCTGGGGGCTCAGCCCGCCCAGCGGTGGCTGCAGCTGTTGCTGCGGCTGCTGTGGTGGCAGGCCAGACCGCGGGACCCCGGCCTGCATGGGGTTCATGTTCTGCATGGCGGGATTGGAGTGGACGCCCTGCTGACCTGGCATGGCCGGAGGCTGTAGCCCAGGCTGGCCCTGGGGCATGCCCGGCTGCCCAGGGAGGGGCTGTGCATTCGAGTTGGCATACTTGGCAGCCCGCTGCTTGATGAATGCAGCCAACAGCTGGGGGTTGGCATGAAGGATACTGAGCACCTGCTGCTGCTGCAGGGGAGAGCTGGGAGACCTGAGAGTCCGCAGGAGGTTCTGTAAGGCTTGTTGAGACACAGTGCCCGGCTTGAGAGGGCTCACGCCCACCTGGCCCAGTCCCGGCTGGGGAGCCATGTTCAAAGGCTGACCGTGCTGGGCCACGGACATCATGGCCGGCCTTGGCATCCCAGACTGGAGTGGCTGGGTCTGAGGCATTCCTCCTTGGGCCCACGGTGGCTGCTGCTGCATGCCTGTGGGCCCCATCCCTGCCTCCAAATGCCCACTGGGACCTCTGGCCATGGGGGGCGGGTTCATACCCATGGGGGCCATGGGGGCCATCTGGGGCATCTGGTGCTGGATTGGCCTTTGGAAGATTTGCACATGGGCCATCTGGCGCTGCGTCTCGGCTGCCCTCTGAATCTGCATGGCCATTTCGACCGCTGCTGGTGGGGGCCCAGGAAGGGGTGGCTGAGCAGTCTGCGGAGGGGTTGGAGGGGTCACCTGGCCTGCTGCCTTACCCTGGGACACAGGGCCAGCCGCTTGAGTCCTGGGCATGTAGGGCGGCATGCTGTTGGGAGGAGTGGGCTGAGGCTGCGAGGGGGGCTGGGGCTGGGGTGTCTGCGGGGTGCTTGGCTGCTGACCCGTTGGCGTGGTTGGAGTGGCAGGAGTCGGGGAAGGCAGGCCCTGCTGCTGCCCCACCGCCCCAGTCCGCTGCATGCTGGCCATCCTCCTGCGGAGCATCTGGGCCTGCTGGAGCCGGTGCTGCAGCTGCTGCTGCCGGAGCTTTTGCTTGATGTATAAGCAGAAGGGCACGGGGCACTTGTTCTCCTGGCAGTGCTTGGCATGGTAGCAGCAGAGGGCGATGAGCTGCTTGCAGATGGGGCACCCGCCGTTGGTTTTCCGCTTGCAGCCCTTGGTGTGCTGCACTACCCGTTTCATCTTCTGGCAGGACGGCAGGGAGCAGTTGGCGTTGCGGCACTGGCAGGCGTGTACCAGGGACTGGATGCAGCGCTGGATGCTCAGCCGGCGCGAGTCTCCGGGGCTCTGCGTGGCCACGGCCTGCTGGTTGTTGCTCTCGTCATCTAGGCCGAGGCCGAGCTTCTCCATCTTGTGGTCGTGGTTTTTAGTGTTATAGCAGGTGATACACAGGTCATAGTCCTGAGGAGCGGAAACACAAAGGGTGGGTCAACCCTCAAGGTCTAGTCATCCAATAGAACCTGCTTCTGTAGTGCTCGCACTCAGGAGGCGGTTCCCCACCCCCTTGTCCTAGAACTCTCCAAAGGGACTGGCCTCCCTGGAAGTCCCCGGGCATGACGTCTCACCTCGCACACCGTGCAATGCCAGCGTGTCTCCACGTGGTGCTTGCACTCATTGCAGGTGTAGACAAAGCGGTCCTGGCTCTGGGTGTGCAGCTCCACCAGCATGCACATGGTGGACCACTGAGCCCTCCGGAGCGACGAGAACTCCAGGTGCTTGTCCCGCGCGAGGGTGAGGAAGGCATCCCGCCCGTCCATCAGGTCACAGGGAATGAGCGGGTCAGGATCAACGATGGGGGGCAGGGAG
The DNA here is from genome assembly GCA_028565675.1 of Sorex palustris. Classification (NCBI taxonomy): domain Eukaryota; kingdom Metazoa; phylum Chordata; class Mammalia; order Eulipotyphla; family Soricidae; genus Sorex; species Sorex palustris. The sequence continues at coordinate 2,685,662 of JAOXYA010000025.1, read as the reverse complement.
TTGGCATTCGGGCTAGAGGTTAGCCGGATCACAAAGAAGACCTGCAAAAAGACATAGTCTGACTGACTCTGGGACAGGAAGGCCACAGGACAGCAGACGGCAGAGGCCAAGACTTGCAGACCCGAGGCAGGGCACACAGCGCAGCCCCTCTGGTGGCACTTCTGTAGCAAGACCTTGTTATCTTGCCTACTCAGTGATTTTCTGCACTCAGTCACTGCTAGTGGGGGACTGAACCCAGGTCGGCCTTGTGCAAGGAAAACACCTTACCCACCATACTGTTGTACTGGCCCCCAGAAAGTCTTTTGGATCAACAAAGGGCTATGAGATGAGTTAGCAATATTGGGGCTCAAAGAACTAAGTCATCAAGGAAGACAAACCAGCCAAGGGGCCTGTGACCGGCCACTCAGGTGGAAAGAACAAAGCCAGGTGGCTAACACACCCTCAGACTGTCAAATCAAATGCTGAGAGCCACCATCCCGATGAATCCACTGGGTACCAATACACATCTTTATCCTAAATCTCTACAACCTTACATCCTAATTCCTTCCTAACAGGTGATTACCTCTACTCTTTTTGGTTATTGTGAATTAAATACTATCGCTCTGTCCCCTACAGCTAAGCACTTACGGATGTAGCATACACAATTTCAAGAATCCTGGATGGTTGAGAAGTCAAAAGCATTATGGGACTGCACTTCTGAGGCAGGAGCTCTCCGTCCCCTATTCTGGTCTTTGGGCTGCATTCCCAGTGCGGCCACGTATCAGGAAAGCGCCTGACCTGCTGTCCTGGATCTCTCCGGCCCGAGCTCTACTGAGCTGCTTCCTACAGACCAGTATTTTTATTTTTCTAGTTCTGCTACAGGCAAAGTGGAGTGGCCAATGAAGTTCTTATGAATATAGTTTAAGACGACTGTTGGGGGCTGGAGCGATAGCACAGCAGGTAGGGCGCTTGCCTTGCAAGTGGCCAACACAGGTTCGATTCCCAGCATCCCATACGGTCCCCTGAGCACTGCCAGGAGTAATTCCTGAATGCAGAGCCAGGAGTAACCCCTATGCGTTGCCAGGTATGACCCAAAAACAAAACAAAAAAAACTGTCAACAGAACTGTGGTTTAAAATAGCTAGTCTTTTCTCAGCAAGTCTAGTTATCAATGAAATGGGGCTAGAGAGATAATACCGAATGTAGGGTGCTAGCCTTGTACGTGGCCTTGTACATTGATCCCCAGTACCTCATATGATTTCCCCCAGCTTTCTAGTAGGCGGCCCTGAGTATCACCGAATAATCTTAAAACACCAAACCCCCAAAGACAACTGCAGCTCAAATAAGATTTAAAGACATGTAAACAGACAAACATACTATGGGACATCATCCATCCATCACCTATGCTTGAAACAGGACGTATAATCAATCTCAGGAACCTCAGCATTTCCTGTCCTTAGCGAAACACTCTTTTCCCCTCTTACTGCTGAAATAATTTCTTCATTCTGAGTTTCAAATGATTTGGTGCTCAAACCATAAGTGAAACTATGGACAGCAGGTATCTCCCCCCCCCCAACCCTCCCGCCTTTCTTTTTGGGTCACAACCAGCGATGCACAGGGGTTCCTCCTGGCTCTGCACTGGGGAATTATTCCTGGTGGTGCTCGGGGGACCATATGGCCATATGGGATGCAGGGAATCAAACCCGGTTGGCCGAGTGTAAGGCAAATGCCCAACCTCTGTGCTATTGCTCCAGCCTGTTGTTTTTTTCCCCCCTTTCTGAGTTAGACCCAGCCGATGCTCAGGGGTTACTCCTGGCTCTACACTCAGGAATCACTCCTGGTGGTGCTTGGGGTACCATATGGGATGCTGGGAATTGAACTCAGGTCAGCCACGTGCAAGGCAAATGCCCTACCCGCTGTGCTATTGCTCCAGCCCTGCCTCTTTCTTTTTTTTAAAAGAAATTTGGTTTTCCCCCCCATTTTTGGAGGCTATATGTGACATACCTCTTTGTGTTTCTCCATGGTCGCGTACAATTTCTGGGAGAGATCATTGGACACATTGGGCATGCCAGGCTTCTTCTTGTTGCCACGACTCAGGCTGCTTTTGTTTTTGCTGGTTTTCTTATTATTCTTCTTCTTAGCATTTTTGCTGTCTCCCTTTGTCACCTGCAAATTAAAATTAGCGAAAGGAGAAGGAAGTTAGGTTTTTGTTGAAAAGATACCTCCAGAGAACAATTAGCACTGGTACAAAACATTTTTTCCCCGCGAAAAACAATCGTTAATTTTGGAGGAGCGCTGAGTGTCTCAGTCATTGTGCGAGGAGTGTGACAGATCATGCTGTGCCCGGGATAAGTCCGGGGTCCCCTTTGCAGCCATGCCCTCCACTAGTTGCTTTCTTCTCTCATCTTTTTTTCTTTTTGGGTCACACCCAATGATGCACAGGGATTACTCCTGGCTCTGTGCTCAGGACTTACTCCTGGAGGTGCCTGGGGGACTCTCTGGGATGCTGGGAATCAAACCCAGGTCGGCTGCTTGCGTGCAAGGCAAACACCCGACCCGCTGTGTTTTCGCTCCAGCCCCTCTTCTCTCATTTTAAAGTTGCCAAGTTCGCTTACATTTTTGTACAATGTCCCCGAGACCCCTAGACTTGTCTAGCCTATCCTAGATTTGAGGAAAGGGCACAAGGAGTGGGACAGTGTGGGACAGAAGACTGCATGGAAGTGGGGAGTCAGTGACGCGAGAATTGGATGCCACTGTCTGTCGCCACCACGGTGGTAGAGCCCTTCTACAGACTCTCAGGGTGGTGAGCGAGCGTCGAGGACAAGTAAAGCTACGTGACGTTAAAATGCTAACCAGGAGGAGCTACGATCAGACGGTCTCTTCTCCAAAGCCACGTTCTGCCAGACTTGTTCTGTATTGTTAACCATAAGGGTTAAAAATGTGGTCGTCTAGAGGCAATATTCATAATCTGATGATGAAACAGCTTAGACCTAGGTAACCAAAGCGAGCCAACCCTTCTTTCCGACTTTCCAATTTAAAAGGTTCTTTCGTAACAGGCTTTTTTGGGGGCGCACCACACTCAGCTATGTTCCGCTGACCCAGGGAAACCCCTCAATTATCTCCAAACAAAGGTTCTGAGAAGGTCCTGAGAGCCTTACGTCTGCGCTCTCGTTGCTGGTGTTCTCCTCCCGCTTCCTCTCCTCCTCCTCCTGTTCTAGCTCCTTGATGCTCTCTTCCAGAACGTTAGGCCAGAAATCACCCTCAAAGTAAGGCAACTCCTTTGCACTTGTTAATCGGTCTTCAGTAGCTTGTTTGAAAATATCCTGTGAAAATATTCAAAAGAATTTATTTAGAAAGTAACTATGACTGATATAGTCACAGGTAAGGGTGAAACAGGGAACATGAAAGGTCGAATGGCAGAGATTTCACAACTAAGGACAATGTCTAACAGGCAGAGCAATGAACAGTGAAAGGGCAAATACCTGCCTTTCTATAAGCACCAAGGTGCAAAGTGCCCCACTAGGACCAGTGACAGAGGGATCATCCACACTATTTCATTGCAAAGGGTGTGTCTTACAACCACCCATGACTCAAAAAACAATGCAAAAGTCAAATACTGCATGGCTATGTGATGATTTGCTGTACTTGGGAAAATATCCCAGTTGGTATTTTTCCATCCCATGGGGTGAGGGGGGGTGGATCAAGAACTCTAGTAATTAGTAATTAAATTAGTATCTCCCCCCCAGTATGGTATACATTGTGCCAGGGACTGAGTGACATGCTTTCTGGTTTCGCCGTAGTTCCAATTCTTGGTTGTGCTTTGGGTTGGGGTCACTCCTAATGTGCCTATCTTTCAAGCAGAGTATTATATTTTTTGTTTTGGCCACAGCCAGAAGTCCTCAGGACGCAAGCCGGGTCTGCTGTGAGCACGGCAAGCACCCACTTCGTCTACTCTGGCTCCGGCCCCCAATCACCAAATACATTCTAATATTCTCCCACTCCCGCTGACCTTGTAGTCATGAACAATCCGCTCAGATGCGGCCTTGTCAAGCATCTTTTTGTACCATTCCTGGAGGCGTTTGGGCTTGGGTATCTTCTGGTCCGGAGGGTGGCAATGGAAAATATAGTCGTCTCCTTCACTCGGGGGACAGGCCCAAATATGCCCTGTGGTGTATCTAGCAAAACAAAGGGGAAGAACATTGAGGGGAAAAGTCACCACTCTAGAAAGAATTCGGTACATCTTATTTTTTGGATCAGACCTGGGGACCATATGAAGTGCTAGGGATCAAATCCGGGCTGGCTGCACACAAGGCCAGTGCCCTCCCACCCAGAGCAAGATAGTCTACACCACCAAGTGGAATCCATACAGAGATCAATAATTGCACCCAAGTTAAGACAAAGTGTATGCCAGCAAAAGATCCAAATTCTTAGGTCTGAACCAGGGACAGCTAACAGTGCTAACAATGGATTTTGCATTGTTATTTCTTGAAGGACATTGAGGAATACGGTGAATTTCAATCAAAAGAATTACTTAACTTGGATTAAAAATCCCAAATTTCCATTTAAAGACAGATGGGGTCTGGAGAACATGCTGTATATCTAACGCTTTCAGGCTGAACTCAGGGATCACTCCTGGCGGGCTTGAGGGACCATATTTGGTGTTAGGGATCAAACCCAGGTTGGCTGCATAGAAGGCAAGCACCCTAAGCACTGTATTATCACTCTGGCCTAAGTCAACCATCTGAAGTGCAGTTGGTTGAGGGAATCTCTTGGGTCCCACAAATGAATTATCACATTTGCTAGTTTTACTGTATTTTTAATGTCCAGGTGATTAAAAAAAAAGGGGGGGACCCAAGGTTCTGGCTCTAAAGTAAAACCATCAGATATCAAAGTAAGCTTCCTAACTGCGAATGAAGAAAAAAATCTGCAGTGGATGTGACAAGGGTAAAATATCATCATCTTTCCTACTGGCAAAATTCAAAATTAGCACCCAGAGGTTCGTCATTAAAGTCAAGAATATATTTCTGCCAAAGATACATAGTCTGGTAATCTATGTTTCACGTAATACCAAAGTTATACTTATTAAAAACTGTATGTTATCAATTCACTTACCCTAATTTCTTGACGTATTCTAAATACCCAATTAAAATTTCATGGTAGACTGCAGTCCTCAAGCATTTAGGGCGGAAGAAATGAACACTATCGAGGTACGAGATGTAGACTCTCCTACACCAAACAGGAAGAGAAAGAGTTGCAGAATTTGTCTGTATGTGGCGCGTCATATTCTCGCCTTTATTCTGCCCAGCGTTCCCTGTCCATGCTTATCACTGTGTCCTAGTTTGGTGAGCCATGCCACCCAGAAGTTAACGTCTCAGTCAACACTCATGAGTCCAAAGGTATTTGGGCAACATCTTTCACTGGCTTTATAACATTTCCTGAAGAAATTTGAAATCATACCCTCCATTTGCTTGTTCTGCCGATTTTTGTTTGGGAGGTATGGGGTGTGCCCACCAAGTCGGGATCAGAGGCTTGTCTACTGAGTTACCTATCTCCGAGAACCCGACATTCCTCCACTAATGCAATACAAACACAAAAACCATTTCCTGAAAAGTAGGAAATTTGTTTTCCATTCATAATTTTAGGCTGCTATTCATAACCCATTTCCTTACTTCTATACGTATTTTCACTTCGAAATCCCACTCAGAAGCCTGTCAATGGAAGACGTACCTCTGGTTGGGAGGAGGGCAGTCGGAGCCATACTCCTGGACGTGCATTCCAAAGAAGCACAAGTCCACTCCATCAATCTCCTCAAAGGCAAAGAGGGCTTTGGTTCGATACGGAAAGGATTCTGCCATCTCTCCACTATCCACAAACCTACACGATACAACCAGAAAGAGCGCGTGTTTCAGCGAGACTAGTGTCGGCAACTCGGGCCAGGTGCGAGCGACTGCGGCTCGCAAGAGAAGACAGAGCAGTTACACACCTTGCTTTCATGCCTGGTTTGACTTCCACAGTTTTGTCCGAAGCATGAACTACCCGAACAGTGACCTCGCCTGATTCGGGGTGATTCTGTCGCCTCAGAAAGTCATTCACACGATTCTCTAGGAAAGTGCCAAGTCTAGTCGATGGCAACCCTAGAAACCAAAGCTGAGAGTTAGTAGATGTAGAAGAATTTTTTGAGCTCGTCTGTGGGCAATACCTGGTGGTGAATGGAGGGTGGAATTTGGGTTTTCTGAATACGAATCAGGTGTTCAGCTCACTAAGCTGTCAGCTTGTATCACTATTTTTCAGTTTGCTTTCAGGCAACATCCTGCAATATTCAGCCCTTATTCGTGGTTGTGTAATAACTCCTGATAGTGCTGAAGATCAAACACAGTTTGAGCGCATGGGAAGCATTCAACCTGCTGTCCTATCTCTGGCTCCTACTTTTATTTTCATGGTTTCTGGGCCACACTAGGTGAAGCTCAAGGTTTACTTCTGGCAATGCTCAAGAGGCCATATGGGGTGCCAGGGAGGCTGACTGTGCAAGGCAAGGACCTCATTTTCTGTATTTATGTCTCATGGTCCTAATTTCTACTTTCAAAAATAAAACAGTCTGCTGTATTTTGTAAACTTCACAATGAAGACAACACTTGGATCAAACCCAGGGCCTCACACATGTGAGACAAGTGCTCTATTCCACGAGCAGTAACTCTGGGCTTCTTGTGTCCTTGCGCTACTGTGTCTGGGCCAGGATATTTATTTCCAATGTTCACTTCTATAACTTTTGCAAGATTTATCTGCGAAAGAATAAAACTTACTTTTAGCAGAAAACTTGTTTTCTTTCCTAGTTCTTGCAGTTTTCTTTAAACAGCCATCACAGACAAATCTGAAACATAAACCAGGACATGCTTACACAATTTAACGTAACCTCTTTTACATATATGCGAAATTGCAAAGACAATCTGCGAGAAACATTTCAAAATATTTAATAATTTACAGAGAACATTTGGGAATCTTTTTATTTGAGGGGGGGTGGCTTTTAGTGTCATACCCAGCAGTGCTCAGGGCTTACTCCCTGACGGTGCTTGCGGGGACCATATGGGATGCCAGGGGTCAAACCCAGGTCGGCCGTGTGCAGGGCAAACGCCCTACCCGCTGTACTATCGCTCCAGCCCCACATCTGGAATCTTTTAGGATAAATTTTGAATGGAAAAAGTAGATATTAAGATATTTAACATGTGAAAAGATGGGCAAAAAGACTTCTTTAAAGTAATAGATTCCTATTTCTTTCTTTGGGCCACAACCAAGCGTTGCTCTGGGCTTACTTGTAGCAGGCTTGAGGACCACATGGGGGTTGAAAGTGGTCTGCCATGTTCAAAGCAAGTGCCCTATTACCTGTACTATTGCTCTGACCCCTAACGGATTCCTATTTCAAAAGATTATAAGATATTTTGGGGGGTTATGAATTACAAACTCCTACGATTTGGGTCATATCTCCACCCCTTCATCTATTTGATGTTTGCCCTGAGCACAGCTGGTGTGGCTCAGGGCAACTCTTGGCTCTGGGCTCAGTGAACCAGATATGTTGGGAATTCCAACCATGGCCAGGCCACATGCAAGTCAAATGCCTTAATTTTTGTACTTTCTCTCTGCCCTGACCCTTCTGAGTTAATTCTGTCATTATGCTATGCACTGAAAAGGTGCCTTGAAATTCAAGAAATAACAAATACTTAAATATCTATTCGTATTTTAATTAGCATCCTTCTTAACCATCAGTGCAAGAAAAGATGATAGTAGGAAGGTCTCACTGTAATGAGAACTATTCAGTGCACATTTCTCGCCATCCGGAACGGTCCTGGGATCAGCCCCATTCCCAAAGAGTAAGAGGGAGCCACATCGAGAAAGATGAAATGCACAACGAATACGAAGCTGCTATTGAAGTAACTGATAATGTGCTGTGAAGAATAATCAGAAAGGTATTTTGTAAAGAATACTCAAAAATGAAACATGGAATCAATCCATCAAAATGTGTAAACTGGTCATTTCTACATTTGTATGTAACTGTCTTTCAATAGACATCAGCACTACCACTCCTTACATTGGGGTTGGGGGGTTGGGGGGGGGGGGAGGCTGTCAAACCTGGTGATGCTCAAGGATCACTTCCAGCACTGCAAGGGACCAAATGTGTGGGACGGATGGCAAGGATCAAGGAAAGCAACTTACTGGCTCCAGCATCTCTCCAGCCCCTCACTGTCACTTATTATCTACTCCTAGGAAGATATTCTTTCATACCTCATTTTCCTATTAAAGCATAACGAACATTCTGAGATGGGAACTTCTTTTTTGCTATTTTCAAGTGTCAGAAATGTTCTTGTGGTTGCTGAGAAATTTATTTTATTCATTTTTTTGGGGGGGCGGGAGGCAGGGGTTGGGACTTTCTCCAGGCTCGGTCCTGGGGCTAGAACCTGAATTGGCTGTGTGCCAGTCATGTACCCTAACTTACTGTGATCTGGCCCTTTTGAGAATTTTTTTAGTTTTTTTGTTTTTGGATCAACCCTTATGTTAGGGGCTGAGTACAGCAGGGAGGGTGGTATTAATCCAAGTAGACCACCCCCGTCCCCAAACTGCTAATGGCCATGATAGAGAAAAATTAAGTCTCTCACCCAGATGGCCAGATGATTTCATGGTGAAGGACACATATCTGATGCATCTTTCTCCCACACTCTGTACATTCAACAAACCTGGAGAGACAAGGCAAAATTTTCAAAAGTATATTCAATCTTCCAATAGTTCCGATTTTTGACAACCAAAAACAACAACAGAAACAACAACAAAACCCAAACATGTTCACACCAAGGAATCCAAAGAGCAGAGAGATGCACATAAAAGGAACCAATTCTAGGTGCACAGAAAATGGATCCATTCTAGAAATGTTAAGAACCGGTATCTCCAAGTTCTGGGATGCCTCACAAAACCTAGAGAACAAATGTGGTTAAAAATAGAAAGGATGTTGGGGATTGGATTATGTGAAGGTAGTGAAATGCTATTATATAATGTCAACTATATTAATGTTTCTACCACTTATGTTGGACATGTAAGTTGAATCAGCCCCCAAATCTAACCAGCTCTCAGTCCATACAATTCCAAAGGATGAAAGGAAAAGTTAAAAGCAAACTGTACTGAGTAAAGGCGGTGGGGGTGGCAGAGAAGAAATACACTTACAGTTCGGGATCCAGTGTGTCATTTTTTCTCTTGGAAAATTGTTCTTTATTTATTGTACTAAGGAGAAAAGAAGGAAACAGTGAGAAAATCTTACACAGAAAGATGAATAATATGAACACACTTCTACTATTAAAGAACAAAATCTTGTAGTTCAACTGCTTAAATCATTTAAGAATATATACTGAGTATATACAAATCGTATATACTGAGGACAAAGTAGACAGGTATATTCTTGCTAAAAAAAAAAAAAAGGAATTGCTTGCATTTTTATGGTTTTTTTTTTTTTGGCTTTTTGGGTCATACCTGGCGATGCACAGGGGTTACTCCTGGCTCTGCACTCAGGAGTTACTC
>JAOXYA010000025.1:2648909-2666684 GCA_028565675.1 Sorex palustris | reverse complement strand
AAATTTTGCTAGCTTTTGGGCCACAGTCAGTACTCGGGGCTTACTCTGCACTCCGAGATGGGTCTGCACTGGATCAAGGGAAGGCCTGGGGTGCTGGCAATCAAGCCTGGGTGGCCACAGGCAAAGCAGGCGATCTGTTCATAAACTAGTTCTCTGGCCCAAGAACCCAAAGAATTTGAAGCACGATAATTATGCAAAAGCACACTGCAACCTTACAACTAATTATATAAAAAATTCAATCATGCAACAAAAAAGTTGAACGGTCATTATCGTATCTAGCACACGGAGGTAACTTACTGATGTTGCTCATGGGCCGCATGCCTTGGGGAGACTGCCCAGACTGTTGATTTTGCTGGTTCTTGGCTTGTACTTGGGGCTGCGTCTGCATCTGATTGACCTGATAGGGGAGCCCAAGGGCTGCGTAGGCTCTTTCTATAGAGCTGGGGTCAACAGTGCTGAGGCTGGGAGTAGACTGCTGACCCACCCCGAGCGCGCTGGCATTTCCGAGCCCAACCGGTGCTCCAGTCAGAATTGCTAGGAAAGACAGAAGAAATGGGAAAACGTTAAAAAAAGATTAACAGCAGTTACTAGCTTTAAGACGCTATGAAACTACTGTTACAATCATAAAACATCCAAGTAAGTGCACCTTGTTCCCGTAATTTCCTTGAAAAACTTAAAAAAATGTACAACTGATTTGATCAAAGGAAACTTGGCATGAAAAGCTTTTAAGCCAACATGTCAAAGGCATTCCTCATTGGCTAGATCAATGTTACCCCATCTATAGTGTACGAATACCATAGAGTATGCGTATATCACTGTATCACTGTCATCCCATTTATTGTCGATTTACTCGAGCGAGCGCCAGTAACGTCTGTTTGCCCCAGCCCTGAGATTTTAGCAGCCTCTCCTAACTCGTCTTTCCCAACGTCTAGAGGCTCTTTCAGGGTCAGGGAAATGAGACCTGTTATAGACCTGTTATAGTTACTGGTTTTGGCATATCGAATACACTATGGGGAGCTTGCCAGACTCTGCTGAGAAGCATATATGTATGTGTATGGTGTGTGTGTGTGTGTGTGCGTTATTTCCCCTCTCTCTGTGATTTGTTGCCTACTATCCGAACTCCATCAAACACGGTGTGGTAATTATGGAAAATTGGCTGGAAGTGTCTTAATGATGTCGCGCGGTCTGGAAGGTGGCCTGGAGCGTGGTGGGTAGTGGAGATCGGCTGCCTGGCTCTGCTCTCAGGGTTCATACCTGGTAGAACTTGGTAGACTACATGAGATGCCAGAACTAAACTCAGGTCAGCAGCATGCAAGGCAAGTGCCAGACCCGCTGTCAACTCGCTCTGGCTTCCAATACATCGTACTTTTTAGTACTTTCCTTTGTCTAGTGAATTGTCTATTTCTTATTCCTAATAAGCTATTAATTACTTAAATTCTCTAAATTTATGAAATTCTTTTCTCAAATACTGCACATGTGTTTCCAAACTGTTCTTAAATTCTAAGTGTCCAATGTTTTACTGCTAGAAGTTCTGGTAGTCACACTTAATATTCTTTCTTAAAACTTGTCGCTATTTGTGGAGTTCATGCACAATTCAATCAGCTAATCAGTGGCTGAATAAATAGCAGTATACCTACATTAAAAAAAAAAACAAAACTTGTTGCTATTCTAGAAAAACCCTTCTTTGTGCTAGGAGATTGCTCAAAGGCATAGAGAGCACATGTCCTGCATGTGAAAACCCCAGGTTCAATCCCAGCCATGATCCACCAAATTCTATCCACCAAATTTGGGAGTGCATCCCCAAAATGAATAAAAATAATCATCCACCATGAAAGCAATTTATGATTTTTGTGAATTTCAAAATAGAGCATAGATAAGTTTCTTAATAGTTTTCCAGAAACTTCATGCAAAGTTTTCTGGGTTTTATTTGAGCTGATAGTTACATTCTAATCTCATTAATGAGCAATACTATGGAGAACAAAAGCACCAGGAAGTCACCAAAACTTCACACCAGCATCAAATGATCTAAATCCAATTTTATTGCCCATATGAGAGTCTAATACTTTTGGTATGAAAGCCTCGGAAGACTTAACTACTTACACTGTTGATTTCTCTTATCCCCGGCATTCTTAAGGGGAAGACAAACAGGGCAGTCATGCCTTGTACAATTCTTCCAGTGCGAAATGATTTGTCGAGAAGAAGCACAGTGTGCCACTGGAAGGAAAAAAAAAAAAGACAAACGTTCATGTCATTAAAACAATCCAATATAACTTTATCATCACGACAATCCAATAACTGAAAAATTGAGTATTTGAGATTTTTTCAGAAACTGGTAATAAGTGCTTTAAAAAAGTCAAAAAATATCCTAAGTGGAATTCAGATTAAAGAAACCTGGATTCAGAGCCAGTATTTTCCACTAAGAGCGATTTATTTTATTTAAAATTAAAAAAAAATCCATAGACGTGGTCTTCAACCCCGTTCTTCTGTTTCCCTTTTTTCAAATCCATGTTCTTTCTTGAGCACGTATCTCACTTGCTAATCTCTTGTTTCTTTGCTTAATGTACACTCTGGAGAAGCCAGACATTTTCTCTCTCTCTTCTCTCACATTTTCTAAGCAAATTTCATTCAATAAAAACCTACACGATACAAAAACACACATGATTTCTAACAACTCCATAAATGCACAAACTATACCATTTGGTAGCACTACTCTAGAATTTGCCCAGTGAAAAGGAGTGTATGAATCAAGGGCAAATCCAAGTCAGCAAGAATGACGACGAAAGGGAACTGCTTTAAAAGGAGCTCTCCTTGGGAACTTCAATTGGTGCAACCATATTGGAAGACACTATGGCGCCTCCATGCTAATGAATGAACTCTCACAAGAGCCTTTCTCCTCAGGTCATCTTAGCTCCATGATCAAGTCCACAGGTTTGTCTACTCATCGATCTGATACATTATCAGGCCCCTAATCCTGTAGCCTTTGGCCTGACACCCATAAAGTGTGGGGGATATACACTAGAGGGAAGGGGGCTATGTGCAAAAGAGTGGAAAAGAAAAGTTTATCAACTTAATGAAGAAAGATATGGTAGGGGGGTGGAGAGCTAATACGGCCATGCTTGCTGCAGACAAGGTCAATCCCCACATTTCAGTGTTAGAACGTGCTGAAATATGTATTATACATTCAAGAAGCACGAAAACTTTGCACTAACTGTCAAGATGCTGGAATCAGAGCTGAAGAAAGGAAAAAACTGTAGTATTTCTTCATAAACACAGCAAAAAGTTCCCCAGGCCCCTCTAACACCCATCAAACATCGAGACTTGACAAACCTGAAGTTGCATATTTTGAAACGCATAACTCAGTGATAACATCCATTTTCAGTATGATGATGTGGGGAAGAAATCACAAAATATTTTGAAGGGACAAGAGAGGTAATAGTAATAGTGCAGTCAAAGTGCTTGCCTTGCGTGCAGTCAATCATGATTTGATCCTTTGTACCTCAGTCCCCCCACAAGCACAAATCCTGGTCATTGCTGGGCACAGCTCAAAAGCAAAAAAAAATCCCCATTTTCCGATTTGTTTTAGGACCATACCCAACTTTGTTCAGGGCTTTCTCGGGGCACTGTATGTGGAGCCAGCGGTCAAATAAAGCTGGCTGCATCAGACTTAATGTCTATACTATTCCTCTGGCCCACAAACAAACCAACGAAACTATTATGACAGCAAGTAAGAAAAAAAGTCAGGGCATTTAATTTAGGAACAAATACTGTGGTGCTGAGCTCGAGTTAAAAGGCAGAGAGGGCGGGTGAGAGCAATCCACGGCAGACAGGGCAGGAGCCCAGCACGCGTCCAACCTGGGTGACATTCCCAGCTTCCCATATGCTTCTCCACGCACTGCCAGGAGTGAAGAGCCAATAAGTAGCTCCTGGGCACCACTGGGTGTAGCCAAAGGGAGGGAGTGAGGGAGGGGAGCGGAAGCAATAGAAAAGCGGGTTGGTCTAGCAAGTGGCCAACCCAAGCTCAACCCCCAGCCTCCATACGGTCCCTTGAGCCAAGAGTCAGGAGTAAGCCTGGGTACCACCAGCCATGTCCTCAAAGCAGCAGCAACCCCCCGCCCAAAGTGTGTGTGAGCATGAGCGTGTCTGTGTGCATCCACGCTGGGTGGGGGGTTGAGGGGGTGGGTCCAGGGTCTAGGAATGAGTTCACTTACAGAGTAGCTGTTCTAACTGTGAGGGACTCTGGGTGTACTCCAAGAAGTAGAGGAAAGGGGAAATTTCAGGCCAAGAGATAATGCAGTAGCCAGGGAGCATGCTCAGCACATATTGAACTTGGGCTCAATGCCCAGCACCAAAGGGCCCCACCAAGCAGTGCTGGGTATAGCCCTGGAGATGCCCTGCACCACGAGGTCCAAGCAGCACAGCTCACTCAGGCCCACACAGTGACTTGCTGGCAGGGCGTAGAAGCTGGACAGCAGGGCCCCTGGGTGACCTCGACCCCCCCCCGAAACTTCTGAAGTAAGACCCATCAGCTTATCAACAAAATTTCCTCCTGTACTCATTGTCTCTTTATACGCAAAGTGAAACTGAACTTTCTCAAATCCTAGTACAGACGGCTGGGCACACAAACTCACCTTGGCAGGACTTGCCGGACTGGCAGTGCGTCATATGGTTCAGGACATTCTTCATGGTGCGGCAGTGCGGGAGGTTACACTGCCTCACCTCCCCATTAGCCTGTTCTCGACGCTGACACTTGTGAGCGTGCAAGAGGAGGACGAGCTGCTGCTGGATGAGCTTCCGCTTCTCAGGGTCAGCGGTGTGTGCTCCTGAGCCCATCCCTGGGGCGACTGGAGCCACAAGGCCCGGCTGCTGCACCTGCGGGGCCTGCTGCTGGCCCTGAGGGATAAACGACCAAGAGACTGAGCTTGGATACTGCGTGCGCTGCCCTTTTGATGACTCTGAGCTTGGGCATCTCCGTTCAACGACTTAATGGACAAGGTACTATGTGCCCAACTCAACCTTTTGGTCAAGGGAACTGCAAGATAAACCCCTGATGGCTCCCATCCAAAGCATCTCAATTTAGAAAGAAAACAAATGACCATATTATCACATGATAAACTGAAATATGTACACAGAGCAAAAGAAAAAGGCTGGGTAAATTATACTGCGAGTGGAAAGGCAAGGGGTCTGTAGTGAAGAATATGCTCTTGTTAGAAGGGGGACACTGAGACAAGGAGGAAGGACGTGGTCACACTGGGGGAGGGTGTGAAGCTAGAATGTGTCAGGCATGAAACCCGATCGGTAACAGTACTGTAAATCACAGTGCCTTTTTAAAAAAAGTGGCTCTCTTATAAGAGGGTGGGTGGAGTGGAAAGAAAACTAGGGACACTGGTGGAGGGAAGCTGACACTGGTGATGGAATTGGTGTTGGAACATTGTATACCTGAAACTCAATCATGAATAACTGTAAATCACGATGCCTTAAAAAAAATAAAAATTTAAATTAAAAAAAAATATATATATACTGTTAGATTTTTAAAAGTAACGAGTAGCTTCCTAGGACACTCAGCAGGCATCTTTTAAGCGGATGAATAATTATTAGTTAAAATTTCTGAGATGCCATGTTTTATCTTTTTTATCTCCAGTACATAGCAGTGTTTCTGAAATACAGGCAATTAATGAATACATGAAACAAGTAATATACTGCCACATCTAAGAGAGAAAATTCTACGGAGATTAGTTTTTTTCCAATGATGAATGTGGACTGCCTGACATACTTGTAAATCAATGTTTAACACTCTGTGTGACCCTAAAAAAGACTCTTGTGTGAAAGTACAAATACAAATCAGTAGATATGGCCATTTAAAGTTCGAACTTTCCCAGAGTTGTTCTAAGGGAGAAAAGTCCCACTTTCTGATCCTATAGAAAAGTTCACAAATTGAAGCTGCCAAAATAATACATGCTCTGAAAATTTTCATTATAGTAGCCCCATTTGCTAGGATTTACACCAGCATCCTTACTAATCAGTATCATGAATAATAAAATATCAGTGAAATCGAAGGCAGGCCTGCTGACTCTCAAAAGCCACTCATTACATCCTAGTATTAGAAGAAACATCATTCTTTCGTTAAGTCACTGTGATGACAAATTCATAGATTGCTACCCACCATGTTGGGCATTCCTCCACCAGGAACTGCTTTTTTGTCCATTGCAAACGGAGACAAGCTATTTGGTAGTACAGGCTTTGTCTGAATCTGGAGACCAAGGCCACTGGCTCCAATCTGCTGTCCTGAATTCTGAGTGTATGGTGAACCGTAAGGATTCGGGTTGTTCATCATTCCCATCTAGAAGAAACAGAAAAAACTAAAAGTTATTCCCATTAACTTAACAGAACATTTCTATCATTTTTACTTTCCCAGTTTCTAATTTACAAAGAAAAGTTTCAAGGAAAGACAGAGAGAAAGAAAAGTATGTTTGTGAAAATATACTTTCATGATTTTTTATTTATGGGGTCTTAGGCACAATAAATTCATAATGCTATATATATTTTTTACTCCCTGCTGTTTTCTATTTGTTTTCTCTAAGTATCAATCTCTTTTTTAAATTGAATCACCATTAAAAAGCTGTTCCTGGTCGGGTTTCAGTCATACAATATTCCAACACCCATCCCTCCACTAGTGCACATTTCCCACCACAAATGTCCCCAGTTTCTCTCCTGCAATGCTATCTTTGTACATATCCGAGGTTAATGCTCTTTAGAAAAACATCTTAAGAGCTGCTATTTAACTCCACGTTTTAGCTGCCCCATGTGCCCCATGTGCAAAAGTCATAGTTGAATTTAACTGCAAGTCACCTAAATCCCTTAGTATATTACAAAACCTCCTATTCCAGTGTATTTGAATGTATATTCCAGTATTTTGTTTGTATGAAAGGCAAAAAAATATATAGTGATTTGAGGCTATATCCTTTCTAATTTACGAATATGGTGGCGGGGCTGGAGAGTTAGCACAGCGGGTATGGTGTTTGCCTGGCATGCAGTCGACCCAGGTTCGATTCCCAGCATTCCATATGGTCCCTTGAGCACCGCCAGGAGTAACAGCTGAATGCAGAACAGGAGTAACCCCTGTGCATCGCCGGGTGTGACTCAAAAAGAAAAAAAAAACACGGTGGCACGGTGATCTTTAAACTATTTGAATAGAAATCATTTACAATAAGCAAATAATAGCATCCAAACCACTCGTTGTTACAGCAAACCTAACTGCTTGGTTTTTAATTACTTGTTAGGATTCTAATGTAATTCTTTGTGACTCCTTTGTATTTTAAAAAGTAGTGTTGGGGACAGAGTGATAAGACAGCAGGTATGCATTTGCCATGGATGCGACTGATCCGGGTTTCATCCCCGGCATACCACATGATCGCCCAATCGACACCAGGACTAATTCCTGAGTGCAGAGCCAGGAGGAACCCCTAAGCATTGCTGGGTGTAACCCAAACAAACAAAAAAATAAGAGTGTTTCAGTATTTGTTTAAGTCCATCTGAACCATCATACTGTGTATCGATTAACTGAAAGAACAGTATTAATTACTGAAAAGTCAAATGTTTTACTGACAATAATTCTATTTCACACAAAATCCTAACAACCATTACCTTCTAGAAATATACATCAGGTGTGCAAAAGTAGTAAGACACTACAGATACCACTAAATTTTAAAAAATCGTGTCATTAACCATCTCCCTCCTTCCAATATATCCAATAAAGATGAATCTTTAGCTTTATTATAGCTTACATAAACCATGCCCAACCAGTTTTCTTGCCTTCTATACTAATTTATTTCTATTTACATACATCTAAATGTATAAAGCCTATCAGAGCCCTTATGATCTTCCTGAAGCCCGAGGAAATCTCACTGGCACCTTAATTATCTCATATTCCCACTAATTTTCATATTTGGAGACAACATATTCTTTTTCCCTTTTTGGGCACACCCAGCAATGTTCAGGGGTTACTCCTGGCTTTGCACTTAGGAATTACTCCTGGCGGTGCTCGGAGGACCATACGGGATACTAGGGAATCGAACCTGGGTCAGCTGCATGCAAGGCAAACATGCTCTACCTGCTGTACTATCACTCCGGCCGCAACAATATATCTTTAGAAACCTACTGCAAATGGAAAGGAGTGAATGGCACATTCCATTTTGACCACTTGGTAAAGAAAATCAAAATCATAAACATTCACAATGAGGCAGTCCAAGTTTCATTTTTTGTTGCCTAGTACTAGTACAACTACTGAGTAAATAGTAGTAGTTAGTATGTACAGCTAAAGTAAGAAGTGGCTACAAATTTTATCATTAAGAAACCTTTCAGAGGGCTGGAGCGATAGCACAGCGGGCAGGGCATTTGCCTTGCATATGGCTGACCCGGGTTCAATTCCCAGCATCCGATATGGTCCCCCGAGCACCGCAAGGAGTAATTCCTGAGTGCATGAGCCAGGAGTAACCCCTGAGCAAAGCTGGGTGTGACCCCCCCCAAAAAAAGAAACCTTTCAGAAGTTGAGAGTTCTATGAAGGATTTGACTGCAGTCCTGCCATAAGCTTCTAATATCATTAGTGTTGTAAAAAAACAAATAAAGCTGAAGTAGTTTTCTTTGTTCTAAATATAAATGCTTAAACGCAATGCTCATGTCTCTATAATACAAATGACTAAATAATCTGCTAAAATGTATGACTTTTCTATGGCCAGGTGATACATAAGAAGGAAATGATTTTATTTATCTTTGTAGCTCTATAAGCTTAAACCTGATTGGCAACACAACTCAGAGACCCAGGAAAACTTTAGACACTGAATAAAACTCAAGATTTTTGGGCCAAGGAAATTGCTTGCAAGGCTGAGCATATGCTCTGCATTCCGGAGGCAAGGGTCTGATTCCAGGCACTGCATGGTACCCAAGCACTACAAGGAGAAACCCCCAAGCAATGCTGGTGTATCCCCAAAACAAAAACCAAAAAGCCAAAAAGCCAAATTCAGCTCTTTAAATAATACAAAGCACTTACACTACACAAATTTATGAGCAGCAGTATCTTTATCAGTTAAAATAGTTCTCTTGTAAACTTTTTAGCAAAAGCTAAAGAATAAAGTGCATTCTCCAGATGAGATAAGAGACCAGGAGTCAAGGATCTTGCTGAGTGCTCTAATGACAGTGAATAAAATTCAAGTTTTCTTTGGCTTCAATGTATGCAAAGAGTGTGCCAGCCTAAATGGGAATTATCAAAATGTTGATTCAATCTCCACTAACTGAAGTTTCCTGAGTGAATTCAAGATTATAGGGATAATTAAAAGGGCTTAAAGGGGGGTTCACATTTCCTTTTGCTATTACTTATTATGTACTGTACTCAGGGGTCACCCAGAGCCTAGGGAGAGAACCTAGAGCTTCACACACGCAAAGTAGGTGCTCTAGGAGGTAAGGCTTCATTCAGTCCCAGCTCCACTGGGTCTATAGACCCCGACTCACCCTCAGCACAGTCAGGCCTAAGGAAAATGGCATCACAGGCAGAGCAGAAGACCATCTGTACTGTTCGGCCCAATATTACTCAGAGAGGTCCAGAGGTTCTGGTGTGGGCCCACCCACCATGTCTTCCAAAATAAATGGCTACCAGGGCCAGAGAGAGAGTACAGCAGGGAAAGTGCTTGCCTTGCATATGCAGCCAACCTGGGTTCAAATCCCGTATGGTCTCCTGTTACTCCAGCGACAAGTAACCCTTAAGCATCGGCAGGTTTGCCCCCCAAACAAAACAAAACATGGTTGAGGCCGGAGTGATAGTACAGCAGGAAGTGCGTTTGTCTTGCACACAGCTGCCCGGGTTTGATCCCCACAGGAGTAATTCCTGAGTACAGAGATAGGAGAAACCCGAGTAATGCTGGGTGTGGTCCATAAAGCAAAAAGTATAAATACAATTTGAAATCCAAAAATTAAAACGTGATTGCCAGTGCTGCTGCTACCCTGGAGTTTTGAGTCTTAATGCTTATACTACTATGATCCGATATCATGTGTCCTACCAGGGAAGCAGTATTTCACAGAACTGTGTTTCCTATTAACGTCAAAGTCCAGCACAGTTCTAATATAAAAGCCATTCTATCACAGAACCTATCTGTCAGATTATAAAAGGCCAACAGAAAATACTGTTATTTATTTTGGTTTTTGGGTCATACCCAATAAGGTTAGTTACTTCTGGCTCTGCACTCAGGAATTCCTCCTCACAGAGCTCAGGGGACCAAATGGGTGCCGAGAATCAAACCCAGGTCAGCAATATGCAAGACCCGCACTTTACCTGCTGCGTTCTCTCTCTCTGGCCCCTAGACAACGTATTTTATATTTTTGCTTTTTGGCTCACACTCAGCAATGCTCAGGGTTACTCCTGGCTCTGCACTCAGGAATTACTCCTGGAGGTGCTTGGGGGACCATATGGGATGACAGGGATTGAACCCGGGCTGGCTGCATGCAAGGCATACACACTCCCCAATGTGCTATCGCTCCAGTCCCTAGACAACATATTTTAAAAGCATATTATTTGTATACATAACATGTGAGGGTTTGTAAGCTGCCTTGAAGCCTCTTTAATAAACATGAGTCCTCATTTAAATATATCCCTGAGGAATCTGGGTCCCATATTTGATCACACAGACACTGTGTTGTCTGCCCCCAACCGAGTTTGCTCCTTCAGCAGCAATACATGATTACCTAGAAACTTCAAGCTCAGGGGCTTGCAAGTAGGACATCTGCTTTGTATGCAGCTGATCTGGGTTCGATCCCCAAACCCCAAACAGTTCCTCAAGATCCCTGAGCACAGAGCTGGGAGTAAAGCCCCGAGCATTACCAGGTGTGGCCCCACACAACAACAGAAAAGACAAGGACAACCAAGACTAGTGAGCAGGGCTGAAGTTACAGTACACTCGTAGGGTACCTATCCTGCACTAGGCCAAGCTGGCTAAGGTTCCCGGCATCCCACATGGTGTCGTTCCCAGTCCTGGTCTCGCCCCCGCCACCCCCCGGAAAAATGTCTGAGTGCAGAGCCAGAAGTCACCCCTGAACATCACCCAGCATAGCCAAAAACACCAATTATTTGAAAGACCATTATAATAACGTCATTATCTTACAAATCTGAATTAAAGACATCCATAAAAAGAACTATGGTAGGAGGGAAGGGGGGGAGAGAGAGAGAGAACAGTGGGGAAGATGCTTGTCTTGCATGCGGCCCACCTGGGTTTTATCCCAAGTGTCCCCAAAGCACCACCAGGAGTTACTCTTCCTCTGAGTGCAGAGCCAGGAGTGACTCCTGAGCATCAACAGGCATGGCCCCAGAACAAGACAAAAAAATTTACAACTCAAGGCTGATGGTATCCCAGAGCAAGTGCAGTATGTGCGGAAGGCAAAGGGCCCACCCACGAGCCCTGCACTGTATTCCCCCAAGCCAAAAAGGACATTCCAGGGGCCGGAGCCACAGTACAGGGGGTAAGCCTCGGCCCTGCAGGCAGCCAACCCAAATTCCATCTCAGGCATCCTCTGAGCACAGCCAGGACTATTTCTTAAGCACAAGGCCAGGAGTAACCCCTGGTGCAAAACCAAAAAGAGGGCATTCCACACAGTTGGAATCACCTAGAAAAAACTTCAAATGTATACAAATACTGGTTAGTTGTAAAATTCGCGTTTCACTCAAATCTATTACGAGAACATTTCTGCGACATTTTACAAGGTACAGCCATGAGTTCAACATATGGTGAATGCTAAGACTGAACATGGCGTAAGAATACAAACACAGACATAAAGAATAAATGAGTAGGACTATGTGAAAGGGTTTGAAGCACATGCCTGGCAGAGCGAGGGAGGCCCTTCCAGCTGGGAGTGGCGATCCGCCCAGCACTAAGGTGAGATGCCTCTCACCCCGCAGATCAACAGAAAGAAGAGTAACATACCAACACCTGCCCGAACCTCCAGCCCTCGCGCCAGGACGCCTCCAGGTGTGCCTACCTTCAGAGGCTGGGGGCCTCGCAGCCCCGTCTGTCCTCCCATCTGCGGGGAGCCTTGCTGCAGTGGCTCGGTCATTAAGCTGCCAGCATTTCCCATGCCTGGGTTGGGATACTGCACGTTCGGTCGCCCGCGGCCCGCTCCAATTGAACCGTTCATGACTTGACTCGGCATCATCCCCTGTCCGTTGCCTGCAGCCAACATTCCCGGATTCATGCCAGCATTCATCCCTGTGTTCATTCCCATGGCAGGCTGATTTACTGGGTTGTTCATCATGCCTGTTGCAGAAGGTGCGGGACCCTGGTTGGGTCCACTAGTGCCCATGCCTATGTTGGGAGAAGTCAAGCTTGCCTGTGTCATCGGGCTTTTGACCATGCTATTGATCAGACTTAATCCAGGACTGTTCTGTTGGGCCTGGCTGGCCATCCCTTGGCCTGGGCCACCAACCCCCATGTTGAGGTTAGGGGAGCTCCCAGACCGCAGCAATTCTGACAGTTGTTTATGTTTAGAGGCTGCATCTTGTACTATGCCAAGACTTGTCTGAAGCTGATTAATATCACCACCATTGGTTAGTCCCAGGTCTGTAGAGTTGATTAATTCATCTGGTAAATCATGCTCCAAGTCGAACAGAGAGCCAAAATCTAAAGAGAAAAGACAGAGGTTGAAGTTTTAACAGAAATCAAAATGAGAGATCACTTTGTATTTCACTCCTGATTTGCATGAAGTTAAGCCAAAACTTCAAACTATGCGATATATTAGCTAAAAGTTCTCATGAGCATTGAAAAATCACAAGAAGTGAATGAAATTAAACTTTATAATATTCAAGATTTCAGTAGAATATTTAGTGTAAATGCGATGAAGACTGGGGCTGCCCATATACCACAAAAGCCTAAATATTGGGCTGGAGCAAAAGTACAGCAGGTAAGGCGCTGCGTGAGGCTGACCCGGTTCAAGCCCCGGCAACCCATAAGGTCCCCCAAGCAGCACCAGGAGTAATTCCTGAGAGCAGAGCCAGGAGTAACCAACCACTGAGCATCACCACTGGGTGTGACCCCCCCAAAAAAAAGCAAAAAAACAAACAAACAACAACAAAAAAACAACTACAGACTAATTTCCCAGAAACTAAAATTTAGGTACAAGGGATACAAAATCATGCCTGTGAGCCCGATAGATGGTAAAGTGGGTGGAGCATTTGTCTTGCAAATGGTTGAACAGAATTCAATCCCTGGCACTCCACACGGAACCTCAAATCTTGCCAGGAGTGATCCCCGAGCAGAGCCAAAGCAACCCCCCCCCCAAAAAAAAACCCTCACTTCCCCAACTTCTAAAACATACTCATTCCAACCTGGCATAAATAGAGCACAAATTAGGTTAGTACAGGGATTCTCAACCTTGACAATATTAAACATTTTGGGCAGGATCATTCTTTTTCCCTTATTTTCTTTTAGAGGACACACTTGGTAGTGCTCCCAATATGGTGCTCAAGGTTCTAAGGCTCCCACATACCAATCACATACTCCAGAGTCCTGGGTAACTCTTGACCTGTGCGAGGCTGCAGGAACAACACTGCCTCAAGACACAAAGAAAGAATGCCTTTGGAAGGCACAAAATGGTTTGATTGACTACAGATTGTATTAGCATATTGCACAGATTAAGGTGTTTCCTTCCAATTGTTCAAGTTTTCACACTGAAAAGAAATTTTACTAGGTAGGGAGGCCAGATAGCACAGCAGGCAGAAAATTTGCCTGATCACCAAGAGTTAGTTCACTACCACCAATGGTCAGTAGTGACCTCTGAGTACTACAGAGCCAGGAGTAACCCCAAAAAACTACCCAGTGTGGTCTGAAACAACAAATTTCGTAGGTATTAAATAATGAAATGCACCTGAATTGAAGACATTGCTGTCACTGGGGGGCGGGAGGCTCCGCACACTCCACCACACCCAGTGCTGCTCAGGACTCCTAGCTCTGCACTCAAGTACTCCTGATGGTGCTCCAGGAACCACGTGGGACGTGGGAGACTGAACCCTGGTCAGCAGCAGGCAAGGCAAATGCCCTCCTGCTGTGTTCTCTCTCTGGTCCCAATACGCCATCACTGTCATCTCCCAGTCCAACTCTTCCTCTGTGTGCCCTTACATTTTTATTCTGTCTTGTCTGTCATACCCAGCAATGTTCAAGGCTGACTTCTGGCTCTGTACTCAGATATCACTCCTGGCTGAGGCCCAGGAAACCACATGAGGAGCAAGGGATCGAAACAGGGTTGGCCACATGCAAAGTTAAACTCTATATATTTTTGTTTGGGGGGGGGTGCAACACCCAGTGCTCAGGGCTTAGTCCTGGTGGTGTTCAGGGGACCACATAGGGTGGCCATATAGTAATCAAATCTAAGTTGGCTGTGTGCAAGTCAAGTGCCCTACCCCCATATTACTCTCTCAGCCAACCTCCCCGCAAGTTCTTTTCATAGCACTCTACCTGGTGTTGAAATGGTTTTTCTGCTCTTCCCTGCCATCGCTTCCCAAGCGCCAAAACAATCCCAACAACTACTGACACCAAATGTCCAACACAGTTAAGCTACTGATCACATTTAAATCAGATTGATTAATCTGCCATGGCTGTAGAAATGGAGTTTTCTTTCTTTTTTGTAAAGTTGTATGGATAGCTCCATCATAAAAAAAGACATGTGTGGGCTAGAGAGATACATCAACAGGCTAAACACAAGACTTACAGGAAGCCTTGGACCGAACCCCAACTCTGTATGGTACCCTACGTACCAGTCAAGTGCAAACAGCAAAATCAAACAGCAAGTATGCCTTTTAGATAGTTTTGAAATATGAAGTTTCAAGTGAAATTTATCTGCCATCACTACTCAAAGACAAATGCTCAACACAGTAATACAATGATAGAGTAGCTGACCTACTTCCTTCATCAATACCTTCCTCTTAAAGAATTCACAAAACTGAGATCATAGACACTTTAATAAGCAATTCAGCATTCTACTTTCTCCTGTAGTTTATAAGAAAATATTTCATAAGGGACAGGGAAGAAAGTACAGACATCCCACAAGTAATTCCTGATTACAAAGTCAGGAGTAACCCCTGAGCATTGCCAGGTGTGGCTCTCTACTGCCCCAATGTTTTTCATGAATCAGTCTATTTTTAGTACTTACAACATTTAGAAAAAACTTCTAACCATTAAAAAATTTGTAAAACATTTATGTAACAGATTAAAATGCAAATCACAAAGGAAACCATGCAACAGTAAAGATATGAATCTCAAAAGCTGAAGTTTTACTCAAGAAAGGGGCCACAAAGATAGTCCAGTAGGCAGGGCACTTGACTTGCACACAGAAGATCCAGGTTGGATCCCCAGCATATCAAGGTGTGCAGAGGAGTAAGCCCTGAGCATGTCTGAGTGTTATAACAACCCCCCTCCCGCAAAGAAAGGAAGGAAGGAAAGAATAGATTCCCAACATATGCCAAGAGAGATGGAACAGGAAGTAAGGTACAGGCCTTGCATGAAGCCAGGCCTGTTTAAAAAAAAAAAAAGTATAAGTACTGCTATTTGTTCAGCCATTGATTAAGTTGATTGAACTGGGCATGAACTCCACATTATTTATCACCATGATATAGAAATATGGAGCTTTCATGTTTGAGATTCAGCCATGTAATGATGGAACACCCATCCCTCCACCAGTACACATTTTCTACCACCAATGTCCCTCCACACACACACACACATACACATCGCAGGCCTCACCCTGCCTCTATGTCAGACAGTTTCCCCAACACTCTCTATCTAATTTTGGCATTAATTTTGCTCGAATTTTCCCACCAACATTCAAGCCTACCTGCCATTGGCAGATGCTAGATAATGTATTTTCCATGGCTCATTTAGAATATCACAAGAGTTGTGTGACCGCAACTGTAAATGTAAATTTCTAGATTGTAAAATGGTTGGGTTCAGGAGACATTTCTGTCTGGCACTAATCCATTTTGGGATTCAACTGGGAGTCTCTGGGCCAGGGCTGTTGGCGCACTAAGATGGTGCCGGGAGGCAAATTGTGGGTGTGACAGCCAGTCTGCTGGGCAGGCCCAGGGGAGGGACAGCCCAGGTCCTCTGCTGGCACACAGCCTGGAGATTTAGTCCTGGAACCTGCATACCTGGGCCTTGCGTGTGGAAGCTCTTGCTCACCGGGATTACATCTGGAGTAGGTGGGGAGACTGCACCTGCTCCATCTGGGGTGACCCAGGCCTGGTTCTAATCCCCAGCACTACATATGATCCTCTGAGCACTGCCGGTGGTCCCTCTTAAGCAGAGCCAGCAGTAGCCCCTAAACACGGCTAGGTGTGCCACCCCCAACAGGCTCAGAATTGGACCATCCTCAGAATGTGAAGTCCTGAGATCCATAATGTTCCATTCACCTCTCGCCCTGCAAAATCGCTAGTAACTGGTTACTAGAAACAGACACACAGGAGCTATTTATCCTATGGAATTAAAAGCCTCCGTCTAAACAACTTTAGAGGGAGATACAGAAAGCTTAAGCAATCCTAAATGATTAAAGGGATTACTGATTTTTTAATTAAAAAAATATTTTGGGGGGCTGGAGCAATAGTACGGCAGGTAGGGCATTTGCCTTGCACGCAGCCGACCCAGGTTCGATTCCCAGCATCCCATATGGTCCCCCGAGCACCGCCAGGAGTAATTCCTGAGTGCAGAGCCAGGAGTAACCCCTGTGAATCGCCAGGTGTGACCCCCCCCCCAAAAAAAGGCGAAGAACTTTTTTTAATAAATTTCCAGACTTTTTTTTTTTTAAATTGAGTCACCATGAAATACACAGATACAAAGCTGTTCATGCTTTGGTTTCAGCCATAAAATGTTCCAACATTCATCCCTCCACCAGTGTACATTTTCCACCACCCAGTTAGTTTTCTTCCCCCCACCCTGAATGGTAGGCACTTCTCTCTCTCTCTCTCTCTCTCTCTCTCTCTCTCTCTCTCTCTCTCCTCTCCTCTCTTAGGCATTATGGTTTGCCATACAGATACTGAGAGGTTATCATGTTTTTTCTTTTACCTACTTTCAGCACACAGTTCTTATCTAGAGTCATTGCCATAGTGGTTTGTTCTCTATCCCAATTGCCTTCTCCCGAAGCACCTGAGGCAGGCTTCCAACTGTGGACTAATCCTCCTGACTCATGTTTCTAATGTTCTTGGATATTAGTCTCATACTATGTTTCTTTCTTTTATGTTCCACAAATGAGTGCAACTATTCTATGTCTGTCCCCCTCCTTCCGACTTGTTCTACTCAGCATGATATTCTCCATGTCCATCTATTTACAAGCAAATTTCATGGCTTCATTTTTCCTAACAGATGTATAGTATTCCTTTGTGTGTCAATGTGCCATATTTTCTTTATCCAGTTTTCTGTTCTCAAATACTAGGGTTGTTTCCAGATTCTGGGTATTGTGGAAAATGCTGCAATGAACATAGAAGTGCAGGTGGCATTTCTGCAATGTGTTTTTTGCACCCCCAGGGTATATTTCCAGAAGTGATATTGTGCTGGGTCTTTTTTTCTTTTATTTATTTATTTATTTATTTATTTTTTATTAGTGAGACATCATGAGGTACAGTTGTATATTTACAAATTTTGTGCTTGGGTTTCAATTATACAATGATCAAATACCCATCCCTGCACCAGTGCGCATTTCCCACCACCCCGGATCCCAGTATCCCTCCCACCCCTCCCAATTCCTGTGAGGCAGATGAG
>JAOXYA010000025.1:2627499-2638374 GCA_028565675.1 Sorex palustris | reverse complement strand
AACACTTGGGAGAGTTCCTTCCTTTAAAAAAAATGAGAGATAACTTTAGAGTTAAGTAAAGTTGATTTTGTGGTGATGCATAGCAATACCAATTTAATTTTCAGTGGAGATCAAAGAATTTAAGTACATCATTTGACTGAATAAAACAGATTTTAATACTTGATTCTTATCCAACATAAATTGTGGGGAACCAATTTTTGCAAAAAATTATTTAACATCTCCTATATAATTTATTTCAGTTTTGTGAATTATGTGATAGTTTTCAGTATCATTAAGACTCTCAGAGGAACTATTCATGCTATTCTCTGTCCAAACATCATATCTTCTGAAGCTATATTTTCTCTAAGATTTACCATAAGTAAGATTAATAAAAAATATGTTTAAGCTATCTATTGCCAATTGAACATTTTAGGACTATTTTATAATCTGAAAAAAAATAATTCAATTGTACCATATCTTTAATATAGGTTATCATTCCATTAAGTAGGCTATCAGCACTTAAATAGCAAAATGATACCAAGAAGTTATTTTAAAAAATATCTATAGAGTACATAAATGTAAGATTTTCTAAAGTGTCTTATTCACATTTTATCTCACTTTCACTTAATTCTAAGTTAGAATTTTCAAATTTTTGATGAATTTCTTAATTAAATTAATTGTGCAGTGTTACTTTTAGTCATTGTCAGCAAAAGCACATATCTTGGCATCAGGACTATCCTAGAACTTGTTCTATATTTTAATATTTCTTTTTATCATTTGTATAATTATTTCATAATTGTATTCACATAATTTTTATTTGAAAATTACTTCTGCTTCTTTAGAAATAATATAGCTTTATTTAAATTAATTTACACATAAAAGTGTGAGGTGGAGAGAGAGAGGGGAGGGAAAAAGAATAATACATTTTTGAGAGAAGACACTGTCTTCTCCAGAATGGAAAACCATGTGAGAAACTATTTTCTTTTACAAATATGACTATAGTGCTCCATGTGATATGACTAAAGAGCATCACTCATTTCTGGATTCTTGATCAGAAAACCTCCAGTGAGAAATCTTTTCATTCATTTTTTTAGAAGGAAAAGAAATTTATCTCTGAGAAGTCCAAAAGATGTGAACCAATAAATTCCTCATTATTACAAATTGTTTTTAAAATTAACATAATAATATGAAACCAGACACAAGCAAATCAGAAAAGAATAAATAAAAGCAAAAATATAGCATTATAGAAATATACTGGTCAAGCGTCTTATAAGTCTGCTTTTTCTACATTTGGTTATGTGCACTAAAGATTTGTTTTATTTATTGTTTTATGTTTTTGTTATATTTTTTCTCAAAAAGTGGCTACTATTAAAAATATATATGTCACCCAAAAAAGATAAAAAAAACTCAATGTCTTATACCATTTGCAAAATTGTTGCAATATTTGTGTGAACATAGTTGTTTTTGTTTGAAGTAGAAGAAAGTTTGACTCAAATAATTTCAGTTATTCGATCATAGGATTGCAAATGTCTTTTTTGTTTTGTTTTGTTTGGCTTTTTGGGTCACACCTGGTGATGCACAGGGGTTACTCCTGGTTTTGTACTCAGGAATCACTCCTGGCAGTGCTCAGGGGACCATATGGGATACTGGGAATCGAACTAAGGTTGGCCGTGTGCAAGGCAAATGCCCTACCCACTGTGCTATCACTCCAATCCCGCAAATATCTTTTCTGAATAGAGATTTAGAGATTTTGGGTCCTTGGGATAAATACTTAGAGTGGAATTTCTAGATCATTTGGAAGCTCTATTCCTAGATTTTTAGGAGTGCCTATAGTTTTCCAGAAAGTTTGAATTACTAGACAATCCATAAGCAGTGAATGAGGGTTCCTTTTTCCCCCACATCCCACCAACTCGAGTTGATTTTGTTCTTTTTGATGTGTGTCAGTCTCACTGGTGTGAGGTGATATTTTATTGTTATTGTTTTTCTTTGCATTTCTCTGTTATAAGGTATGCAGAAAATATTTCATATACTTTCTGGTCATCTGTATGCCTTTGTAAACCTTTTTTTTGGCTCCAAAGGGAGAACCTCAAACCACATACATGCATATAAAATACATTCTTTTTTACTGAACTACATCCCAGTCCTAATTTTTTGTAGACTTATTATCACTGACTACAATTCATATCCATATATGTATCTTTATAATCACCTTTTTACATCTCACTGTATATGATTACACATACAACAGATCTTTAGTTTTTTTTTCCTTAGAGAAATTGCTGAATGAACAGCCCATAAATTTAGCTCTCTACACATGAATGGTTATAAGTATAGAGAAAATTCCTTGAAGTGAAATTACTTGGTTAAGGAGTTTGAACATAGAACATTTTGATGGACTTTTTCATATTGACTCTCCAAGACTGGTGTCAGTTTTCATTTCTACAACATTATGAGAGTTACAAAAGATTATTAGTTAGAAGTAAGGTTAATTAGAGACAGAGAGATAGTACAGCAGGTAGGGAGCTTGCCTTGCTGACATGGATTAATTTCCTGGCATCTCATATGGTTCCCTGAGTACCACAAGGAGTGATCCCTGAGCACAGAGCCAGGAGTAACCCCTGAGCATTGCCAGGTGTGGCCCCAACTTCCCCCACCACCACCAAAGTTAAAAGTAAAATTATTGAATGAGGGCCAGAGCGATAGCACAGCGGGTAGGGTGTTTGCCTTGCACACAGCCAACCCAGGTTAGATTCCCAGCATCCCATATAGTCCGCTGAACACCGCCAGGAGTGATTCCTGAGTGCAGAGCCAGGAGTAACCTGAGCATCGCCGGGTGTGACCCAAAAAGAAAAAAAATTACTTAATGACATTAATTAGAACTCTGTAGGGTTATATAGTTTCAAATCCATGGTGCTTACACATGTTTTGTCTAGTTTGGTTTTTCCTTTATTTATTTATTTTTATTTGTGAAACACCATGAGGTAGTTATAGACTTATAAATTTTTGTGTTTGGGTTTCAGTTATACAATGAGGTTTTTCCTTTATTTTCATTTTTACAAATGGACATGACCCCAGAACCAGGAAACAGTTTTATTTTGGTTTTTGGAGCCACACCCAGTGGTGCCCAAGGGCTAGTCACAGCTTGGGGGGCTCATGAGTTGCTCCTAGTGGCACTTGAGGTATCATCTCCAGTACCAGGGATCCAACTGGAGCCTTCCTACATGCAAAGCACATGCTCAGTCCTTTGAGTTATCTCTCTGGTCCCAATAAACAGGTTTTGAGAAAGAAAGTGATTTCCCAGCACCAAACATGAAGGTGACCCGCAAGTTCAAAATGTATATGCGGTAGTGCTGAGGAAGCTATATGAATGAAGAGCTCTCATTCACACACATGACTTATTCTCCAATGAACATACCTGGCTGTCCAGTAAGATTGCCACGAATTAAATCTGACTCTGGAGTCCTTGAAATATGGCGGGTGCTTGGGGCCAGAGCGATAGCACAGCAGGGAGGGGGTTTGCCTTTCATGCAGCCAACTGGGGTTCGATCCCCAGCAACCCATATGATCCCCCAAGCACCGCAAGGAGTAATTCCTGAGTGCAGAGCCAGGAGGAACCCCTAAGCATCGCTTGGGTGTGACCCAAAAAGAAAAAAAATGGCTGGTGCAAAATTGTATTGTTTTGTTTCATTTGTTACTAGTTGCTGTGGGGAGAGTAAAGTGGAGAGTAAGAATGTTTTTTGTTTGACCAGGGGTGGAAGCCAGGGCCTCATGTATGCAGGGCATGTGCTCTTTAATTTTAATTGCTGCATGTGGTTAGTAACCATATTCAGCCATGCAGTTTTCCTAGTAACACCTCTTTAAACTTCAGACTTATGGAGCTCTAGTTAAAATTTGCCTCGTGGGGCTGGAGCAATAGCACAGCGGCTGGGGCGTTTGCCTTGCACGCAGCCGACCTAGGTTCGATTCCCAGCATCCCATATGGTCCCCCAAGCACCGCCAGAAATAATTCCTGAGTGCATGAACCAGGAGTAACTCCTGTACATTGCTGGGTGTGACCCAAAAAGCAAAAATAAAATAAAAAAAAATAAAATATGCCTCATAGGGCCAGAGAGATAGTACAAGTTTAAAGTATTTGCCATGCATTCCACCCCCAGTTTGGCATCACATATGGACCTTAGAGTCAGGGGTCACGCCTAAGCACAGAGCCAGGAATATAGAATTTCCCCTGAAGCAAAAAATCAAAAATAAATGGGTGTGGCCTCAAAACCAAAAATAAATAATAAAATATACCCCTGAGCACGACTGAGTGTAGCTCGGAAAACAGCAAAAAACTATGGAAACATTTTATTTTGGTTTTTGTTGGTGGTGAGCTCACGGAGCTCAGATGTGTCTCTCTGCAGTGATCAGGGTGGGCCAGCTGGGTTGCCTTGCATGCAAAGCCCGAGGTGCAGCCCTTTGAGCTAGCTCCAGGGGCCCTAAAAATGCAAATTTTCTGTCTCATCCCAGATTTAATAAATCGGAACCTGTGGATGGTTCCCAGCAATCTATTTAACCAGGCCCTCAGGTGAGTCTAACTAAATTTGGAAATCACTGGCTTGGAAGATGCAGTGTACGGGAAGACTAAGCAGGGTAGTTTTTTAAAATTTCTGTCACTTTCTCTAGGTCGGTCGAAACTAAAGTGATCTAAACCATTTGGGATGGGGACTGTTATGTTGAAATAACAGAATTGGGAGAGCAAAACAGATCCTGAGGTTTTTTCGTTGGAGTTCAGATTTCTGTGCTGAAGCAGTTTTAGGAGATCAGGATTTGCATCTCACCAGTGGGGTATTGGCAGCATTCCACTGATTAACGATGATCTTAATAAAGGCACTGTATTGGGGACCGGGAGGATAGTACAGCAGGGAGGGTGCTTGCCTTGCACACAGCTGACCTGGGTTCAGTCCTCGGGTTTCCCCATATTCCACCATTAGAAGTGTTTCCTGAGCAGAGCTTGGAGTAAGTCCTGAGCACCGCCAGGTATGTCCCCAAAACAAAGCAAACAAAACTCATGTACACAAAGGACAAACTTTTGCAAAGAAATATGTTGCTTTTTTTTTTTTAAATAAGAGTTAACCCTAAAAATAAAGAAAACTTTTATTTATTCAATCTTTTTTCCTCGTAGGCGATTTGGAATTATGGGACTCTACAAAGGCCTGGAAGCCAAACTGCTGCAGACAGTCCTCACCGCGGCCCTCATGTTCCTTGTTTACGAGAAACTGACAGCTGCCACCTTTACAGTTATGGGGCTGAAGAGGGCGCACAAGCACTGAGGCACCACAGGCTTCTGAGTGTGGAGAGATGTCTGAGAGGGCGTTTTCCTTCCTCTGAGGAAACGTGACTCTCCTCTTACTCTTGCTCTTTGCACCTTGAGTTTTAACCCTCATTGACTTGAAATACATCTGAGGGTAAATATATATAGCCAGGCAGACCCCACAACAAATTCACTGTAATGGTTGCTTGAAGTTTGTGGGTGAGAGGGAAATTGGACAAACGGTCAAAAAACTTGATCGAAAACCTGAAAATGAGTTTTATGGGGGTTTATTGGTCTCCGTAAGAGAAACAGACTTTTGTTGTCATGTGTAATTTTTTCCAGTTAGTCTTTCATGAATTTACAATTTGTTCTCTTTCCATGAGTCCTCCTCCAGATTCTAGGGCAAATTTAATACATGTAATTTTTCTCATATGTCTCAATCTGGGAGTTTTCCTTACTGAAAATAATATTATGACTGTGCCATAGGCACATTATTTTTGTTGAACTTTTAATCTTCTGCTCAAGGAAAGGTGTCTTCTTTAGTACACAAGCTATTTATTTTGTGGAAGAAATGAAAATTAAATTATTAATGCCTAAAAATTCTCTTACGGTGTATTTGTATGCATCATTTATTAATACTTAATGTAGAGATAAATTTGAATCAACCCTTTCAACCAGATGTAGAGCTAAATTTGTATCAGCTCATACAAAACTTGAGGTTTTGAGCTAGCTGGAAAGGGGCTGGAAAAAGACTCTGCATGCAGGAGTCCTAGGTTCTGCCCCAGCACTGCATAATTCCCTGAGCATCATTGAGTGTGACCCCCCAAACAAACCAAAAAACCCACAGGGAGAGAGAGCAGATACCTCTGCTCCAGTTTATACTCTGGGTGATCGTCTTGCTTTATGAACTCTAGGGAGAGACATACAGTTGGAGAATAGACCTCTGATTGAGATTATTTCTGTTTGGAAACATTTCTTAGGTCCTGCTACTCAGGCATTAGCACTGACATCACCTAGGCGCTTCCTGAACATGGCATTAACAAGACCCCCAGGTGAGCCCCACTCACATTGAAAGTTCATGTGTGCTGGGTGGCGAGTGCATGCCTCACATGTACACATATACACTACCCAAGTTCAGTCCCCAGCACTCAAAAAATAAAGCTCAAGAGACTTTAGAGCCCCAGTCCTAGTACAATCACTGGTTTTGATTACAGAAACCAAGATAAAGAATTTTTTCCCCTAAAAGGAAACAAATTAATAAACTGGGAGCCTTGTGTCATCATTTCCCTTCACCTATTTGAATATAAAAGTAGAACTTTTATTACTTTGTAGCTGTGAATTTTGATATCCCAGATGTCTCCAGCAGCAGGGAGAGAGCTCAGAGACCTGGAAACATATGCTTTGCACTGAGGGTTCTGGGTTTCATCCCCGGCACATCATAATCCCCTGAACACCAAGTGAATAGTTAACCTCTCATCACTGCTGGCCGGAATCCAGAAACAAAAAGCAAAATCCAGCAGGAGACCCTTGACGTCAGTAGAACAGTTCTTTGAGTTGGTGTGGCTCCATTTTTGCCCCTGTAGCAAAATGACTGGTTTCTTCTTTTTAAGTCTGTAATGAAATATCAATGAAACGAAATGAAATATCAATGAACCCCAGTATTTACTTCATTTCTGAGAATGGAAATTTCTCTTTTCATAGCTACCCTCTGGTCCCTAAGGTAATTTGAAAACAAACTCTTGAACCAGTAATAATTGAAAGATCATTGCAGTGTTCTTGAAAACAATTAGAGGAGCCCCTAATGTGGAAACTAGACTGCTTACTTTTCTGGATTTAGGCCAGAGGATTGGCCCAGTTATGACTTTCTGTTTTACTTGAGGATTGTGTGGGTCTGTGACAGACAGTGGAATGCATAAATGTTTTGATGGCATACAAAGGAGTATGTTCATAACTGCCTTTGTGTGCTTTGGTTATTGTTTTTATTATGCCTTTCACTCTGGAGTTTGAAGTTGTAGCTCAGGGTATTGTGAATTGTTATGTTAGAATAATTTCCAAGTAGAATTGCATAGTTTTTTTAGGTACTTATGATACTTATGATATGAGAATGCCTTCAGTCCTTTTTCTTCCTCTGACTTTAGAAGGGAACAATTTAGTTTTGAGGCTTTATATTCCCTTTGGAAGCTTATAGATTCACTAGATGAAACCAAATAGTGTTTCAAGCAGCTTTGTAATCTTTGATTTATATTAAGTTATTTGAAAAAGAAAGCTGAGGTTTATACTAGGGACATGAAAATTTTTCTTTTTTGATCTTTTAATGCAGTTTCTCTAGCATGTGAGGATTGAGAACCTTAGAGATTGTCGTTAGTGTCACTGCAGTAGAAAATCCTATTTCTGTAAGTATTTAATCTGTATTTTGAAGTGGGCTTAATATTCTACCCTTGTCTGTTTTGTTTTGGTTTTTTTTATTTGTTTTGTTTTTTGAATTGCACCCGGTGATCCCAAGGGCTATTCCCGACTCTGCTTGGGGATTGCTTCTGTTTCCCCTTATCTGTTTTACAATTAACTTTGAAATGCAGAAATACTATTTACCATAAGAGTTTAGGCATTGGGAATTAGAATCTTGAGTTTTATTCCCAGCTCTGCCACTGACTCACTCATTACATCATCTTGTGCTTCAGCTTTTTGATAAGTGGAGGTAATAATACCCATTACCCACTTCAGAGGATGTTGTGAGAGCTAATGATGTCAGTTAAATCCCTTTATGATAGTAGGAGAGGGAATATCTGAGTGAAACTCATGGCAGTGCCTAGGTTTATACAGCAGTTTTCCTTTTTAATCAGTATACACTTTCTTATTTTATAATCTCAGTAGCTCTGTGAAATAAGTATCAACAAATAGCAATATCCCCATTTAATTAACAAGGAAATTGAAAGAAAACTATCAAATGACGTGCCTCGTTGAAAACAGGACTAGAGTTGAGTTTCTTGCAGTCTAGTGCATTGATTAAGAGAATGGGTTCTGGAATTAGACAGACCCAGCTTCTACTCTGGCTCAAGTTCTTAATAGCTGTGGGAACAGAGCGATAACTGAGTTGGTATAAACCTAGTTTCCTGAAAAAACGGTTAAGGAATCAGTTTCCTCAGTGTGAAATGCAGGTCTTGATAAACCTACCTCATAGCATGATTGTAATTATTGAATGAAATCATGTACTCAGACTGCTTAGAGCTAGTAAATATTACCAACAACTATTACTTACACCTATATTGCTTATGATGTCGGGAACTGAATCCAGCGCTCCCATATGCAAAACATGTGCTCCAGCCCTTTGAGCTATCTCCCGGCACTTTCCTATTTTTGTT
This sequence comes from Sorex palustris, assembly GCA_028565675.1. Taxonomy (NCBI): domain Eukaryota; kingdom Metazoa; phylum Chordata; class Mammalia; order Eulipotyphla; family Soricidae; genus Sorex; species Sorex palustris. The sequence continues at coordinate 2,629,746 of JAOXYA010000025.1, read as the reverse complement.
GAGGCGTTTGAAATGATGGAAATGTGGTTACCATAGAGGTACTAAGTTTTGAACCAGACCTGAATTCAGATTTGCATTCTGTCACTAGTACTTGACCACAGACAAGTCCCTTAAGTTTTGTTTTCTTTTTTGGGGAAGTGAGTTTTGAGCCACACCTGCCAGTGCTCAGGAACTATTTATTCCTGGCAGTGTGCTCTGGAATGTTCCTTGCCAGTGCTTGGGGGATCATATATGATGAACAGAGGTGGGAGTAGCCCTCAAATGCTGTGAGGTATGAAAAGAGGAAGAAAGAAAAAGGAGAAGAGGGGAAGAGAGGGAGGGAAGGGAAAGAAAGGGAAATGAAGAGGGAAGGGCCAGGACACGTCTCAGTGGACTGGAGAGCATCCTTTGCACTCACTCCTGAGTTTGCTCCCCTGAGCACTGCCAAAGGGAACCCCAAGTATTCTAGGAATTACCCAGTAGCACTGCTGGTTTTGGCCTGAAAACCTAAATAAATAAAAATACAGTGAAAAAGAAATTAGAAAGATTGAGGGCAGGGTGGGTAGAAAGGGTAGGCATAGCCCTCAGCACATGTTCAGACCATGTGTAATGGTCTGTAGACAGGGCAGTTAAATATGGAATCCAGCAAATGGGGTCCAACATATGATGATGTGGAAAGGATGGAGCCGAAGAGATAGTACAGCGGGTAGGGTTCTTGCCATGCATGTGGCATACCCAGGTTCACTCCCCAACATCTTCTATGGTCCCTCGAGCCTCGTGAGGGAGAGTAATTCCTGATTGCAGAGCCAAGAGTAACCCCTGAGCCCTGAGCATTGCCAAAGTGCACCCTTACCCCATCTAAAAAAAAAAAAAGAAGGGAAAGAAGACTTGGTCTGAAGCAGACCCTGGGCTTGGGCAGTGGGACTCCCATGCATCAAGTAATGCACTGACCAGAGGTTGTGCACAGTTAATTTGCATGCATCCTGACTAGAGTAGGTTCATTCCCATTAATTACTTAGTTGAGGCTTAATTTATTGGGACAGAGACAAAAACAGGGGTTAAGGCACTTGCTTGGAATGAAGCTAAACCTGGTTTGATCCCTGAGCATTTCTGCATGTGACCCCCAAATACCACTCCCCAACACACACACACACACACACACACACACACACACACACACAGAAATTATCTGCCCCTGAGCAATACAGGGCTGACGCTGGGGGCCCCAGCATAACTGAACCTGAGCAGCTCCACATTGAATAATCAGGTCAGACCAGCACAGCTGTGGTCCCCAGGTCTCCTGAGTGTTGTTTAGCGAATCATTTTCCTTCTAAAAATTATTTACGGTCTTTTGAGTATATGCTTCAGATAGCCTTAAAAAATAAGCCTTTTAAGCCAGTGCTGGTTGCAAGCTCAGAGAGCATATAATTGAAGATGTGTCATTCTTGGACCAGAGAGATAGCACTTGCTTTCTAGCCAGCTGACTGGGGTTTGGTCCCCAGAATCACTTGTGGCTCCCCAACACCACCAGCACCATCCCCAAACACAGACCCAGGTGTAAGACCTGAGCCTATCTTGTGTGGGAGTCAAAAACATTTAAAAAAATTGATAGTCAATTATGTTTGTTTTGGGGGCCATGCCTGACAGTGCTCAGGGTCTTCTCCCATTGCTGTGCTTGGGGGTGAGCCTGGCGGTGCTCTGGGGACCATAAACTGACAAGAATCCAACCTGGCTTCCAATATGCAAAACGCGTCTTCAGCTGGCCCAATCCTCTCTCTCTCTCTCTCTCTCTCTCTCTCTCTCTCTCTCTGGCCCCTCGTCACTTGTTCTTTCTTTTTCTTTTTCTTTTTCTTTTTTACCCCTTTGGTTTTAGGTCCACACACTGGCAGTCCTCCGGGGTCACTCCTGGTAGTGCTGGGGGCCATTTGCAGAGCCAGGGATTGAATCTGGCTCAGCCACATGCAAGGTCCCTCCATAGCTGTTTTATTTTTAACCTTTTAAAAAGTTGTTTGTAGGGGGCTGGAGCAATAGCACAGTGGGTAGGGCGTTTGCCTTGCACACGGCCAACCCAGGTTCAATCCCCAGCATCCCTTATGGTCCCCTGAGCACCACCAGGAGTAATTCGTGAGTGCAGAGCCAGGAGTAACCCCTGAACATCGCTGGGTGTGACCCAAAAAGCAAATAAAAAAATAGTAAAGTAAAAGTAAAGGCCCTCCCGTTGATCATCGATTTGCTCGAGCGGGCCCAGTAACATCTCCATTGGAGATT
>JAOXYA010000025.1:2614000-2624152 GCA_028565675.1 Sorex palustris | reverse complement strand
ACAGGGGTTACTCCTGGCTCATGCACTCAGGAATTACTCCTGGTGGTGCTCGGGGGACCATATGGGATGCTGAGAATCTAACCAGGGTCGGCCATGTTGGCTGCGTGCAAGGCAAACGCCCTACCTGCTGTGCTATTGCTCCAGCCCCAGTACATTTTTAATTACTTCCCTTTACCCCAGTGATCTTGACTAATTTTCTACACCAAAACTGGAGTTTTAAAATACAAATCTAGGAGTCTGGGCAATTGTTCAGGAGCTGGTAATAGGACTAATACTTTGCATGTGTAACCCAGGGTTTAACCCTTGCGTTGCATGACTGACCACTGCCAAGAATGATCCTGGAGCACTGATCCAGGAGTAACAATCCACCATCTTCAGGACTTTTCAGTGTGTCCCCTGAAACAAAACAAAATGTCCATGGGAACGCCTGTAAAAGGCAGTTAATCATGTTATACTCAAGTTTTTTCCTCTAAGCTTTTCACTGTCTGTAGACTCTAAGGCTATGATCATAAAATGTTTTTTTTTTGGGGGGGAGGAAGAGTTTAGTCATACCCAGTGATGCTCAGTGCTTACTTTTGGTTCTGCACTCAGAAATTACTCCTTGTGGTGCAGGGGTGGGGTGGGGTGGGGGGGTGAGGCACCATGTGGGATACCAGGGATTGAACCTTGGTTGGCCGAGTGCAAGACAGGTGTCCTACCTGCTTATCTTTCCAACCCCTATAATGAAAGAATTTGGCAGCAGATCAGGGATTTCTCCCACCACCCCTTAACCCTTTATAATGATGGGTGTTAAGGTATCCAGGATCTCAAACCAGTGCCGCTGAGGTCAAATTCAGCATGTGGGGTGGTGCTGAGGATTGAACCAGGTTCCAGGATCAGGAATTTGAATAAGAAGTGGTGGGAAGTGTGACAAATTGGAGGAGAGGGAAGGAGCAATAAATAGTACAGTGGGTTGGGTGCTTGCCTTAAACGCAGCAGACTGGGGTTGATCCCCAGCAGTCCGTAGGGTTCCCTGAGCCCTGCCAGGAGTGATCCCAAGCATAGAGCCAGGAGTAGGTACTGAGCACTGCTTGGGTATGATCCAAGAACAAAACAAAAATCCCCAAAACAGAGAGTAACCATTTCTTAGTTCTCGTAGTTTGTTGTATGGGAATGAAATACTACATCCACGTTTTGATCTGCTTTTCTTTGGTTTTTGTGAGTGGAGGGGTTTAGTTCATACCTGAGGTGGTCAGGGGCTCTTCATGGCTCTGCTCAGGAAGGACCCTTGATTGCCCAGGGGGACCATATTCGGTGCTGGTTATTGAACCTAGGATGAGGTCAACTGCTTGCAAGGCTTGGGGGACCCAGACCTTCTGCATGCGAAGTTCCTGCTCCAGACCCTTGAGCTATCTGGCCCCCAGTGTGGGCAGTGTTGGTAATGGGCACTGCTCAGGAGAGCAAATGTTGCCTGGGATGAAACTGGGATTGGCCACATGCAGGCAAACACCTTACTCCTTGTCCTGTCTCTCCAGTCCTAATGTATACTCTCATATTCATTCGATCAAACATAATTGTGCTTTTAAACGTCAGCTTTGAAAAAGCATTGCTTACTATTCTGTACTAATTGTTAACTTCCCTGATTTTGATGCTGTCCTTAATTCTCCAAAGAATTGCTTTTCTCCCTGTCCTCAAACTTTGTCTTTGCCCATTTTTAAAGTTAGCTTGAGGTTAACTATTTTACAGAACAACTTTCTTTGATTGGCACAAATGAGTCATTTAATCAAACTTGTTTTGTTACTCTTTAATTTTTTTCTTTTATTTTTCTCCATGACCCTTTCTACTAAAATAATAATTCGTTGGTGAGTAGTGGCTGTACCTCATCAGGTACTAGCTGTTCCCTAATATTGTCTCGGAGCCTGAAGAACACAGCAGGTAGGGTACTTGCCTTGCATGCAGCCATCCCAGGTTTCATCTCCAGCCCCCTCTTTGATCCCCTTAGCCCAGCCAGGAGTGATCCCTGAGTGTACAGCCAGGAGTAAGCCTTGAGTATAGCTGGGTGTGGGCCAAAAACCAAATAACTGATACCCAAGACAAACAAACAAAAAAACCCGTTTCCTTTCATGTATCTAATAGAACTAAACCATGAAGGTTTAGTAAATAAAAATTGATGCTACATTCTAGGTGAAGCTGAATAACACGCAGTTCAGAGTCCATAATGGATAAAATTATAGCACTTTAGATAGCTGTGAACCTGGCTCTTTTCTCCTCTGCCTTTTGTTGGCACATTTCCCTGAAAAGGCTGCCAAAGAGATTAAGAGCTGCTTCTGATAACAGCCCAGAAATTTAAGAGGAGGCAGTTCCCACAGCAGCAATCTGAGTCCAGCGTAAGGGTTTAATGAACTGCATTTATCTGTCCAGTAGGCAGAGTTTGTCTTCTATGCTAGACCATTAGAGGAAATTTACTATTTAATAGTTTTAGTTTTTGGGCCACATGATACTTAGGGGTTACTTCCTGGCTTATTTCGGTGCTCAGGGGAAGCATGTATGTGATCTTGATTGTTTAATTTGGAAAAATCTATTATCCTCTTTGACAGGTTTCTCTGATTATAATTGTTTCTACTTATGCCCAAGCTAGAATTAATATCAAGAAACAATACATAATTTTATCTGCCTTTCAGAATCGAGTTCTTTGAACTGGAGAGAGAATTCAGTGGGCTGAGTACATGCAGGAGACCTGGTGATGGGTTTGATTCCTGGCGCTGCTTGGTCTTTTGAGCACCACCTGTGTGGCCAAAAATAACCAAACAAGAAACAACCCAAAAAACCACAATGTGCTATCTTTGATGGGTTCAGAATCTTGTATAATAGTTTTCACTGTTAAAGGTGAAGTTTGCTTTCATTTTACTTTCCTACCAACAATGCACAGTGGTTGCAGTTTCGCCACATTTTGACCAATGCTTATTTTCAGGTTTTCACAAAATAAGTTTGATTAGTGCCACCTTCGTAGTGTTGTGGTGAGATTAAATGAGAACACATGTAAAACCCAATGCCCTGGCACATTGTAATTGTTATATAGTTGATGTCAGCTATTATTAGAGACAGGTCAGTTGACTAGTGGGGCATCAGTAAGCATGGAATTAAAAATTTCTCATTTGGGGAGAAGGGGAGGATAGCTAAGTGGCATAGCACCTGCCTTATAAGGGTCAGGCTGTAAGTTTGATACCTTGTACAACAGTTTATTGCTGTCAAGGAGGAACTTTTGACTTCATTAAGAGCAAATAAGCTGGGGCAGGAACATATCTCAGAGGGCTGGAGTGCATGCCTATTTGATCCCCAACACTACAAAGCCCCTGACCACTGCTTGGGTATAGTCCTGGTGGCCCCCATGACTGCTGGGCTCAAGCATGAACCCATCCGGCCCATAAAGCTTGTGGGTATGTCCCAGAGTTTTCTCAGATCTCCTGAGCCCTGCTTGGGAAGGCCTCTAAAAAAGAAAGAAGCAGGTAAGTTGACTTCCTAATCAGAAGTGCTTTCTGTGGTCTGGTTTCTAAGTATGCATGCTGAACTCTTTCCTGCTGTGAAATACTAGAATTGATGATTAGATGAAACAGGTGCATATCTGTTGGTCATGTGGAATTTTGGTGGGAAGTGTATGGAGGGTTTGGGATGTGACTCAATTGATAAAACACAGGTCTTTCATGCATGCGACCTTGTGTTGATCTGTGGCAGTGTAATAGTGATGAGTATGGGTCCTGGAAGCAATTCAGTAGTTGTGTGTTCTGGAGCTAGTGTTGATGTATGTAAAATAGGTATATGCTGATCTTGTAGGGATATTATTTACATTTAGGGAAATAATGTAGTAAAGCTAATGCTTATTTGATAAATGTTGTTGCTGGCTCTCTTCCTTTCATTCTATCTTTCAAATAATTGAGTAAAATTTGAGCATAACTTAGTGCCTTTATTCAGATAGCTTAGCCACATGCTTCAGGGGTTGACAATAGAATTTATTTTTCTTTCCTGATCAATTACAAATGCTATTAGAAATTTATTCTTGTTCACCTTGGAATGAGGAAACATTTTAAATGGAATTAAATGAGTTTGCTTTAGGAAGCTTTCTTGAGAGCTGGTGAATTTAGGAAGATTAGAATTGCTTTTATAGGAGTTCCCAACTGGAAGGTAGTTGGTAATAAGAAGAAAGGTTATATAATCACATTCTTATTCAGATTTTCAGTTAAGTTTATTGTTGCCTCAAAAACTTGAGGAAGTTCCTTACTCTATTTCGGTCAAGAAGCTGATTGTGGAATAGGAGATGAGTAAATGAAAATTAATCTGTTCTTGGCAATTGGAGAATGAGAAGAATCTTGTCTTGCTTTAGTTTACCAGAGATCTCCTTAGAGGTTATGACCTACTGGTTGTAAACATTTAAGAAAATTTAAGAAACCAAACTGAAATAAACTGCAGGTGAAACTTGGGCTAAATATTAGGGCAGTATAAAAGAACTTAGGTTGGTAATGGAACGCAGAGTGAAGACTGGCAAAAATTAATTTTGGTGTTTTGGTTTTACTCATCTGAAATTTCTCTTGATAAAAATGAATATTCTCGGCCAGGGATGTGGCTCAGTGGTACCTTGCCTACTTTAAAGTGAGGCTGTAAATTTAGGCCTCCTGTTACCAGTCCACCGCTGAATGCAATTGTGATGCGGCACTGTGACTCTGGACATGACAAATAACAATAAAGTAGGAATGGTGGGGGGAGGAGGAGATGGTAGTGAGGGGAAACACACAACACCATTGACCATTTTTATTATTCTATCAGCCCATTTGCTCCAGAATAGCAGGAATGATCTTAAAATCATAATCCTAGGATTGGAGATAGCTTAGAGGACTGGAATGCATGCCTTGCATACGGAGGTCTTAATTTCTATTCCTGGCATCATATTTCTCCTGAACACTGGTGGGTGAACCCCTGGTGGCTCCCAAATACTGCCACTTATAGCCCTGAGGGTCCCTAGCATTCCATCTTTGGTCCAAGCACAGAATTTTCAGACCTGTGTTGCTGGGTTGGGAGTGACCATTAGGAACTGGAGGCCCCCATTACCCTCTCCAAAATCCAACAAAATCATATCCCTTATTTATGTAAAACAATCACCAGTGTTTCACATTTCCTTTAGAACAAAATCTAGATTTCTCTCCATGACCTAGATTTTTTTGCACGCTTTATCTGTGCTTATCTCCCCACTTCCTCTGTTTCCCTTTTCCCTTTAGTCAGTTGCATTATCATTCCCTTGGTCTTTAGTTCTTTCAACTTTTCTTATCATCATACCTAAAAAGTAGATACTTGGTTGCCCACAAAGTTCTTTTTGTATCTTTTATAATTTGAAGAAGTTTGTGATTAGTTTTCTGTTTGATGGCTTGTTCTTTTTGTATTCCTATGCACCCAGATTGTAAACCCCTTGTTTATCTTTAGAGACCATGTTTTATCCTTTTGAGTATGTCATGGGCAGGTTTTGGTAGGTATTTAATACTTATTTGTTGAGTGAAAGATAATTTGATACTTGGTGCATAATAGAGAAGTGGATAACTTATTGTTTATTAATTTTGGTTTTGGGGCCATATCGGGAAGTTCTCAGGATTTACTCTTGGCTCTGTGTTCAGGGATCATTCCTGGCAGTGCTTGGGGGACCATATGGGTGCTGGGGATTGAACCCAGGTCGACTGCACGAAAGGCAAATATTCTGCCCACTGTACTATTGCTCTGGTCCTGAAAAATGGCTACTTTATGTAGAAACATGTTTCCTTGTTGATCTGGCCATTTGTAAAATGATAAAAGGTCTGTGTTGGCAAAAAAATTACTTCTTTGGGTTGAATGTTTCAGAATTAATTTTAGATGGTGTCTGAGATGCCTTTATTGATTGGCTAGAGTTGAATTAGTCCTTCATCTTGTCTAGTATGTGATACCATATGCTAGCCTCTTTCATAACAGCATATTCTGTATTTGATTCCTTCAGGGAGAGAGAATTTAGTTTATCTTTTTGTTTGTTTTTTCAGTTTGATGCCTGGCATATGGTAATTGTGCTCAACAAATATTTGTTTAGTGGAAAATAAATACAGTCGGGAATATATGCTTCTTTTTTTTTAAGTAACATTACATGGCTGTATATGTTTAGGATACAGTTTACACGTCAAAATTCATTACCCAGCACACCTTTAACCACAGTCCCTCCTGCGTTTGTGGTTTTCCCTCTCCCCTCCCCACCGATAACCTTTGCTCTGTAGTCTGAAACCATGGGGTTTTTGGGGGGCGACACCCTGTGGTGCTCAGAGCTTACTCCTGGCATGCTTGGGGAACCATATGGGTTGCTGGGGATTGAACCCAGGTCAACTGTATGCAAGGCGGTCTCCCTGCCCACTATACTATTGCACTGGCCCCCATGGATTTGGTTTGTTTGTTCCCTTTTTTTACTTCTCTGTATTTCATGTATGAGTCAGATCATCTAGTAGTCCACTTTCTCTTGACTTAGTTTACTTTAGCATAACTCCATTCTGCTAGTGCTGCAAGAGCAAAATTTCATCTTTTTAATGTACTGGGGTTGTTACCATAACTGGTTTATTTTAAATAGTGCTGCTGCAGTGAACACAGGTGTGCATATAGCTATCTTAAGAAATGGTTTGCTGTAATTTTGTAGATTATAAAACACATTAGTCCTAAGAATCACTTTGTGTGCACTCTCTCTCTTACTCTCTTTTTGCCGCAGCCCCGAGATGCTCATGAACTGTTCTGGTCCCCCAGGCGTGACCCCTGGCTGGGCTGGGAATCTTAACAGCAGTGGGCTTTATATAAGGCAAATGCCTTAACTTTGTTCTTTGTTTTTCAGGTTCATTGGATCATGACATAAGTTAAAAGCAACACTACCACCGTATTGTGGAAAATTTCAAACATGTATAAAAATAGAATAATAAAATGAACCACTATCTTGAACCTATCACCCAGCTTTTAAGACATGACCAATCTGCTTAATCTTCTCAGTATTTTAAGTAAATCCTAGATATTTTATCATTTCATCTGTAAATACTTCAGATAGGTATAAGTTTGAGAACTTGTTAACTATGGAAGAACTTGGTTCAAAAGTTCTGTTTTTCTTCTTGAATCTAGTTGTAGATGCCAACTGGTGAATTTCCATGTGCTAAACCACTTCCAAGGCCTGACTCACTTTGTAAGCATATATTCCATTGTAATTGCTGAGAGAGCAGCAGTTTGCTAAAATATGTTATGGTAGTTAACAATGTGTTTTTTGGAGAGTGAGAAGCTATTAGTAAGTAAAAACATATATCAGAGATAAGGGAGATAAGGTTTTTGTGTGTGCTGTATAAAGACAGATGACAGGTGATACTTCTTTTTTTCTTTTAGTTTTTGGGGTCATGCCCGGTGGTGTTCAGGGCTTATTCCTGATTCTGCACTTAGGAACTAATCATGGCAGTTTCAAGGGACCATACGTAGTGCTGGGGCTCGAACCTGGGTTGGTTGCTTGCAAGACCTGACTCATGACACTTTTTGAGGTGTTGTGTTATAAACCTTTAAGATTTTGTTTGTAAATGAAATGAAAATCTGGTTTATGGATTAATACCATAAATTCCTGTAATTTTCTTGTGGGTGAATTTCTGAAAGTCACAATTAGCAGTAAAATGAAAGTAAGGGCTCCAGAAAGCTCAAGTGCTGTCTCCTATGCCTTGGCTTAGAACTTAGGCTAGAGGAAAAGTCAGATGACATTGGAAGTTATTGTGATTCTTTTATTTTAGAAGTTAAAGATGTAATTTAGATCTCTCTAAATAAGTCAGAGAGATAGTACACGGTTGCACGCAGCTGACCCTGGTTCCATCCTTGGCAATGCATCTGGTTTTCCAAGCACTGCTAGGAGTTACCCTTGAGCATTGTTCAGGAGTTACTCTTGGCGCTGCACTCAGGAGTTACTCCTAATGGTGATCGCGAGATCATTTAGGATGCTGGGGATCAAACCCAGGTCAGCCATGAGCCAGGAGTAAAACCTGAGTACTACCAGGTATGGCCCAGCGCCCCTCCTCCCTCCAAATAAATAGTCTAGGTTTTTAGAAGGAAGAGGAAGCATTAATACTTTCAATAAATACTAATTTATTGCTTTTTGGGTCACATTGGCGATGCTCAAGGGGTTACTCCTGGGTTTGCATTCAGGAATTACTTACTCTTGGTGGTGCTTAGGGACCATATGGGATGTTGGAGATCAAACCTGGGTTGGGCATGTGCAAGGCAAATGCCTTCCCTGCTGGACTATTGCTCTGGTCCTTTAAGTACTATCTTAGAAAGTTTGGAGACTGGCATAGAGTGAATGGTTGGACTAGAATGGTATTTTCTTTTGATCCTACTTTTTTTTTGTTGCTAGAAATGAATGAATGGAAATGATCATAACTACTTTTAATTCCTTAAACCACTTACATAAGGGAACCAGACTCTAATTCAGCAAGATTCAGTCCTGAAAGAACTGTAATCTGACTGGCTTTCTTTGGGGGGGTGGTTGGGGCATTGTTTTTGTTTCTTTGGCCACATCAACAGTGTTCAGGAGTTACTCTTGGCGCTGCACTCAGGAGTTACTCCTAATGGTGCTCGCGAGATCATTTAGGATGCTGGGGATCAAACCCAGGTCAGCCATGTGCAAGGAAAAGGCACTACTGGCTGTACTATCAATCTGGCTTTGCATTCAGGACTTACTCCTGCTAGGGCTCAGGATCATATGAAGTGCATGCAAGGCAAGTGCCCTACCAGCTGCACTATCTTTCTAGTTCCATGTCTTAGAACTTTTGAGCATTGTTGACAATTCTAGAGAAGATTTTACATGTCATAAGTGCTCTGCGTAGTTCATTCTTTCAGAGTTGAAGGGGGTGTTGATCAATCTGGCAATGTCTGATTATAAACAGAACATTTTTTAGAAGAACTTTTTTTTTTAAGAACTTGTTTTTAGAAGAAAGATGTATCATAGGTGAAAGGATTTGTAAAAGCAAAGAAGGCAGACGGTACAGTGGTATTCATAGTAGATAGAATCGAAATGGCTATCAGTGAATGAGGGGTAGACTTTTTTTTAAATAATTAAACACAATGAAAGGGTGTTTCTTTTAGAGTCCATAGTCCTGAAGCTCTGGAGTCTAGTGAGTTGGTTTCAGCACAGCTTCTGTGAAACCTGGTGGGAACACCTGGTAATCTAAATCATAGCCCGGGTGCCTATATAAACAGGAACACTGGGTTCTCCTGTGGAGGATTCAGCTGTACTTGATGTAAAATTCTTTGGTGTTCTTGTTCTCTTCTTCCTTGTACAATGAGGCCATATCCATGTGCTTGGGCGGGCTGTGATGATGTCAAACCTACTGGTCTTTATCCGCCTTCCCAACTGTATTATATTCTGCTGGTCAGAAGTCAGTATCAGTCTTTCTGGGGAAAGTCAAGGTATGAGTGTGATGCAGAAAATATATTTCTTTATGGGGTGGAGATAAACCTTTACAACAGGAATCCCTTCAAATACAGAATGCTTTGAAGCTGTCAACAGGAAAACTCACCTTAGACTACAAATGAAAACCACAGTGATAAACCTCTTCACATTCACTGGGATGGTCGTGTCAAAACTGAGAAACATGAATTCTTGTGTATTATCACCTGTGAGAAATGCGCAACCACTGTGAAAAATAGAATTGCCATGGGATTCACAATTCCAGTCTCACTGAAATTAGGATTCATACTCCTGAAAGAACTGAAGGATGTGATGTAAAAATAGGTATTTGTACACCAACTTTCACAGTAGCATTATTCATAATAGCCAAAGGTGGAACTCAGATATTCTTCCACCGCTGAATGGGAAAATAAAATGTGATATGAAATTCTGATACTACATCACATAGATGAATCTTGAAAACAATTCAAAGTGAAAGAAGTCAGACACAAAGATACAGGTGATGAAAAGTATTTGGACATGGGGTCTTTGGGAGGTGGTTGAGGAACCCATGGACTTAGTCCCTGTATAAAATAAACTCATACTTTTATGCATTCTGCCATTTGAGGTCACCATAGCTAACAGTTGAATCTCATGGACTAAATCTGCCACAGCCTTTATCTTGGGCATCCCTAACTCTAGAAAAACGACAGAATTTTTGT
>JAOXYA010000025.1:2544763-2555513 GCA_028565675.1 Sorex palustris | reverse complement strand
CATCCCACCCTGCCTCTGTGGCAGGGCATTCCCTTTTGTTCTCTCAAGGAGTGATCCTTGAGTGTAGAGCCGGGAGTAACCCCTGAACATCTCTTGAGTATGCCCCCGCCCCAAATAAATTTTGTTTTTGGTTCACACCCCATGATGCTAAGGGATTACTCCTGGCCCTGCACTCAGGAATCATGCGTGGCATGCTCATGAGACCATATGGGATGTTGGGGATCGAACTTCGTTGGCCCCTGCAGGGCCACCATCCTACCTGCTATATTATCTCTCCTGTCCAAAGACCAATTTACATACAACACCATTTATAGTAATATAGTTTAGTGAATTTTCATAAAAAGTAAACAAAAGCTAGGGAGATAGCTCAAAGGGTTGAAGTGCATACTTTGCATGTAGGAGCCCCAGGTTCAACCCTTAAAACTGTATGATTCCCCCAAGCACTGCCAGGAGAAACCCCTGAGCATTGAACCTGGACTAGTACTAGTATCCCCCCCAAAAAAAAAATAAGAACAAACACCACAATCAAGATTTATAGACTATTTTCATTAGGGGCCAGATAGATAGTACAGGGGTAAGGCGCCATTATGGTCCCCTGAGCCCACCAGGAGTGATCCCGGAGCACAGAGTCAGGAGTAAATCCTGTACACCTCTGCGTGTGGCTCAAAAAATAAAGCAGTATTTCCTTCAAATGTCCACTGTGTTTCTTTGTGGAAAGTTTCCTTTTCCTCTTCTCAACTCCTGGCAGCAGTTCATCTTGTTTCTACCCTTATTTTGCCTTTTCCTGAATTTTACATAAATTCAGTCACTTCCTTGTATTTGTCTTCTTTCACTTAGTGTGATAGTTTCTAAGATTTGTACATGTTGGTGCTTATATCTATAGTTTATATGGATATACCAAAATTTAAAATTCCATTCACAAGTTGAAGGACATTTGGGTTGTTTTTAGTGTTGAGCCACTGAAGTTGTTACAAATATTCATTCACCTGTAGCCACTTATGTAGACATATATATATTTCTTTTGCTTGAATATTTAGTATGGTTGTAGAGTTAAATGTAAGTTTAGATGATAAGGAGCTTCCAGAAGAAGATGGTGGTGGCGTGGCAGCGGGTTGGGAGTACTGGCAGAGCGGTGGCATTCTCAGTGCTCTGAACAGGGAAGCCAATGGAGTCATAAAAATTTCTGTGTGAAATGACTGTAAGTGCCCTTTCAATATTTTCTCTCAAAGAGTAACTTTAAGTGGAACCAAACTTAGGCCCACAGCAGACGACTGGCAAGAGTAGGCCTTGTGCAGATGGTTGACAGTGCCCACGTGGGCTCTGAAGCTGATAGAGCTACCAGAGCTGATCAATGTGGCAGAAGAAGTTTATTATTATTTGGCTTTTGGGGTCACACCCAGTGATGCTCAGGGCCTCTGCACTCAGGAATTACTCCTGGCAATAATAAACAGCTTTATAATGGTCTCCCTTACTGTAATTCAATTAAAAAGAAATAAAGTTTCCAAACTATTTTCTAAAGTAGCATTATCCTTTTGCATTCTTCCCAGTGATGTCAGAGGTTTTGTTACCTGAAAATTATTTATTGGTAATATTTATATTATGACACTAGTGAAATAATTAACTCCACATGGTCATGTTGAGAAAAGGTATTACTGAAGTGGAGCTTTTTTTTTTCTTTTTGGGTCACACCTGGCGATGCACAGGGTTTACTACTGACTCTGCACTCAGGAATTACCCCTGGCAGTGCTCAGGGGACCATATGGGATGCTGGGAAGCGAACCTGGGTCGGCCACATGCAAGGCAAATGCCCTACCCGCTGTGCTATTGCTTCATCCCCAGGATATTTTTTGTTTGTTTTTGTTTATTTCGGTGTTTGGCCCATCATATCCGGCCATACTCATGACTAACTCTGGTTCTGTGCTCAAGGATTGCTTTTGACTGTGCTCTGGGACTAACCCACATTGGGTGCATGCAAGACAAGTCCCTTACCTGCTGTACTTTTGGTAACTTTTTGGTAACTTTTTTTTTCCATTTTGCAAATATTTATTGGGCCTTTTTCAGTGGAAATGGGGTAGGTGGGAATGAGCAACTGTGCTCTGAAAGTACCATGGATGGTTCTAGGAGAGGAGTGATAGCAGATCATGATGCTATGAGACAATTGATTCTTGTATTTTCACTTTCTTGCTGGAACCAATTCCTAAGCATAAATTTGTTGTTGTTGTTGTTGTATCCTGTTTCCATGTCTACACTACATGCCTTACTCAGCTTTCAGGAAATCTTATGGGCAGAAGAACAGGGTGACACATCTGGATCCAGCTGTACTATCCACCACCAGTATTACCAACCTTTCTTTAGTTAAAAATGCCATTTTTTTCATAATTAACAAGTCAGTAATTTCATAATTAACTGAGTGGGTTTTTCAGCTCTGTTGGAGGAGCCCTCCTGACTGCTTATTCAGTGTTTTTTTTTTAAATCATTTTTTGATGGTGTTGTTTTGTTTTGAGGCTACACCCAGCAGTGTTCAGGGTTTACTCCTGGCTCTGCACTCAGAAATCAGTCTTCATGGTGCTTGGGGGAACCATATGGGATGTTGGGGATTGAACCTGGGTCTACCACATGCAGGACAAACACCCTCCCCACAGTACTATCACTCCAGCGTTCTTTTATCATTTTTCTTGAATTAATTATTTTCTTCTTCCACTTATCATTATCATTGTCATAATTTTCCATGGTAGGGATTAAACATGCTAGATGTGCACTCAACCTCTGGGCCACACTTTTATTTATTTATTTTTGCGTTTCGGGTCACAACCATTGATGGTCAGGGGTTACTTCTGGCTCTCAACTCAGGAATTACTCCTGGCAGTGCTTGGGAACCATATGGGATCCAGGAATCAAACCCAGGTCAGCCATATGCAAGGCAAATGCCCTACCCACTGTATTGTTGCTCCAGTTCCTTTTTCAAAACTTAAATTTTTACTCTCCAGTGATTTTAATGATTGAACTTTGAAAACCTAAGGAATAAAGTCAAATGGTGAGTAAGTATAGATAGATGAGAATGTGAATCTCACAGTTGGGGTGAGCTGTGCCAGTGTTGTAGTGATATAGTAGTGAGCATTTTAAGAGTCTTAATATTTTTATAATCACATATGAAAGCAAGGCTTGTGGCTTACTGGTAGAGCACTTGTTTTGCGTGTGTGAGGGCCTGGGTTCAATTCCTGGCACTGCTGAAAATAAATATAAATCATATAATCAAATAGTTGTTGGAACTTTTAATTTTTATTTTTGGCCAATGCTGAGACTGGCTCATGTATGAACCCAGAAATTCATACATGGAGGGTTTTTTTTTCTTTTCTTTTTGGGCACACCCGACATTGCACAGGGTTACTCCTGGCTCATGCACTCAGGAATTACTCCTGGTGGTGCTCAGGGGACCATATGGGATGCTGGGAATCGAACCCAGGTTGTTCACGTGCAAAGCAAATGCCCTCGCCGCTGTGCTATCACTTCAGCCCCATGGAGATTTTTTTTAAGCAAGATCTTTCTAGCAAAATGTTAAAGAAGTCATTAGCATGTTTATCAGATAACTGTAATGTTATGGGACCCTTCACATACTCCTGTATGTGTTGTTTCAGAGAAAATTCTTCCAAGCCAGTAATGAGGCTGACCTGAGTTTCATCCCCCGCATCCCATATGGTCCCAAGAGCACCACCAGGAGTAATTCCTTAGCGCAGAGTCAGGAGTAACCCTGAGCACCATCATATATTTCCCCCAGACCAAACCAAACCAAACCAAATTACAAAGAAGTAAATTCTCCCTGAGTTTTCCCTTCTGTTTCCCCACCCCTCCCAGTTTGGTATCTTTCATCTCCAAACATTTAAAAAACAAATGTCAAATGAAATAAAATAGTGCCACGTTCTATAGCTCCTTGTTCCACTTTGGTGCAGACTTTGCACAAGAAGGGAGAGAGGCACTAGGGAGCAGGGACGTGGTCATGTGATACTGCTTGTCTGGCACAAGGCTTTTGGTTCTGAGCAGAGAAACCAACTGTTTACTATTTTGGGTGAATGAGGTTGGTTGGTTGCTACGAACATTTTCTCTAAGGGAACCCTCTTCTCTTCCAGCCCTACACATTGAAATCATCCCAGTCCTGCTTTTTGGCATTTGAGTAGAGGAGGGAGGTGTCTGTGTCAAGGCCCAGTGCTGACAGGAAGAAATGTTTTCCAGGAGTCTTACTGATTCTGACCTTCTGCTGTCACTGCTTTTAATGCTCCGCTCCCCGAGTAAGCTTGGGATCAAGTTGTTCTTGCAACCCTTTGCATGAAGAAATGAAGTAACTTTAACTTAAAAAGCAATGCTCATCAGATCTTCAGCAAATAATAAAATGGCCTCCTGTAGGAGTGAGGGAAGGAAGACTGGTTTCTTGCACCACTGGTCTTTGGGGCCTCCTCTCTCCCCCAGCATGCTAGAGAAGACCAGGATTCATCAGCCCACCTGTAGGATTCTGCCACTCTCTTGGATTGTCTTGAGGCCTGGGAAGGACAACTGCTCAGCATTGTGCGTGGCCCCTTATCACAGTTTGCGGGAAGGTTAGCATATTTCTCCTTCTGGGATTTGCATGCTTTTGTTTCCTCCTAAGTTTACTGCTTTTATTCCCTTCCTGTTTCTCTGCAGCCACCCAAGCTTTGACTTTGAGTGGTTGAGTCTGTCAGTCTTTTCTTAAAGCATAGATGGAGAATTGAGCTAAATATTTGGGTATATTTTCTGACCTTATGAAATATAGTTTAGAATGTTTTACTTTCTTACTCCTTTCCTTCCACTCAGGGACTTGCATAGAGTCAAACCCAGGAAGGAAAATCTTTTCTTTATTAAGGTGAAATTCTTCCCTATTATGAAGGTCAAATGCAGGATTTCATCAAAAAATACTCTGGCCACAATTAAGAGCTATTAATAATGACTCTAATTTTCTTCTGTTTATACTGAAAGTAGATAATCTCTTAATATCTCTTAACAGTAAGCTATCATAATTACAAATACAATAAACTTGGGAGACTTCTTACTTATATTGTTGGTTAGTTTTAGTTAGACAATTTATATTTACCTTACCTTTTTAAAAATAATTCTATAATTGCATTATATTGCATCTAGATATATGAAAGCAGTAAAAAGAGGTTTCTGTTTTGAACATCCATCTTTTGCATTCTGTAAATGAAGAAAAGACATTGGAAGTAGAATGGACATAATTGAGTGCTACAGAAAAGTTCAGTTAAAATTGAAGAAATTTTTTTCTGAAGAGTTCTTGGTTGTCAAAAAATGGGGATGGACTCCAAATTTTGTCTGAGGTGACTGGAAAAGAATCAACACTTTTCTTCCCCTAGCTTGAAAACCCTCCACTAAACCCTCTATTATCCATTATCAGGATTTATATATAAGCTCTAACATTTGTCTATATAAATGTTGCTTTTTTGGGGGGGGGGCACACCTGGCAGTGTTCAGGATTTAGTTTTGGCTCTGTGTTCGGGGATCACTCCTGATGGGGCTCAGGACCATCTGGGATACTGGGGATTGAGTCCGGGTGACCACATGCAAGGCAAGTCCCCCACCTGCTGTACTGTTGTTCCAGCCTTACTTTCCTAAAAGCTTTTATGTTTCCTTTAAATGCCTTTGGGACTGTACTAACAATTGTCTGATGAAATGGTTCAAATATATGAAATTCATTATGAATTTCAGCTGGTTATGAATGGAGATGAGTGATTACCAGTGCCCAGTTTACAAAGAGAAGAATTTAAAAACTGGTTGAGAGGCAGCTGATTTTTCTTTTTCAGTATCTGGAAGTGTTCTGGACTAATGCAAAAGAAGCAATATTAAAAAGTGCAGAGAAGGAATTCGAAACACAACATTGAGACAGAAGATATCTTAGGATTTAAAGTTTTAGGCTGCAACTATTGATTTTGTTCTAATTCAGAGAATTGTAGAGTTTTCAGATTCCGAATCTGATCATTAGAAATATTTTCAGAGGTAGAAACCCAGAGGGAATAGGGTTTACCCTAAGAAGAATGACTTGATAACTACCTGTAACACCTTTAATTTTTCTGGTTTTATACCCATGCTTAGAACTGTGTGTTTAGAATTAGGTATGTTTACTAAACCTTAAGAGGAACCACATGTTTTCTATAATTACACATATTTTTTGGTTTTTAATGATTACACCAGAGATATAATACAGGGATTAAGGAGTTTACCTTGCATACAGCTAATCCTGGTTTCATCCTGGGCCCTCAGGGTTCCTGGGTACCTCCAAGAGCAGCACTAACTACACCGCCCAGTGCTCCCCCACCCAAACCCTGCCATTTTGTAAGCTACATCAAAACTAGGTGGTATATTAGATATGAAAGTGTTAAAAATGTTTGATGTTCGTTCTTCTGGACTGAAGCAGGTGTTTGAAGGCTAGAGCTACTTCCTTGAAATGTCCAAAGAAACCAAATGGAAATGACTCATCTTGGTTTCATGTTTTGTTATTATAGATGAATCCTAATTGCAATATTTTTATTTTTTAATAGCTTTCTTAGCTCTTTTTTTCCTGTTTAAAAAATGATTTAAAAAGGCAGCACACATTATAGGGCCAAAGCAGTAAGTACAGCAGGTCCGGTTCTTGCCTTGCATGTGGCTGACTCAGATTCTATCCCTGGACCCCATATGGTCCCCCGAGCCCCATCAGGAGTAATCCCTGAACACCACCTGATGTAGCCCCAAAACAAAACAAAAAAAGATGGCACACATTAAAAAGTAGTTTTTAGTGGTTGTATATGTGTGATAGTCTTTTTCTTTTTTTTTTCCTCCTCCAAAATAATTAGTAGGCTGAAAATATAACTGGCTGGAGTGCATGGTTTGCTTGTTCAACCCCCATCACTTCATGGTTCCCACCCAACCACTCAGCATCAAGTGTGACCCATAAAACTGATACAAAAAGTTATCAAAGTGTGTAGGATGGTAGTTAATATGCAGTTAGCTCAGCCTACTGTTAAGCTTCATGGCACTAGAGGGCAGTATCTTGCTCATAAGCAAATCATGGGATTTATCCCAAATGTAATTGATGTATTTTGAGCCACTATCCTTAATGAAATTTTATTCAGTCTCATACTAATAATTCTAGCCTTCTGAAGGAACTCAAATCTTTTGTCAGTAGTATTAATAAATAACCTTTTCTTGTCATTTCTTGAATCGGATTCTGATGATATTAGACCAGAAGATTGGTGATCTTTTTATTGGGAATAAACATCTGAGAAACAGTGGTCAGAGCATTAGGTATCAAATTAATTCATTGAGGGCAGGAGCCTTTTCATTCTGCTGACCTAACTTAAATGAGTAAATAATATCAGATAAATAATTGTATGATTATTAAATAAACATACAGGGTTGGGCCTGGATTTATAGTACAGCAGATAGGACATTTGCCTTGCACGCGGCTCACCCAGGTTTGCTCCCTGGTATCCCATATAGTCCCCCCGAGTATCTGCCAGGAGTATCCTGAATGCAGAGCCAGGGGTAATCCCTGATTATGTTGGGTGTGACCCAAAAGCCAAAAACAAACCAACCAACCATACAGTGTTCTTTTCCTTTTTGGTGGAGGTTCCTACCTTGAACCTAGTACCAAGGCATAGTGTTTGGCTGTAAATGTTTATGATTTAATCTTCTACTTTACAAGTAAAGATTACTGTGTTATAGGATGATGAGTAATATTTTGATAGTTACTCCCATTTAAGTCGCACCTACTGAAGAATAATTTTAGTCACAACAGTTAAACATTCATGCATCTGGGTCTTTTGATGTTATATAATCTTAAATGAACTGTATGTGAGATGTGTGTTTATATGAAATTAGTTTTAACTCTTGTCCTCTACCCTTTTTAATGCTAATTTAAAATATGATGAGCCAATGACTGTAAGGTTTCTGACTCATTATAGAAAAATCATTGTTTTTATTTGGGGGCCACACCTGGCAGTGCTCAGGGCTCACTTCTGGCTCTGTGCTCAGGGATCACTCCTGGTGTGCCTTGGCAGGGTGAGGGATGGTGTGATGGGGTTCTAGGGATTGAATCCTGTCAGCCACATGACAGACAAGTGTCCTACCCACTGTTCTATAGAAAATCAGTTTAAAGTTATTTAGCCAAAAATGGGGGGGGGGGGCTTAGAAATATGCAGAAACTTGTGAGTTGGAAGAGAAGCAACCCTAGAAGAGTATAGCAGGGTACTGATTGGTTTTTGTTGAGAACAACAATCAGTTTAGAGCCTCCTGTACTGTCATTAGATGTGTCAAATAAAATGTTCAACTAAAGTTCTTGCAATCTTACAGTTACCAAACTCTCTTGCCAAAGAGCGTTGCAGTCATAATATCTGCAATCGAATCATTTCCTCTTCAGTCTTGCAGGTGGGGGATAGTCTGAAACTGCAATCCTGTTTTTCTTTTCACAAAGAAATGCCTTGATGGAAGAGGCTTTAGTAAAAGAAAAGGACAGCTAGCAAGTGTGGGAATAGAGAGTGCCCCAGGACCTGGGGACTGACCAGACTTTAAGACACACGCCAGGACATGCAAGCCCACTGTCATGAGGTGATCTGGATAAAGCTCTTGGCTATTCAGATATATGCTGAACAGACTCTTGGGCAGTGAGCCAAGCAGATGGCACATTCCTGTACGGACCTTTGGAGGCCTAGGAGCTTACACAGCTAACGTTTGGAGGTGTGGCTGTGCTTTGGCATGCGCACCCCTGAGAGTCTGCATTTCATCCAGCATTTGGTTCTTCCACTTGACAGGACGCCTTGGGTTAGTCTCTGAGTTCTCTTAGGGGTTCTCTAATATTCTCACACCCTTAGCCCCTACTTCATCCTAGTACAGTCTCGGAACTTGTTATTCCTCCCTATTGTCTCTAGCATGGGGTTGGTTAGCCGTGGCGATGCCCCAGCTCCCTTCAGACCCACATTTTTAGTTTGCCTAAACCCCTGGAAGCGAGGTTTCCCCTTCAGTTCTTTTTCTTGACTGAGTAGAAGGAAATTTAGGTGTGACTTAGGCCTCACCTTGCCCCCTCCCCCTCACTTCCTATTGCACTTTTTTTTTCTTCTTTGTTTTTAGGCTGCACCATGAGGTGCTCAGGGCTTACCCCTGACTGTCCTGAGGGATCACTCCTGGGGCGTGGGTGGAGGGCTCAGGGTGCTGGGGATTGTGCCTGGGGTTAGCCTTACGCATGGTGAGCACCCTACTTGCTGAACTTTCTCTCCATCCCTGCTCTTTTAGATTTAAAATCTGATAAGTAACTTTTGCTTCCCCCAACTCCCACACTCCAGTAGGAATACCCGAAGCTATTTCTGTGGGTAAAATAACCCCCCAGCTGTTGCTGTAGTTCTGACTGTTTTCGTGCCCAGGAGAGGTGGAACAGCCCAGTCAGAAAGGGACAGAGGGGTCTTGTTTCTGTGTCACACAGTGTCCCAGACCATCTAATGGATTTTTCTGAAACAACAGGGTGACACTTCTTAGGGATGTAAATACGGGTATGCCTTGAAAATGCCAGAGCAGGGAAACCACAAGCTAGTACTTGGGAAATTTAAAAATAAGCATCGGTTGATAGGTGTGTCCATTCTATCACTCAGAATTAGGAGAGAAAATTGTGGTATATGGTGTTAACTGGGTAGTCTATCACTTTGCATTCTACTTTATTTTGGAACTGGAATGTCCTTTATAGCCATGGTGTGTTGAAGGAGCCAAACATCTCGAATTTAAAAAAAAAAAGAGATTCTGTGATAGGAAAATATATGGAAATCATCCCTCAAATGGCCAGAAAAGACACTGATTTCAGTTCTGCTTTAACTTTATGAAGGTTTGTTTAGAAAATTTTGTGTCAACCTGCCTTAATGAAATGTTCCACTTGCATATTCAACCACACAAACTTGAGGAAATGCAAAGGTGAGTTCTCCTAATGTGAAGTCCTTTACAGTCACACATAAATGTGCTTTCAAGATGTCTTTGCTAACCTTAGGAGTTGGGGAGTGGGTAAATTTCTGCAATAGTTTAATGAATTATAATGGTTCTGAATTAGAATATAGACTGGCTTACCTTTGTATTTTTTCCCCTTGAGTATGTTCAGCTTTCTATCAGTTTTAGCTGATAGACATTGCTTTCTCACCTTATATACTATATGAACTTTTATTTTATGGACCCCTCCCTTCCTCCCTCCCTTCCTTTCTTCCTTGTACTCCAAGCTTGGTCCTGGCTTGTTGTTCATTCCTGACGGTGCTTGCAGCACTATATACAGTGCTGGGGTTCAAACTGGGCTCAGTCTTAGAGAAGAAAAGTACCTGCCATAGAGGCAGGTGGAGGTTGCGGGGGGCAGGAGGGAGGGAAATTGGGGACACTGGTGTTGGGAAATGCATACCTGGTGAAGGGACAGGTGTTAGAACATTATGTGACTGAAACACAATCATGAACAGCTTTGTAACTATCTCACTGTGATTCAATTAAAAATAATAAATAAATAAATAAAGAAGCTTGGCTCAGTAACACACAAGGCAAACCCTTTGCCCCCTGTACTATCTCTCAAGCCCTTGGATTTTATTTTTTTACAGAAAAATTTTTGCTGTGGCTTTAACCAAAATTTAATATAAATTATTAAGGTAAGGTAAAGTAAGGTAAAGGCCCTCCCGTTGATCATTGATTTGCTCGAGCGGGCCCAGTAACGTCTCCATTGGAGACTTTGTTGTTA
>JAOXYA010000025.1:2511939-2524493 GCA_028565675.1 Sorex palustris | reverse complement strand
GGAGGAGGAGGAGGAGGAGGAGGAGGAGGAGGAGGAGGAGGAGGAGAAGAAGAAGAAGAAGAGGAGGAGGAGAAGGAAGATTGGAGGTGGGAGGCAGGCCCTGGGCACTGTGGGTGTTCCGTTTCCACCATGAGATGGCAGCTGGGTCTCCCCGCACCCCACACCCAGTTCACCACCCTCAATCTTTCGGGTTCGCCTAAACCATCTCTTTCATGTTTCCTAACCCCTGAGCCTTGACAAAGCTCCCAGCAACCCAACAGGTGGCAACCGGGAGACCATAGCGGCTCCCCCTCCCCCTCCTGGGTGCAGGTTCCCTTGCATGGGCAACCAGCTCAGGGAGCCCGTTGAGTCAGCGCCGCAATTCCATAACGGGCCTCCTCTGCGCGCTGGCTCCTGGCAGTGCTGTGTCTGAGAGCAAACTACCTGGAGCCGGTGGCGTTGACAGACACACCTGTGCGCCTCACGCCCGGAGGAGCCCTCAGCACGTGTCTACGTACTCCCATCCTCCCTGGAATATTCTACTGGGGAGCACAAGGCCCAGGGCCGCCCTGGGCTCCAGTAGCTGTGTGGCCCTGCTCATCGTGCTCCCGCTGACTCAGAAGCCCTCAGCGCACCTCTCTGGAGGTCTGATGCCCTGAACTCCTGAAGGTGGAGGAGCTACCTGTGAACTCACTTTCCGGCTCTGCAGAGCCCCCACAAGCTTTCTTCTTATGTTCTAACTAAATTGCAGGAAGGCTGCCTTCCCGATCCCTTCCAGGAGAGAAAAGAAAAAAAAGAAAAGTGGAATTTGGGGACTGGGTGGGGCAGGGGGTGCAGGGAATGGGGATCAGAAAGAACCCACAGGCCTTCCCTTCCTGCCAAGGCCAGCTCCCCGGGAGACAGAGAAGCAGTTCCTATGACAAGCACTGGTCCCTGCAGCGTTCTTCCCCTATCTTTTATTTTATTTTATTTTATTTATTTGCAGTAAAGTAATTTGATTGTAAGGGGGAAGAGAAAAGAGAATGCAGACTTCTCTGGCAGGAGAAGAAAGCCCCTGGAATAAAAAGAGGAAGTAAAAGAAAGACATTGCACAGCCCAGGTTGGGATGAGGGAACAGTTCTCTTTTAAAAGAGGGGCTGGAGACGGGGCCCTGGTGCTAGATCACAGTGGGGAGGGCACCTGCCTTGCATGTGGTCCCCTGAGCCTGCTGATTCCTGAGTGCAGAGCCAGGAGTAAGCCCCGAGACTTGCCGGTGCCCCACCAAAAAACTAATAAATAAAAATAAGATAAGAGCTAAAGAGATAGTGCAGTGGTGGGTAGTAGGCATTTGCCTTGCACACAGCTGACCAGCACCCTATATGGTCCCCCAAGCCGCACCCTGAGTGATCCCTGAGCACAGAGTCAGAGGTGAGCCTTAAGAGCTGCCAGATATGACCCCAAATTCAAAATAAATAAAATAAAAAAGAAGTACTCAGGACCAGAGACATATCTCAGAAGACGGAGTATACGCTTCGCATGCAGGAGACCCAGGCTCCAACCCTGGGCACTGCCTTGAGTGACCTACACACCGAGCTGGGATTAGGGGCAGTCCCTGAACACTGTGGGATGTGGCCCCCAAATAGCCATCATCTTTTGTGGGGAGCCACACCCAGTGATGCATAGGAGTTATCCTGGCTCTGCACTCAGGAATCACTCCTGGCGGTGCTCGGGCCATCATATAGGGTGCCAGGGACTGAGCCCAGGTCAGCCACGCTCAAGGTAATTGCCCTCCATGCTGTGCCCTATTAATCACCTTTCATCGTGAATTTATCACTTTCCTCTCCCGAGACAGGTAACACATGGTGTTCTGAGTTCTTTCAAATGAACACTCCTTCAGACCCAGAGGTAATGGGGAGGGTAGCTAAGGCTTTGCCAGACCACAGGCAGGGCTGGGCCTCCAGCGGAGGAGAAGCTGAAGACGTGCTTGGCTTTGCACATTCCCGATAGCCTCCTGGCTCGGTTTACAAGAACAAGAGTCAATAGGGTGTTTCCATTCCACCCACGGCCTGGGCCCTTCACTTGGAGGCTGAGCCCACTTGAAGGGCAGACTGGCTCCCAGAGGTGAACAGACCCAGGGAGAAGTGATAGCGATGAGTGTGATTGGGAAACGAGTGGCAATGAGAAGATGTTGGTGGCACCCTCTCTTCTTCGAGCACGTCAGTTCTGTTTCTTGGCTTTCTTGAAGAGGAACTAAAAATGGGCGTCACAGTTAAGGTCTCTTGCTTTGTTTTCTCTTCCAGTGACTGTTAACAGCCTCTGGCCTCTTTCCTGACAGGCTCCTGTCACTGTCCCTGCAGAAGGGACTGTGACCCCACAGGTTGGCTCCGACTGGGAGCCTGGGACTGGGAGACTGGCTACAGGATGGCCCAGGGGGAACAAGATCCTGCCCAAGAGAAACAAGGAACTAAGTGTTGAAAATAACTTCAAGAAAGTCGTGGGTGTTTCCTCTGTCAGGGAAACAAGAAACCACAGTGAGATAATGGATAGCTATATTCAGGTCACAGATTATCAACTGCCACGGCTGCTTCCTGTCCAGAATTCGATGAAAAGTCTTTCGCTTTACTAGTGCTCAGGATTTCTCATGAATGTGACAACATTTAATGATGGGAGGCTTGGGGGGATCCCTGGAGATCTGAGCACACCTTGAGGTCGGTCTGTTCTGGAGGGCAAGACTTTGAGGGCCTCTGCCTGAGTGCGTGGTGGTGAGGGTTCAACAGGGGTAATGTCTTTTACTGAATACTGAGTAGTTGTAAGGTTCGTGGCCTAAGTGACTTTTTTGTACCTTCTCTCATTTGACTATTCATTGCCTGATGCGAAAGACAGGAGTTGGTGAAGATGCAGAGAAATTGGAACACTTAAATATTGTTGGCAGAAATGGGAAATGCTACCGACCCTGTAGAAACAGTGCAGAGGTTTCTCAAGAGAGAGAGAGAGACAGAGACAGAAACAGAGAGAATAATAGAATCATCATATGAGCTAATATTTATCCAATGGAATTGAAGTCGGAATGTGGGAGAGAGACAGTGTGTTCTCTGTAGCTCTGCTCTTGGGCTGCAGCAGGACCAAGAACCTGTCGATAGATGTTTGAGGAAGGGCAGCGTGCTAAGGGCCAGGGCGACAAGCTCAAGTGGGAGAATACATGCCCTGCACATGGGGGACCTGGAGTTATTTCTCTAGCACTGCCCGTTGCCTCCACCCCAACCCAGCACTGCCAGGGGAGGCCTGGGGACCCCTGCGCAGCCAGAGTGTGAAGTTAAATAGGGCCGAGGATCTAGCTGAAAGTGCTGAGACTCACGTTTTACATGAAGGAGCCCATCCTTGATCCCCAGCACCTCAAGGTCTCTCCAGCACTGCCCGGAGTCACCGCCCTGCACCCCGAGTGCTGCTGGATGTGACTCTAACCCAAAATGATAGTGATCAATTAACATGGAGCTGGAGCAATAGCACAGCAGGTAGGGCGTTTGCCTTGCATGCGGCCACCCAGGGTTCGATTCTCAGCATCCCATATGGTTCCCTGAGCACTGCCAGGGGTAATTCCTGAGTGCAGAGCCAGGAGTAACCCCTGTGCATTGCCAGATGTGACCGAAAAAGCAAAAAAAAAAAAAAAAAGAAAAAGAACATCAGCGTAGATGACATGTTTGAAATATCTGGAAGGAGAGCCTGGGAGGCAGACAGTGCCGGAGGCTGCAGTGCATGTTTGCCTTCAGGAGCTTAGGTTCCATCCACGTGCTGCATGGACCCCTCAGCTCTGCCAGGAGTGACCTCAAAATACCGAGCTGCAGGTAACCCAAAAGTAAAGCAACAAAAACGGTGGAAGAATGCCTACTCCCTGAGTCTCGCTCACGTAAGGGCAAGTCTCTTCTCTGCTGCTGTGGACAGTGTCCATACACTGTGGACCTCTTGGGCGTCTTTGTATGCTCACCGGTTCGCCTTCTCCTCAGCCCTTGGCCAGAGCATCCTCATCCTCAAAGGGGCTGTTCCCCCTTGTTGGGAAGGTCCGCATATAGAGGCCCCTGCTTTGACCCCTGACGCCACTTTGTCCCTCCGCTTCCCAGAACGACCCCAAGCAACACTCTGGGGGGAGTCCCTGAGCACTGTTGGGCACAAATCCCAAATGAAGAAAAAAAGAAATCCTGTGCTTTGTGGGTTGTTTGTTCAGAAATTGGAGTTGTACTTCAGCCCTGGGGTGTCCAGCATAAGTTACTGAGGCAGCAAGCTGGTGGGATTTGAGACATATTCTGTGACTGTGGTGTAGGAGCTGCTGGGAATGGAACCCACGGTGCCCCCAAATGCGTCCCTTAACTGTGTCGGTGAGTGCACTGCTTGCTTCAGTCCCTGGCACCCAGGATTGGGGAAGGGGCCAGATTCTCATTCTTCAGACTGACAGAGCCCCAGTTACATTCGTGATCTTCAAAGCCAAGATTGGAGCACACATGCCTGATGTCCTGGGCAGGACTTCTATGAAGAGCTCACTTCAGACGAGGGTCGTCATCGTGACTGTCCAGATGGAGGAAAGCCCAGTTTGCCATCTAATCGTCTGGCACTCGGAAACACTTTGTAGTCTTTTCTTACAGAATATTCATTAAATATGAATGAATGAATGAATGAATGAATGCTGAGTAACAGAAATGAAGGAAGTAGACAAAATTCCTGCAGTGCCCTAGTGAAACTTATCTTAATGGTATGATGGCAATAATCAAGTAAGAAAGGAGGAAATACTACTGTAAAGAATGTCAGGTGTGGGCAGAGACAAATGTGGTGTTTGACTTAACATGCAGCCAACCCCCGTCCGATACCCAACCTCACATATGATGCCCTGAGCACTACTGGGAGTGACTCCTAAGCACAGAGCCAGGAGTAGCTCCTGAGCGCTGCTGGGCGTGGCCCCCAAACTCCACGCTCCCCCGCCCAAAGGTCAGCTGTGGTGAGTGCTCTGGAGAGAAACAAGGCAGAAAGGAGGCGCAGCAGGGCAGGCCTAAGTATTCTCTTTGAGTCTTTGTCTGTAAGTCACGTGACAGGTTACACAACTTTACTAAGGGCTTATGTGTGTCCTGTCTCCCCCCTCCCCGCCACCCATACCCCCTTAGCTGGTACTTACTCCTACAAATCAGGGCTGGGAACGAGCCCACAGCCTCACACATGTCGTTAAGTGCTTGACATCCCCAGCCCAAAGTCCAGGCTTCGGAAGACTTATTTTGGAGAGGAACCAGCTTAACCAGCGGACTTTGTTGATATAGCCACTGAGATGCCCAGGA
The DNA here is from genome assembly GCA_028565675.1 of Sorex palustris. Classification (NCBI taxonomy): domain Eukaryota; kingdom Metazoa; phylum Chordata; class Mammalia; order Eulipotyphla; family Soricidae; genus Sorex; species Sorex palustris. The sequence goes on along the minus strand of JAOXYA010000025.1, from coordinate 2,519,220 downwards.
GAGCTCCAAATTCAAGCTAGGTTAGCCTGCCCAGTGTCGGAATGGGCCACCAGTTTTCAATTATTTGTTAAATCTAGAGCTCCCCCTGCTGTTTGGAAATGGGGCAAGCACTGAAATGATCATAAACGATTCCTTTTCTTTTAATCCTGATCTGTTTTTTTTTTTTTTCTTTCAACACTAAGCACAGCCCGGATCTTTGGTGCTTTCTTCTGGGAGGCTGTTGGTGAAGACCAGCCCCGAGGGAGGAAACATGAGGGCCAGACAGGATAGGTCATATCTCTGCTCTTTCTACTTTTAGTCTCCCTGCCGCTGCTCTCTGCCGCAGCCAGCAGCCTTGCAAGTTATCTCTCCACACAGTCTCACAGCTGTTCTGAAATTCTAGTAGACAGAAGCGAAACTGACCACTGCGTGTAAATGTCTCCCTTATTGCTGTACTTCCCCGCTGGGAGGGATCAGGACCTTTCTCTGGCTGTCCTCACGGTGTCCCAAACATCATTTGTCATAGCTAAATTTTGGGGAGCCACACCTGCCAGTGATCAGGACTTGGGATCATATACAGTATCAAACCTGGGTTGGCTGTGTGCAGTGCAAGTGCTTTACCCACTGTGCGTGCTCTCTCTCTCATAGCTGAATTGCTAGCAAACAGCTTCTTAGTGCCACCTTTATAAGGGGACCCAGGTTTTGACCCCTCCTGTCCTCAGCGTTGTGTGACAGCGGAGTGCTCTGGTCGGAGTGGTGCCAACCCCAGAGTAGAGGGAGACTTGAGAGGGGCTGCCGGGAGCCCTTCACACCTTCTGCTGGCTGTGCGCACCAGGGTCAGCCATACAATCACCAAGAAGTTCTTTTTGGCCTAGAGATGAAATTCAAGTTAATTTTAGCAGCACTATTAATAGAGCTGAAGTGAAGAAGGAAATGGCACCCAAGTAAGCCTTTTTGGTTTAACTGCCCCAAACAGTTTGGTCACTTTGTTAATTTTACCAAGGAGATTGAAAAGATCAGATGGCCACAGAATGCAGCTCTGCTGCTCCTGTGTCCCTGACTCCCCAGCAGGTGACCTTGGATGCTGGCAGATTGATCAGAGTATGTGGTGACCGTTTGTAACAAGTCCAGTATGTTTTAAAGTTTATATTCCATCGGGTGACTTTGTAGAGATCAAGTTTATTGTTATCAAGCTGTGATTGTTCTCAGTAGGAATAAAGATACCAAAATAGTTGTTTTGGCTTGGTTTGGAATTGTAAGTCCCGGCAGTGCTCAGGACTTACTTCTGGCTTTGCACTCAGGGATCACTTCTGGCAGGGCTCAGGGGACCATAAAGAGATTCAATCACGGTTGGCTGCATGCAAGGCAAGCACCCAACTAGCTGTACTGTCTATGGTCCCCAAAATTAGTTTTAATAGTTTTTGGTTTTGGAGGCCACACCTGGCAATGCTTAGGGGCTACTCCTGACTCTGCATACGGGAGTGCTTAGGGGACCATCAGGGATGCTGGGGATTGGGCTTGGGTTGGCCATGTGCAAGGCAAGTGCCTTATCTACTATACCATCTCTTCGGCCCAGTTTTAATGGCGTCACTGAACCATAAAGAGAATGCTTCACAAGGTGCCATTTTCTTGTTCTGTTTAGCTGATATTAACGTATTGCTAAAATTAACTGGAATTGATGGCACCTCCTTCAATGTAAATTATAACTGTGAACAAACTCACTATGAAGTAATTAAGTTTTCTGTGATTTTTCTCCCAACAGCTTTGAAAAGTCCAGCTGCATTTCATGAGCAGAGAAGGAGCTTGGAGCGGGCCAGGGTAAGGTACTGTTCCTCTCCGAGGGACCTCCAAAGCACCTTTGCAGAGCCCCTGGTGTTACTTGGTCTGTCTGTCCATCCTAGCATGCCTCCGGCACAGTCCTTGCTCTGCCCAATCCCCTACCGTGGTGAGAGCGCCTTCTCCCCTTCAGCGCATTTCATGGCATAGAGTGGTCACCATCTGCCCTCCCTGCACCTCAATTTCCCCGGTCTTTCATTCCACTTAACCTTTGAAGGCGTTAGGACTCTGCATCAGTCATGGAATAGCTTTCTGAGTGGTGGCCCCCCTCCCCCATGTCTGTGGCTGCACTGTTGACCCCTTCTCAGCGTGAACCTTCCAAGGGGCAGGAAATCTCACTGGTTTCTGGACCTCACGAGAGCAGAAGTCGGGCCCCGAGTCCAAGCCCAGGTTCATGTCGCGGCACCTTGCTTGGTTTCCTGTCCTCTTCTAGGTTTTACTTCCCTCAGAACTGGGGGGGTGCGGGGGTGTATGTGATTTTTGGTGAACAGTTTTGGGGAAGTTACTTGAACATGTTTTCCCCTCCTACCCCGGTACTTCGCTTTCTTCCCTTCGTGTTAGAGCAGCTCCCCAAATGGACACTCAGAGACCAAGGCTCTGGGACCTGTAGCATTACAGAGACTGATCCGGCCCAAACCTTTTCATAGTCCTTTATTTTTATTTAATTTTTTTTTTACCCTAAAAGAAAATACTAGTGAATAGGAAGTATGAGGTCATGGATGCTGGGAACAAACACATAGCAAAAACCCTAATTTCAGTTTGAGTGCCGGAGAACAGAACAGGGAGACAGGCGTGGCTGTGCCAGGGCCCAGCCCGTCATGGGATAGGGTGTCGTTTCCTACACTGTGCTCAAGGAGACACGGAATCTGCCTGAACTACTTGAAGCAGTTACTGTTTTCCTGAGCACGTTCATTCAGCTCTTGTTTCCGTAAGCATCAGTTTTTGTGAATTAGGTGTTGGGCTCCTTATTTTACAGATGAAGCTAAGAGAGGCTAATAAGGCTAGTAAGTGTGTAAGTGGTAACACTGGGACTCAAATTTCGGTTTGTGGATTCAGGCTATTTTCTTTTGATTTGGTTTGGTTTGGTTTGGGGGCCACACCTTCTGGTGCACAGGGCTTACTCTTGGCTCTGCACTCAAGGGTCACTCCTGGCAGTGCTTGGGGAACCAGTTGGGGTGTCCAAATGGAATCCAGGTTGGCCTGTGCAAGGCAAGTGCTCTCCAGCTATTTTATTTTTTAAATAGCGCTGTATTCTGCCTTGCCTTGATTGCTGTTTGGGACTTTAGGCAAATTAGGACTAGGTCTCCTTCTAATGGCCGGGAAGACCAGCTCTTTCTCACCACCTTTGGAAACAGCCTCAGCAGTACTGTGCCTGCTGGCAGATGGATGACAAAGCCAGATCCCCAGCTACTTTCCACCATCTCCAGGAGAGCTCAGCACTTCCCAGGGCTAGCATGGGGCTGCCTCAGCAGCAGTCTTGAAGGGCGAGGACCAAAGCTTGATGTGTGGTATGCTCTGATATTTACCACTCTGCTCCTCCCAGCTTGGGCCCACCCTGTGCAGGTTTTGACTGCTTGTTTAGGCTTAGGGTTTGAAAACTGCTGGGACAACTTACAGACACACCTGGAGTCATGTGTCACACTGGCAGTGCTGTGCAGTGGAGGGCAGAAATATAGATGCTGGGATGTAAGGAACAAGAGTTTTGATACCACACGTTAAAATCACTGCACCAACGCTAGAGAGAAAGGTGCTAAAGCACTTGCCTTACATGTTGTCAACTTTGGTTCTATCTGTGGCATATAGTGTCTGAGCACAGTCAAGGGTCATTCTTGAACTCAGAGCCACAAAGAGTACCTGAACTGGTGTGACCCAAAAGTCAAAGACAAAGTTAGCATTTCAGGGTGCAGGAGATGGTGCCCAGGGCTGACACATTTGCTTTGCATGCTGGAGCTTTGGGATCAACGCCCCCAAGCACTAGCTGGTTTGGCCCAGAAAACAAGCCAAAAAAATTGTATCACATTTGTTAGTGTTTAGTACTCATGAGTGAGAAGTACTCATGAAATCATTCAGTGTTGAACATTTTGGAGCAAACTGCAAAATTCTGTTCAGGGGCCAGAGAGTGCAGCAGGTAAGGTGCCTTGCACACAGTCATCTGGGGCTAGTTTCTAGCACCATCTATGGTCCCCCAAGCAATGCCATGAATGATCACTAAGCAGAGTTAGGAACAAGCCCTGAGCACCGCCAGGTGTGTCTCTCTGGCCCCTCCCCCCAAAAGAAATAATAACAACAAAATTCAGTCTGATTGTAGTTTTGCAAAATTGGATTCACCTTCTGTTTGGGAGAATGGTTAGGAATACATCAATACGAGTGGGGGATTAAATTTTTATTATTGTACTTTCTATTTTTCTAAGTATACTTATATTTTACGTTGTTTTTGTGAGTGAAATAGATTAAGCTTGCTCTCTCTCTTTCTTTTTTTTTTCTTTTTTCTTTTTGGGTCATACCCAGTGATGCTCACGGGCTACTCTTGGCCCTCAACTTGTGAATCACTCCTGGCGGTGCTTGGGAGACCATATGGGATGCTGGGAATAGAACCCGGGTCAGCTGCGTGCAGGGCAAACACACTACCCACCTCTCTCTCCCCTCTCTTTCTCTTCCTCCTCCCCCTCTTTCTCTCCCTCTCTCCTTCTTCTCCCTCTCTCTCCCTCTGCTCCTCTCTTCCCTGCTCCTCTCTCTTCCTTCCCTCCCCCCTCCCCCCAGAGGCAGATGGTGATCTTGACGGGTGTGTTGGAAGCAGGTGTGTCCTTCTCAGGCCTCTCATCTTCCTCACAGCGCTAAGTTCTGTAGTTTAGGTCACAAAGCTATAGGTGTGACCAGGAGCAGGAGCTATACCTGAGGCCACTTTTGTGACACTGTTTATTCCGTAAGCTTGTAACCTGGATCTGACAGTTTCTTGCTTGTTTGTTTTAACAGACAGAAGACTATCTGAAAAGGAAGATTCGTTCCCGGCCAGAGAGATCAGAATTGGTCAGGATGCACATTTTGGAAGGTATGTTTGATTGCGAATTCCTCATCTGAACTCCTGTTCTCAGGGTTTGGGAGTAGCTTAGCAGTAGAGCACTTGCCTTGCATGCGTGAGGTTTTGGGTTCAAGCCCTCACAACAAACAAAACAAAACTCTTCCTCTGTGTTTTCACCGCGGTACCCACCATGTGGTACTGATGATGGAGCATCCTGTGTACCAAGCATGTGCTCCAGACCTTTACGTCGTCTCGCCAAACCCCTTCTTCCCTCTTTTTTCTCACTCTGCCCCCATTTCTACTGGCAGTTGGGAAACCAGAGTCTTAATACAGTAGAACATAGGTATATTGTAGTTGCTACTGGAATCCCTAAAGAAACGGTCTTGGGTGACTTGTGGCCAGTTAGTAGTCCTGTATCTCATCATCTGGTGTAAAATTCTTGCCTCCAAAATCTATTTTTAAAATATATTTTTGGGGCCAGACATGTAGCTCAGTGGTAGAGCACCTGCCTTGCATGTGTGAAACCCTAGATTTGATACTTAGCATCTCACCTAGCCCTCAAAAGAGAAAAAAAAATTCCACTCTATTTTCACGCACTCTTTTTATCCATTCATGCTGAATTTATTGGAGCTTCCAAGATGTTCTCTGACCAGCACCACACTCGCCTCCTACATTTGCAGTAAAAATAGTGCCAGTCTATCCATTTCTTTTCCATTTTGTGCCACCTTTGGCACTGGACGAGAACTGTGTTAGTCTGCGCTCTCCGTTTTTGCAGATGGAGGCAGGGAGCAGGGAGGCTGAGTTCCCTGGCAACAGCGAGACTGAGGGAGAGTGGAGACTGTTCCCTCATCTGGGATCTTTTGGCTCTGGCTCTGGCTCAGAAAATCCTGTGGCTTGGCCTGTGCCTGAACCCTTCCTGTGAAATTTTGACCAGAGCCACCTTCCTCTGCCCAAGTGCTTTATTCAGACAGTCTTCAGAATCCCCAGGGCAGAACCACACCCATACTGCGTCTTCTCCCCTGAACAGAGACCTCGGCTGAGCCTTCCCTCCAGGCCAAGCAGCTGAAGTTGAAGAGAGCCAGGCTGGCCGATGACCTCAATGAGAAGATCGCACAGAGGCCTGGCCCCATGGAGCTGGTCGAGAAGAACATTCTGCCTGTGGAGTCCAGCTTGAAGGAAGCTATCATAGGTGAGCTCACGCCAGCTGCGCACCAGGACTTGCAGACTGGGCCTGGCAGGAAGAAGGGCTCTGGGCTTCCTGGGGAGCCAAGGTGCAGGAAAGCCCTGGAAGCAAGTTGTGTGCGCTTGGGAGAGGGCCAGGGGCCCCGGGGATCAGCTTGATGCTGGAGTAGCTGACTGCAAGTGGTACATCGCCCATACACACAGCCAACCTGGCTTCAGCCCGGTGCCCCTTAAGGTCCCCCAAGCACTGCCAAAGAGCCCTGAGCACAGCATGGTATGGATCCAAAACAAAAAGAATAGTTGTAAAACCTTTATTTCTGGGTTTTCCTCCATGTGTTGGTCTGTACCCGGCTGTCGGGGAGTGGGGGGGCTGGGGGGTGGGCAGGGCCTGGCTTAGTGTGCTAGGGTTGCTTCTGGGAGTCCACGCCCCTCGTCCTCAGGGGCTCACACGGGAGCATGGACAGGCAGGGAGGCTGACAAGCTGTGCTGGGGGAGGCACACAAGAAGGTCATGTGGAGGCTGGCACAGGGGTCGCAGGAAGAGGAAGGAATTATGCCCATAGGAGACAGCTGCTAGAGGAAGGATTGTGCTTTCCTGAGCACTGAGCCAGGAGGAGCCCCTGAGCACCACTGGGTGAAGCTCCAAAACAAATCAAAATAAGTCAAGTGATTGCCAGACAAAGGCTGTGTGCTCCCACACAGTGTCGGCCCGCCTAGCCCCTGGTGTTCCCAGCGCCTCGTGCTGTGATTCCTGTCGAGTTTGGTCATTGCTGGTGCGGACTTGTCTCCTTCACTGCGGCAGCCCCAGGCTTTCTGGACAAGACTCAGCTGTCCTTCTGGCCACCAGAGGCCACCACGCAAATAGACCCCACCGCGTGCTGACCTGGGCCTGGAGCCCTGCGCAGAGGGGCTGTGGCTCAGGGAGCGCCTCTGCTCAGGAGGACGGGGACTCTCTTCCCTTTTGGGGAGAGTTGCCACTCACCCTTTTTTTTGTGCTGAGGATCAGACATAGGCCTCACATGTGCCAGGCATGTGCTATGCGGCTAAGCCACACCCCAGCCCCGCATACTTTTTTTTCAATTGAATCATCGTGAGATAGAGCATTACAAAGCTGTTCATGATTGGGTTTCAGTCATACAATGTTCCAATACCTGTTCCTCCACCAGTGTAAGTTCCCAGCATTAGTGTCCCATGTTTTCCCCCCACCCCCCCAAATCCGCCCTGCCCCAACCTGCCTTTATGGCAGGCACTTCCTTTCTCTCTCTC
>JAOXYA010000025.1:2491270-2510871 GCA_028565675.1 Sorex palustris | reverse complement strand
AAATCCGCCCTGCCCCAACCTGCCTTTATGGCAGGCACTTCCTTTCTCTCTCTCTCTCTCTCTCTCTCTCTCTCTCTCTCTCTCTCTCTCTTTCTCTCTCATTTTAGGCATTATGGCTTGCAGTACAGATGCTGAAATGGTGTCATATATGTCTCTTAACCTACTCAGTTATCCACAGCAGTCGTTTCCAACTATTGTTGTCATAATGGATCCTCCTCTATCTTAACTACCCTCCACCCCACACACGCTTGTGGTAATTTCCTACCAATGACCAGTTCCTCCTGGCCCCCGTTTTTCCTGGCTTTGGATATTGGTCTCATACTATTTTTTTTTTAATCCCACAAATGAATGCAATCATTTTGTGTCTGCGTGGGAGCACTTTTAATTCACCTTTTGGCCCCACCCTTCCTCCTGCCGTGTCTGTTCCTGCTCAGATCTTTATCGGACCCCACAGGGGGGCTTATTTCCTGGCCAGTGTTTGAGCCAAGGTCAGTTCTTGACTCTCAGGTCAGTCGAAGTCTGATAAATGGTTGCTGAGAGTTGATGGCATGCCAGGCCCTCTGTGCCATTACCAAGGGGAACAGACCTGTTGTTCCTAAAGAATTTGGCCTAGGCCGGCTCCCAGCCATGTAGAGAGGCCAGGCCCTGCACGGTCATCAGGCTCGCATCGGTGGCATCAAGGACCCGCACAGAGCTTGGTCCCTGGAGACACCCCTGCAGTGTTGGGCTGGTGGTCAGCCCTGTCCCTTGAAGAGGTGTGACAGTTAACTGTTGCGGGGTAAAGCATATTGGGTATGTGCAGACAGAATGGCCAAAGCATGGCAGGGACAGCTTCTCAGGTCAGGCTGCAGAGGTACCACAAACCATGAACACCCTTTGAGAGCACCCTGAAGGCCAGGTCAGTCTAGCCAAGTGGAAGGGGTTCAGGCCATTCAGTGCAGAAGGAACAGCACGGGCAGTGGCCTAGAGGGCAAGGCTAGTGGGGAAGTGGAAGTAGTTGTGAGGTCATTGTTCCCAGACCAGAGCGTGGGCTGAGGAATGAGAGGGACTCCGGGAGTGGTGAAGTGAACACAGGCATGCCAGGGGAAGAGAAGAATGGCGAGGCGTTTGCCCTGCACACAGCCCACCTGGGTTCAGTCCCTGGCACTGCATGTAGAAACCTGCAAGCCCGGTCAGAGAGTGGACAGTGGTGCTTGCCTTGCATGCTGCCAACCCAGGTTCTCTTCTGGGCATCCCATATGATGTCCCACCCACCTCCGGAAGTAACCCCTGAGCATCGCTGGGTGTGGCCTCAAACCAAAAAAATTAAGCCTGAGTCCCACCAGCTGTGAACCCTGAGCACAGGTGGGTGTGGCCCAAAACAGTAAGAAATGGGGAGAGAAAAAAGCAAAGAGAGTTAGGGAGGAGGCTCGAGGCAGGGTGGAGGGGTGAGGAGTGATGGTGTAAGAGCACTGCTGTGCCTCTTCCTAGGCCTTCTCTGGTCGGAGCAGCACTTCTTCTCTGGAATGAGCTGGGGGTAGGGGGAACTGGCAGTTCTGTATGGCTGCTGGCCCAGCCTCAGGACACCTTAGATGAGGGCGTGGCTGGCGTACCAGCTGGTCTGTGCCCTCCTCGCCCTCCTCACAGCCACTGCTGGGACAGATCAGGGGCAGCGTGAGAGCCCGCCTTGCTGCCCCCTGGGTTCAGCCCGTCACCCCACTGACCAGGTAGGGGACAAGAGTGCCAAGCCCGGTGGAGAGAAAGCCCCAGCTGTGGCCTGAGAGCTCCCTGCATGTTCCTGTTCCCTGTCTGTGGTCCCCCCACACACATTTCTCCTCCCATGGCCACTCACCACCGTGCTGACCCCTGCTCACTTCCTCCTATGTGGACAGCCGCTTCCCCAACAGCTGTGGGCGCCAGGGGGACATGGTCTGTTGTACCCCACTTCGTACCCTCAGAGACCACCTGCCCCTGCCCCTCTCGGCATGGTCCGGTGACTGCTGGAGTCTGGAGGCCAGGTGGGCTTCGGGCAGCCAGCAGGATGGCTTCCTTCTTGCAGCCCTCATACCGCCTGGAGTGGGTTTTACCTCTGCCGGCTGGCACCCCTTTGCCAGGACGCTCCTACCAGAGTCCCGAGCACCTGGGGCAGGGCTGCACTGGGAGCTGTTACTCCTGCTTCTGTCACAGGGCCGCAGCATATGGGGTGAGAGGAGGCAGCCGCTGGAGGGAGGCATGGCTGTGTTTGTTGGGGATCCCGCTGGCCTCAGTTTGATCGCCTGCAGGGTGTGGGCAGGAAGAGGTCAGGGCTGGCACTCAGGCCTCACATGTGAGAGACTTGGGTTTGCGACCCCCAGGAGTAGCCCCCAAACAGAGACACCAGCGCGGGCCTCTCACCTCACACGGGGACTCGGCCTTGGCTGTGGGCAGAGATGCACGAAAGGCCGGTTGGCGGGCGGGGGGCCAACCTCATTCTGAGGGGGGTCTGTCTTCCTTGCAGAGGGCCAGGTGAACTACCCGAAAGTCGCGGACAGCTCTTCCTTTGACGAGGACAGCAGCGACGCCTTATCGCCCGAGCAGCCTGCCAGCCACGAGTCCCAGGGCTCGGCGCCATCCCCGCTGGAAGCCCGAGCCAGCGAGCCGCTGCCCAGTGCCGCGTCCTCACCCCCCACTCAGGCAAGTGTGCTGGTTGACCACAGCGGCCCTCGTGCCACCAGGAGCAGGTCCCTTGTCCCCCGTGGAGGGAGGTCGGTGGGGCCCATTTCCGCTGGGCCAGCCCAGGCTCCTCCCTGGGATCTCCCACCACACTGTCGCCCTCTTGGCCCGGGGCTGCTCTTCACAGAGGTGGCATCCGAGGTGACGTGCTCCCCGCTGGGCAGGACGAGGTCAGCTGAAGATGCCTACACTGTCGGGGGCCATTGCGAGTGGGGTGCTCATCTCCCCTTGCTTCTCTCAGGTCGTCTCTCAACTCCCAGTGGGCCCAGAATCCGGAGAAACGCTCTTCCTGGCCGAGCAGCCGCCTCTGCCACCCAGCCTCACTAATGGAACCGGAACCGGAACCGCTGTCCCCACTGCCAAGCCCACCCCCACACTCATCAAGGTACAGTCCTCCAGCCCCTGATGGTCCCTCCCGAGCCTCTGCAGGGGCCACCTGGGGTCATCCCACGTCCCTGAGGCGACGTGGGGTTCCTCCTGTTGTCTTTGGGGACGGTCTCTCACACCTTTGCATCCTCACTATGAGACGTGCTGTACCTCGCTGCCTCTCTATGGTGGTCGTGGTGCAGGTTACAGTGACACTGATCCTGCAGCATTTGCTCTTCCCTTTCAGAGGCTGGGCCGGGCCAGACACCCACCGAGGCCTTCTCTGGGGGTGCTCTTCCCTGTGGGTGTCTGAGGGACCAGCACCAGCTCCTCATCCTGTCCTGACCGCTGCCCTTCCTGTCTGCTCCACCTCCCTGCTGCTCCCTCGGGCCTGACCTGTCCCTTCTCCCTCCCTTCCTTCCCCCCGTTTCTGGGAGGCCTTTACTCTCTCGGAAGTCCCAGGGGTCCTCTGGGTCCTGTGGTAGCCAGCCGCCCTGGTGACTGTGCCGCCCTCACCAGCTGGAAACTCTCGCCGCTGCAGCTGACTTGCAAACAGCCACAGGTGTCAGAGCTTCCCCCGCCGATTGCGCCCTCAGACTTGCTCCTCCTTGCAGGTCGGGGTTCCCTGGCCCCACACATGAACGATTGTAGGTATTTCCCATGCTTCCTCTTTCCCCGTAATGCCCTTCAGGGGTCCCTCCTGACCCCGCCTGCCTCGGCACTTCCCTGTGTCTTCATGGCCCTCTCATGGGATGTCCCCGGTACAGATGCATCCTTTGCCAACCCCAGGCCAGCTTCTTCACTGGGACTCCATTGGGGGCGTCTCAGCTGCTCCGCCTCTTGCTTGCATTCTCCAGGACTACCGTAAAGGGGCCTTTCCCACAGTGACTGAAGCTCAAAATTAACCCTTGGACCTGCTCCACAGGGCTGTCAGCTCTACCCAGACTTCCCGTCAGTGTCCCCGCCACCTGGTAGAGACCCCAGCTCATCCTGCTTCAAGTCTTTCCCTTCCAGGGCCAGAGAGAGAGTACAGAGATGAAGGCTCTTGCTTTTTCTTCTGTCTGACCCCAATACGACCTGAGAACTGCATATGGTTTCCCAGGCACCTCCAGGAGTGAAACCAGAGCACAGAACCGGGAGCAAACCTTGAGCACCATCAGGCCCAAAATTCCACCAAAAAATAGATAAATAAAATAACAAAAAAACCCACCCAAATTGAACAGATCTCCCCTCTGGACCTCCTGCAGTCCTTCGCTAGCACCTGTGGGCATTGGAACCTTCAGCAGGCCAGGCCACTGGCACGCCTGCAGTGGGAGCATGCTCTGAGCCCCCTGGTGACGGGCGGCCTTCGAGTCTGGGATCAGGGTCCCCGTGCCATCTGGGCCAGTTACTCCACAGAGGCACAGAGGCATACACACCAGTTCATGCTTCGACGGTCTTATTTGTGGAGCAGAGCCCCGAGAGCCAGCTCTAGGATGGCAGGTGCTCCCCAGAGTTTGTCACCTGGGGGCCCACCCGGAAGTGCTCAGGGGTCACTCCCCAGTGATGCTGGGAAGACTTTGCGGTCCTGGGGAGCAAACCTGGGGTTCGTACCTGTGAACTTGTGCCCCAGCCCTTTGAGCGATCTCTCTGGCCCGCCAAGCTTCTTTGAGAGGCCCCGTGGGCCCTGGCCACTCCGGGGCACTGGGGAGGCCTCTGCCTGTGGGTGGGGCAGGAGCGGGAGGCTGTGGGCGCCCCTGAAGGCACGCTCTGTCCCTGTGCCTCAGCAAAGCCAACCCAAGACTGCCAGCGAGAAGTCTCAGCGCAGCAAGAAAGCCAAGGAGCTGAAGCCAAAGGTGAAGAAGCTCAAGTACCACCAGTACATCCCCCCGGACCAGAAGCAGGATAAGGGGGCGCCCCCCATGGACTCCTCGTACGCCAAGATCCTGCAGCAGCAGCAGCTCTTCCTGCAGCTCCAGATCCTCAACCAGCAGCAGCAGCAGCACTACAACTACCAGACCATCCTGCCCGCCCCCCCAAAGTAGGCGCCCCCCCCAGGGCCGGGCTCGGAGCTCGTGGTGCCCCCAGCCCCCGCTCAGCTCTCCTTTCATCTCCACAGGCCAGCGGCCGAGGCCCCTGCTGCCGTGCGCAGCCTCTCGGCCACCAACAGCACCTCCAGTACTGGGGCCCCCGGGCCCAGTGGGCTAGCCCGTCAGAACAGCAGCTCACTGACTGCCAAACCGGGCGCCCTGCCCGCCAACCTCGATGACATGAAGGTGGGTGGTGCCCTAGGAGCTGAGGGCCTGGCGGTTGTAGGCTGTGTGGTTGTTCTGGGCTTTTCCCAGCCTTAGTCTCCGGACCAGCACCATTAACACCCGGGCCACATCTACTGGCCTCAGGCTTGCAGGTGTCCCCTGACAGGTTGAGCCTGGGGACTGTTGCCCTTTTGAGCCAGTGGAGGCACTGAGGTACAGAGGCTTGTTGATAAGACCTGGCACCTGCTTCCACACCCCCACCCCTTCCGCTTTGCCCCAGAGCGCCCCAGTGACACTGCTTGGGAGGAGTGTGCCCCACTCCTTGGGGACTTGCTCACCATGCTCTGGAAGTCGCTTTGCTTTCACCAGCTCCATTTTCTCATCAGGAAAGTCCGGTTGGCTTAAATATGAATTTATTGGGTGTCAGGGATCGGGCCGGCACTGGGGGCAGCTTACAGCATCTGCGCCCCCCGCAGAGTAAGGGGGCATTTGAACCAGGCGTCGTGTGGGGAGGATGGAACAGGGAGGAGCCAGCGCCGGGAGGTGGCAGGCCTAAGTGACAGCAAGCTCATTCCCTCTCCTGGACCCAGTTCTGTCCCCTGCTGCCCTGACTCTCAACCCCTGCAGGTGGCAGAGCTGAAGCAGGAGCTGAAGCTGCGGTCCCTTCCCGTCTCGGGCACCAAGACGGACCTGATTGAGCGCCTGCGTGCCTACCAAGACCAAGTCGGCCCTGCCTCTGGGGCCCCCAAAGCGCCTGCCGCCACCTCCATCCTGCCCAAGGCCGGCGAGGTGGTGGTAGCCTTCCCGGCGGCACGGCTGAGCACCGGGCCTGCCCTGGTGTCCACAGGCCTGGCTTCAGCCGAGGTGGTGGTGGCCACGGTGACCAGCAACGGTGTGGTGAAGTTTGGCAGCACGGGCTCCACGCCCCCCGTGTCTCCCACCCCGTCAGAGCGCTCCCTGCTCAGCACGGGTGACGAGAACTCCACGCCAGGGGACACCTTTGGGGAGATGGTGACATCCCCCCTGACCCAGCTCACCCTGCAGGCCTCCCCACTCCAGATCCTGGTGAAAGAGGAGGGGCCCCGAGCCGGGTCGTGCTGCCTGAGCCCCGGGGCACGCGCCGAGCTGGAGGGGCGCGACAAGGACCAGATGCTGCAGGAGAAGGACAAACAGATTGAGGAGCTGACACGCATGCTCCGGCAGAAGCAGCAGCTGGTGGAGTGGCTCCGGCTGCAGCTGGAGCAGGAGAAGCGGGCACAGCAGCCGGCCCCGGCCCCGGCCAGCCCCGCAGTGAAGCAGGAGAACAGCTTCTCCAGCTGCCAGCTGAGCCAGCAGCCGCCGGGCCCTGCGCACCCTTTCAGCCCCGGCCTGGGGGCCCCCACCGCCCACCCCTCAGATGCTCACACCGGAGGCCCCCCGGCTGTGGTGGTGAAGCAAGAAGCAGTGCTGCCTGACTCTGAGCCCGCCCCTGCCCCCCAGCTGATTCTGGGCTCACAGGGCACCAGCCTTGGCAAGGGGGTCCCACCTCCCCCCATCCTCACTGACTCCACAGGGACCCACCTGGTCCTCACTGTGACCTGTAAGGATGCAGACAGCCCTGGACCCCCCGGCGGGCCCTCCCAGCAGGTACTGGGTTTGGTGGGGGGGGGAGGGGCCAGTTGGAGGGGTCCCAGTTTTTAATGACAGTGCCCCTTACCAGGTGCCCCCTGCTCTTGGCAGGTCATGTTTGCTTCCCTTGGTCTTCCCTTGAGTCCTCCAAAATGAGGACACATGTCACCATGGAGGGCATGAGATTTGGGGAGATTAAGAGACCTATGGTCTCAAGGGGAAGTGTGCCCACTGCTTAGGCTGTTGGCATCAGAACATTTCTTTACCTAAGCAAAAGGCTCCTGGCAGCCCTCTTGGAGAGGGTGGTGCACTTGTCTGGGCAGTTCCTGGCCACCGCCTTGGGGGGTCTGCTGGCTTCCTTAGCCTGCTCCAGAGTGAAGCTGACCCAGCCTGGCATGGCCTCTCCTGTAGAGTTGGGGTCTGGGGAGGGTGCAGTGACAGGTGTGGGCTTTCACGGGGAGGATTAGCCGGTGTCACCCTCAGAAGCCAGTTCCTCTGTGCTGACTTGTCCTTGGCAGGTTGGGGCCTCCCCTCCCTGTTCCCTTCTCCCCTGGTAGCGTTCACGGAAGCCATCGCACCTCACATCCTCCCGCAACATGCAGGGCCCGGCCTGCTTTTCTCACTCTCTTTTGCTCTCATCTTCTGCCCAGCCTTTGTCCCAGCCCGGGTCCCCAGCCCCTGGCCCACCAGCCCAGATGGACCTGGAGCACCCACCACAGCCCCTCTTTGGGACCCCCACTTCTCTGCTAAAGAAGGAGCCACCTGGCTATGAGGAAGCTGTGAGCCAACAACCCCGACAGCAGGTGAAGAAGGTAGTCTGGGGCCTGGTTGGGAAGCGCAGCTAAGGCTGGGCTGGGCTGCCACACGCCAGGCCAGCAGGGGACAGGAGTTGGGCAGGGGTGCAGGCTGTGGCGCTAGGTGCTCTTTATCTTAGGTTTGCGTCTTTTTTTGCCTCACAGGAAAACGGCTCCTCAAGCCAGCAGATGGACGACCTGTTTGATATTCTCATTCAGAGTGGAGGTAAAGTGCAGCGCCTTCCCCACCCCTGCTGTCTCTCCAACTTCCTGTCAGCCCTGGATTGGTCCATTTGCCAGGTGTTGCTTACTGGACACTTAATGAGCTGTGGGCCTTGTACTTTGGCTGCAGTCAGGGCTGTGAGGGCTGGCCCAAATACCTAGGGGACAGGGTAGCAAATGGCCTGGGCCGAGCCAGGAGCTAAGGAGTCCTTTGCTTTTATCTGGCTCCCTATCTGGCTCAGGGGGGCGACAATAAAGAATGCCTATGTGGGGGGTCTGTGGTGTCAGGAGGGAGGGAAGAGTCTTGGGTGAACAGGTGGGACTTACCAGTGGTATGCTGGGGTGTTGGAGGAGCAAGCTGTAGGGGAGAAGACCTGGGGTCTGGGGCTATTTGGAGGGAGGGCCACATGAACTGTGTAGGTTGTGCAAAAACAAGAGGGGTCACTAAGGCCTTCTGCCTGTTACCAGTGTGTGGGCTACTAAGAGGCAGAGCAGGAAGACAGTGACCAAAACCTGAGGCAGCTGTGTCATGTCGCTGGTGACCCTTTCCAGCCGTGGGACCACAGTGCATGTCGGAGGGTTTCCTGTGAGGGAGCAGAGACCAGGGTCTGATTTGGGGGAGTTCAGGGGAGAGCATAGGGCCTAAGGTGAATGCAGAACATGAATGTTCTCCTGAGCACTTGTCTGGTTAAAGGAAATGAAACAAGGAAAGCAAGAGCTCAATCATGGAATCCCCCAACATATTTGGGCCTCATATGGCTGTGCTTAGGAGACAGAGAACAGGGCTAAGGTGCTTGCTTTGCACCTGGATTCAACCCTCCAGCCCCAGTTTTCCTCCTCAGCGACTTCTCAAGTAACAGAAGGATATTCATAGTAAGTTACTTCCTGGTCACAGTCCTGGCCTGTGGGGACAATCCCTCCAGTGTGTCACTGAGGGGGCCTGAGGCACACTTCCTAGGAGAGCATGAGCATTTTCACTGTCGAGGGGGACTCCAGTGGAGATGAGATGATGTGGGAGCAGAGGGAGTGGCCTAGAGAAGGGATCCCCAGCTAATCAGGTTGACGGGAGCAACCCTTGGTTTTGAATTTTTTTTTTTAATATAACATTTGCTATTGTTAAATGTACAACCACAGTGTTGTTTAGCTGGCCATCAGCCTTTCTAGAACTTTCCATCTTCCTCTACAGAACCATCTGAAGGGAACTCTCAATTCCGTTCTCTTCGGCCGTGTTCTACTTTCTCTGAATTCTTTTAGGTGCCACCTCTAAGTGGTACCCTACAGCGATGCTGCATTTGTTTCTGGGTCGTTTCCCTCGGCTGTGTCTAGGCTTCGTCCACGTGTCAGAGCAGTATTCCATTGTAGTGAGAGATCCCAGTGTGGTCCTCTGCGCATAGAAACTGGGACTGCTTGTACCTTTTGGCTCCTGTAATGCTGTTACGTGGGGTATAAGCATCTGCCTAGTTTTCATCTTTTGGGAATGGGCCCAGATGGAACTGCTGGTTCATGTGCTAATTCTATTTTTAACTTCTGGAGGAACCACAGAACTGTTCTGCACGGCAGCTGCACCGTCTTCAGTTATACTCAGAATGCACTAAGGTTCCTATTTCTCCAGATTCTCCCTAACACTTTAATAGCTATTTGAGTGGGTATTAAGTGTTCTCTTATTGTGGCTAGTTTTCGTTTTCTGTATGACGGAGTATCATTAAGCGTCTTGTCTTGTGATACATTTCCTTGCCCATTTTCAGTCTGGTGTTGAAATGTATTTAAGTATTCTCAATCAGTCAGTTGTCTTTTTACTCTTTATAGTAGTACCTTTTTGTAGGACACCCAGTAGTGCTGAGGAACATATGGGATGCCTGGGATCAAACCCAGGTCTGCTGTTTGCAAGGCAAGCGCCCTACCTGCTATACTATTGCTCCAGGCCCAATAGTAGTATTTTTTGATGCTCAAAATTTAGGGGAGGTATTTATGCCCAACTTGATGTTTCAGTGCCTGTATACATATGGTAGGGTCTAATCTTGGATCCTACTCAGACCTGGTTTCTGATGCTGATACACTTTTTTGATTGGCAGAGATTTCAGCAGATTTCAAGGAGCCAGGGAAAGAGAAAGCCACCTCCACAGATGCCTGCAGTTCCCCCCTGGATGCCCAGTCCACATCTTCTGCTGAGCAATCCCAGGCCATCCCACCGCCATCGGGCTGGTCCAGTTTCCCTGGCCGTCTGGAGGACTTCCTAGAGAGCAGCACGGGGCTGCCCCTGCTGACTGCTGGACATGAGGGGCCGGAGTCCCTCATTGATGAACTCCACAGTCAGATGCTGAGCAGCTCAGCCATTCTGGACCATCCCCCCTCACCCATGGACACCTCGGAATTGCACTTTGCCCCTGAGCCTAGCGGCGTAGGCCTGGACCTAGGTGATGGCCACCTGGACAGCATGGACTGGCTGGAGCTGTCGTCGGGTGGTCCTGTGCTGAGTCTGGCCCCGCTCAGCACCACAGCACCCAGCCTCTTCTCCACGGACTTTCTGGACGGCCACGATTTGCAGCTACACTGGGACTCCTGCTTGTAGCTCTTGGGGGCTGGCAGTTGGGGAGCCTCAGGAACTCCTGCCTCCGTGTGGTCGTGAGTCCTGACAATCACAGGCCCTGCTGTCCCCCTCCCTGGGAACTGAGGGCAGAGGGCGCGGGATGCTACCAAGCAGCAGCTCTGGGTACCACCCTGGGGCTTTGGAGGCCTGGACGGGCCCATTTCTAGTTGACCTCCTTTTGAGAGGTCGGGCACGACCTGCAGTTTGGCTCAAGCAGGTGAGACCTAGGCCGAATCTCTTTCCTTTTCCCCACTTTTCTTGCAAGGGAAGAAGCTAGGCCTCTACCTCCCCATTCCCTGCCATTAATTAGGATCTTGGTAAAGTATGACCATTTAGAGGTTGGTGGCAAACATTTTTTCTGTACAGTTGTACATACATAATATATATCGCCGTACATACACACATATATATACACATATATTTTTGGGAGCGGGAGGTGGACACAGCACACCCCACCCATCACGTGTGTTTGACATATAGACACCACCAGGCCACAGCCTGTACCCCACCCGTCCTGCTTCCTGCTCCTTATCAGTGCCATGAGGGCAGAGGTGCCACCAGGACCGGCCCTCCAGCCATGGCTCCTCCTGGCCTTGCCCTGTTACTTACAGCAAATTAGAGATGGCATCACCAATAGCAGTGCTGGCTGGGGGGAGCTGTGTGAACTTTTTAAAATAAAAACAAAAACACTGGCTGGTCAGTCCTTGTTCAGTCCATGTGGGGATGGGTGGTTTGGGCAGGGAACGTCTGTCCCCCTGTCCAGTCTGGCGGTGATTTCCACACCAGGAAGGACAGAAGAGAGGCGCCACTTGCTCAGACACAATTTATTTACAAATCAAAGAGGCCCAAGGTACCTTGCGCCATCCTCTTCCTGAGCAAAATGCAACTGAACAGCCGTGGCTCTCCCAAGTTTGGCTGGAACGCAGTTTCTAGGTTCCCCAGTTCAGGCCTTTCTCCTTTCCTCATATCAGTCTGGAAGAGATCCTGGCCCAAAGCAGGCCCAAGACTGACCGGGCACTTCTGTGTCCACTAAGGAAGGCGGCGCTGCTTGGGGGGCAGAGTGACGAGGACAGTCAGCCATCTATGTCCCAGCTGAAGAGGTGGTGCTTCACTAGCATGTCCTGCACACCCTCCTTCAGGGGCTGCTTCTCCTCCTGCACAGACAGGCAGGGGGATGAAGCCGGCATAAGGGTCCCACCAGGCCCTGCCTCAACCACCCAGTCACCCACCTCTCTCTTGGCAGGCAGTTCCCAATCCTGGGAGAGGCTGAAGGCGAAGCAGCAGAGGACACTGGTGGTGAGGAAGGGACATACTCAGTGGCCTTCCAGCAGGCTGCCCCCACCCCTAGCCCTGCCCCACCTAATACTCACCGGAGCTCACACTTGATCTGGACCCAGCCTGGGCTGCGCAGGAACGACCAGGGCTGGTACCACTTCTCTACCGTCTGCAGACTGGAGCACAGCACCTCCAGCCACAGGTGCAGGACCTGCTCGCTGGACAGGCAGGGGAGCTGGGGTGGGGCCCTATCCTCCCAGCCTGCCCCACCGGCCCCGCAGTTCTCATCCTGTCCGCTCAGACACACACAGGGTTCAGTGTGCTGTGGTTCATTTCTTGGGGAGGGGGGGGGCTAGCAGCTTAAGAAATCTGCTTCAGGGGGCTCATGTGCCTGCCTTGCACACGGCCAACCTGGGTTCCACCCCAGCACCCCAGATGGTCTGTTGAGCCCCACCAGGAGCAAATCCTGAGCACTGCTGGTGTGACCCAAAAGCCTCCTCCAAAAATATCAGTTTCACACACCCCAGGGCAACCACTCACTTGAGCCCTACACAGATGAGGGAACGGAGCTTGACATCCATCTGTGCATGCGCGGCGTCGTGAGTCACATTCACTGACTGTACTGCCTGCAGGGCAGAATGTCATGGAGGCGCCCCTGCCGCCTGACACCCCCCTCCCCATCTCTGGACCCTGGCCTGCTTACCCGGTACAGCAGCTCCTCGGGAGTCAGGACTTTGCCATCTTCGTCCAACCTGAGGGACCAAAGCTGCCAGTGCTGCCCTGGCCCCGTGCCTGCCCCCCACCCCCCAGGGCCACAGTGGTACCTGTAGGTCTTACAGAGCACCAGGCGGGAGTACACCGAGTCAAAGTCTCTCTCCACTTCCCGGCCCGCTGCCTGGGGGGGAGAGGGACACGGGGTCGGCCCAGGCCTGCCAGAGCCACACTGCCAACTTCCTGGGGTCCTGGCCCCAAGTTACCTCCTCAATGAACATCCAGGGGTGGCAGGCTCCCCCGAGCAGAGATGGCTTCTTGAGTCCGTGCTCAAACAGGGCCTTGAGGGCTGGGCAGAGGGTCCCCCTCACGAGATCTGTGACCCCCTCTGTCACAGTGTCATCCCCTGCGATGGAGTACTGATGGGGAGAGGCGGGGTGAGAAGCCCCAGGCCCGTAGGGAGGCCGCAGCCTCCCCCTCCCCCCCAGCAGCACCCCCTCACCTCCTTGCTCCGCTCGTCCAGGACTTCCACGAACTTGGCTGGAAACCAGCCTGTGGGGGCAGCAGAGCCCTGTGGGTAAGGCCAGGGTGGGAGGGGGCAAAGGGCGCGTGGTCACCATCCCCCCACTCCCTCCAACTCACCTCGTAGGCCGTTCAGCTCCCCCACCCAGCAGTGCTCGTCCTTCTGGGACACAATCTGCATGGACAGCAAAGCCTGGGTCACCGGGGTCTGCACTTTTGGGGGTGAGGAGAGAGCCAGTGGGCCACCTACCTCCCGGACACCCCCGGGCCCCACCGTGATGATGTCATTCTTGCGGAAGCCCAGCTCGTCATCGTCATGCCGCTCGAAGTCCAGCAAGGCCTTGGCCCGGCGCCGGTGGCTGCGTGAGCAGGCCACGTAGTTCTCGTGGTCACGCTGGTGGCTCTCCATGCTGTAGTCGGGGGTCAGCTCCTGCCCCAGCGAACAGAAAGGCCCAGTTCCCCACAGCTGCTCGTTGCCACTCAGGGTGGGTCACGGAAGTCCCCAAATCAGGCCTCTGTGCACAGGCTGGGTGCCGGAGACTCACCACACTGCCATTTTTGGGGTCTGCGCACTGGAAGTGGCGCGCCACGCGCAGGATGGCTTCCCGGAGGTCAGCTACCAGCTCGGTCTGCTTGATGTTCTTGGCCTTGAGCGCCTCCAGGTCGTCCTCTCCTGGAAGGCAGAGAGTGGTGGCGGCCAGCTGCAAGGAGCCAGGAGCTCCCAGTGGCGCGCCCAGCCGGCTCCATGTTCTCACCGAAGAGCAGGGAGGTGATGCCTGACTTCCGGCGCTGGGTCCGGCGGCGCACCACCTGTTGGGGGAGAGGGGAAGGGAGCGAGGAGGTCAGCCACAGCCCCAGTCCAGCCCAACAGGGGGCGCCTGGAATAGGTGGAAACTCCCAGAACCTTCTGGGAGGGGTGACCCCTGAGGTGAGAACTTTACTGCTTGCCAGTTCAAAGCTGGGTTTAGGACAGTAAAGTGGGTAAAGCCTTGTGAGCAGACAACCCAGGTTTGACCCCTAGCACCGCACACGGTTCCCCTGAGCCCCATCAGGTGATTCCCCCAAACAAGGTAAACCCAAAGAAGATGAGTCACTGGAGCCAGAGCGGTAGTACGGCAGGTTGGGCATTTGCCTTGTACGTGGCCGACCCAGGTTCTGTTCCCGGCATCCCATTTGGTCTTACAAGCACCGCCAGGAGTAATTCCTGAGTGCAGAGCCAGAAGTAATCCGTGAGCAAAGCCAGGTGTGACCCCCTCACCCCCCAAAAAATGGTGAGTCACTATAGGAAAGTGAGGTGGTGGGCAGGCAGGAGTCACTCCCTCCAGCCTCCCTCACTTGGGGCATCCTCAAGGGCGTCCCCACGCCCACCTGAGAGAGGTTGGTGGTGGCGCTGGTCCCCAGGAGCTGGCCCTGGTCTGCGATGAGGTAGGCCAGGTGCTTGCGGCGCTGGGTCTCCACGGCCATGTCGGTGAGGGAGCCGGCCAGCCGCATGGCCTCCCCCAGCAGCAGCTCGGCGTCCTCCATCTGCGCCGGGATGTCGGACAGGGTATTGAAGATGGAGGCCGAGTTCTCGGACTGGATCAGCTCCTCCTCCTGCGCCAGGCGGGAGACAGGGGCAGGCGGGTTGGTTCCTGCCCGCAGCTGCCCGGGCGGGGGCACTGGGGCACGGGGGCACCTTGAGGCGCAGCATGCCCAGCGTGGTCTGGAAGAGCACCAGGGAGCCCTCGTAGAAGAACAGGTCCCAGAGGCGCAGCAGCAGCCTGATGTGCACGACGCTGGCGAAGGCCGTGAGGAACCAGTGCAGCGTGATCAGCGACAGCTCTGCAGGCACAGACGGAGCCCGTGGTGGCACCCCCTGCGGGAGGCCAGTCCCACACCCGGGCTGGGGAGGAGGCGGCCCCCGAGAGGCGCTCACCAATGTCGTGCTCCTGGAGCAGCTTGTCCAAGCGAGGCAGGTACTGCACGATGAGGTGGCGCAGCACCCTCTGGTCCGTCTGCACCCCCAGCAGCGTGGTGCTGAAGTAGGAGGCCGGGAGCAGGTCCTCGATGATGGCACACATCATCCAGAAGGCGTCCTCCTCCTCCAGGAAGAGCAGCAGGCAGGCAGCCACCTGGCCGGGCAGGGACAGGAGCCTCTAGCCAGGTCTTGGAGGAGAAGAGGAACCCCCTTCTAGAGGCGGGGAGACCCTCTGGGCTAGACTCACCATGCCTGTGCCCTGGCAGTAGCCAATCTCGGGGTAGAGCCAGGCCAGTGCTCGGAGAACCCGGCGCAGACGGGGCACGCCGATGCTGCTCACGTTGGCAAAGCAGGCGTTGCTGGGCATGGTGCGGAGCAGGTCCTTCTCGATCTGCCCCCCCCCACACACACACAATGAGGTTCTGAGGCACAGCTGTGGGCCCGAGTGCTGCCCCAGTCCCCGGGACTGGGGATCTATGCCAGGGCAGTCACCGTCCAGGCATGCCCGCCTCACCTGCTTGGCAGCAATGGTCTCGTCGTTGGAACTGTTCTTCACTGCCTCTCGGTACGACAGCTCAGAGTTCCTCTTCTTCTGCAGGGCCCCCGAGAGCCGCATCCACAGCTGGGGGGATTGGCACAGCGTCAGTGTCCCACGCAATGGGACATGGGCATGTGCCTGGAGGTTCTGGGGGGGCCTCACCTGTGGCCGCATGCTGTGCGGGATGCCGGCCAGCACCAGGGAACGGAGCTTCTCAGAGCAGGGGAGGGACACGGCGATCTTGTCCCAGGTGAGGTCCCCGACGTCGTGGTTGTGGGTGAACTCCAGGTGGGCCTGCCACCGCAGCCGCTGTGCAGGGTCCTCCAGCATGGATGCCCCTGGCAGCTGGCTGGAACTGGGGTCAGCTCCGTCTGCCCAGAGAGTACAGGGAAGCTTTAGGTCAGGGCCCTGGACACCCCCAAGGGCCAGCCGGCTCTTTCCCCCCAATCGGCAAACCCTGCCCTGTCCTTAGCTTCACGAAGGCTGAGACACAAACAAGTCAGATCAAGTGGCACTGTCTAGGTGTGGCCAAACCCACTCCTAGCCTCGGTGTTTCACAAAATCACAGGCACTGGTGTCTGGAAACCCCTGGTCTTGATGCCCTTTGGCTGAGAGCCAGACCCTGAGCTGCGGCAGCCCTGGAGAGGGGACAGCCACACTTGGGCTGCCTAATGCCTTGCTCAGCAGCCAATGAGGCACCTTTAGTGACTCACACACTAACTGTACACTGCGCTGGGTGGCAAGTGACTGATGTCCCAGCACTGTCCCCACCATGCTGAACTTTTTCCTTGATTTTTCAGGCCCTGCTTTTAAAACGTCCAAATATTTCCCTAGAAACCAGACAGTACAGACCCTTAGTCAGGACCCAGAGTCGAGTGCCCAATCACCACGCAGCCGCAACTCTACCCTGGGGCTGGCACATGGCTTTCCACCCGTAACTTGGGAACCAACAGGTGGCTAACAACAGAAGTGGCCTAGAGGCTCACTTACCATTATGAAATTCTTGCAGCCACTGAAAAATATACTTTAATTTTTTGGCTTTTGTGCCACACCTGGCAGTACTCAGGGGCCCATATGTGCTTGGGATTGGAAGCAAGCAAGCACCCTACCCACTGCCCTTTCTCTCCAGCCCCTAAATATAAGCTTTGAAAGCAGTCTTTGCTGGGGGAGGGGGAGAAGCTTGGGGGCTTCTCCTGCCTTGGTGCCCAAGGAGGCCTCGCTCTTTGAGCTCTTTTTGGTCATTTTAAAGCTGTTGTGACAGGGGAAAATGCTTCTGGTATAAAGAGAAGAGATGTAACAATACAAAAATGTGTACACCATCTTAGTTATGAAAAATAACTAAGATGGTATAAAATAACTAAGGAGAGAGTTATCCCTGGCCTTAGGACCACGGGTCACCTGTTGTAAGCTGCTTTTGTTTTGGTTTTAGGGCCACAACTGATGCTCCAGCCTAGTTTATTATAATCCTCATACTTCCTTCCTCTTTTAACTTTTTCCAAATGACCATTATTATCAGATTAAGATGAATAAAATTAGTTGAAGACCCCCAGTAGTCTAGGACACTTAGCAATGCCCTTAGCTGCAGATCCAGCTGCATTCTCCAGCACGCAGACTGCAGCTACAGGCGGCCACAAGCTAAAGCCTCCCTCCAAGGACACAGGGGCTCCCTCTTACCTTCCTTGTTCATGCGGAACCCAAATTCATCGTAGTAGAACTCTGGTTGCTCTACAGGCTCCTCCTTCTAGAAACACGGTTAGGAGAGAAAGCTGCCTCTGGTGCCCTCAGACCTGGACCCACCCACTCTGTGTCTAGGCAATCCACCCCAGCAGTCACTCAGCTCCAGGCACCCACCACATGCTCTGAATCCTGGCACTTCCCTTGTTCTCTTCAAAGGTCAAAGAAGAGTGAGATCAGATGAGAAATGTTCGGTGCAGTTCTGCACCACTAATCTTTAGCTCCAACCTAACGCCACAGAGGTGGTGGGGTGAGACTGCTTCTCAGGTGGGGACCCCTCCCTGTGCGGGGTCAGCGGGCCCCACCCACAGGAGCAGCCTGCAGTGGCGTCTCCTCAGAGCTGCGAGTCATACCTGTGTGTACTTGGCCAGGATCTCCTGGGGCCACATGCTTGGAGTCAGAGCCGAGAAGGGGCCACTGGCAGAAGGTATGTGACTCCCTAAAATCGAGGAGGAGACAGGGAGGAGACGCAGAGAACTCAGCAGGACAATTCAGGCTGGGCCATCTCAGCCACTGCTTCCAGAGACTGCACAGGACAAAGGGCTGAGTGGGGGCCAGGAGGCAGAGCACAGGCCTTGCATGGGGGAGCCCTGGCTTTGATGCCCAGAACAACAAAGTGGGATGCCTGGGGCTCTTCCTCCACCAGAGAGAGGGGCGCAGGCTGCTGGAGGAATCGGGAACAACAGAATCAGAAATGATGCAGCCCCTCCGCCGCTCCATAGGCTGGACGACCGGTGAATAAAAAACAGCTGCTCCTTCCCCTGGGAGGGCCCCTCCTCCTCCTACCTGACATGGTGGAGGCTGGGAATGCCAGGCGAAGCTTCTGCAGGTCCACGGAGGTGTTTCCCTGTGCTAGGGTCTCCCGGCTGGAAGGGCCTCAGGCTTCATCTGGTACAGAAACATCTGTCCTGCTCTGGGAGCAAAGGGAAAAGCGCTCTCAAGCAGCCGTGGCCATGGGGAGGGAAAGGTCTCACCTAACAGAGAAAGCCTCTAGTCCAGACACTTCATGAGAGGACACTGATGTCCTCAGCAGCTCCTCACACACAGGACCTGGCTATTCATGTCCTTCTTAAGGACGGATGGACTCTGGGAGCCAGAGAGGCAGTGCAGCAGGTAGTGTGCTTGCTTTGCACACAGCTTGCTGGGTTTGACCCCAGCACCCCATAGGTTCCCCCAAAACTGCCAGGAGTGATCCCTGAGTGTAGAGCCAGAAGTAAGCCGTGCACAGAGCCAGGTATGGCCCAAGATCCAGAAAAGCAAAAAGAGGGACTCAGACTTCCCGACACTCTGGGATTAGGCAAAAACTTCTTCGGGAACCTGGGGGGTGGCACCAGCCAAGGAATAGTCTCAGTGGATCAGAACGCCTGCTCTGTAAGGAGCCTCAGTGCCACCACAGGTGCCCAGCATGATCCAGGTATGGCAGTTCTGCTGAGATCCCTGACACCTCGCACATGTATGCATGTACAGGGGAGGGGTGGTGGTGCAGGGGTTCAGGCACAGGTCTTGCATTTGGCCCACTCCGATCTGATGGCCAGACCACATGGCTTCCCAAGAACTGCTGGGGTGGCCTTTGGGACACATCTGAAATGTATTTAAATCCTGACTTCCCACAGCAATCACCATGTTGACTCATCCATCTGCCCTGCCCCACCAATAAAACTAAATCTCTAAGGAGAGGCAAGCCAAGACGCTAAATTCAGGGACACTCCAGTCTCCTGGGCTGAAAACTCTGGGTCGCCCTGAGGAGGGGAGCAGGCAGAGTCCCTGCCCTACTAAAGTCACCCACACCCCACTGCTGCAGCCACACCAACAGCCCAACTCCATCGCTTCACTAATACTCTGCAGAGAACAGAACTGCAAAAAAAATTCAGGTACCTGGGATCTAGGCTGTAAACTCTGATGTTCTCTCTAAGTAGGGACGGGCAGCTTCCCCCAACTTCCAGAAGCCCTGGCAGCCACGCCCACGACCATCTCAACTCACTGGCCCAAACCACAGATCCTGAAGTCATGGACACCCCCAAATTCCTCAATACTGAAATTCCAGTAGGAATGCATCAAATTAGGTGGGAAAGTAACACAGAAGTAAACTAAACAATCACAAACATCACGGGAGGCTCAACTAGCAACCAACAGCTTAGTAAATCTTTAGACAAGTACTTAGCCCCATGTAACAATGTTCACACTTAAAAAATTGATTTTTAAACTCACAGAGCTCCGGCACCCATAGACCTCCAGAACCAGCCACAACCATGCTGAGACCACCCTCCACACGCATGAAGGTATCAGCAGAGGAACAAAGGCATGCGGGTCCCGGGGCTGAGATCTCCAAGCCTGCTCGGATCAGGGCTGAGCATCCTCCACC
>JAOXYA010000025.1:2447450-2460547 GCA_028565675.1 Sorex palustris | reverse complement strand
CAAAGTCTCCAATGGAGACGTTACTGGGCCCGCTCGAGCAAATCGACGACCAACGGGAGGGCCTTTACCTTTACCTTACCTTAGCTGCTTATAAAGAGAGAAGACTCTTTTCCAGAATAATTATTAAATATTTGTGAAGATACTGATGAAAACAATCTGTCTCGAATATCATCAAAATTATCTTCCTGTTCAGTGAAAGCACCGTTTTATTTCTGGGGCGTGTGATACACACACACACACACACACACACACACACACACACACATAGCACCTAGCCAAGCAGGAGAAAATGAAAAGCCCCATTACCTTGGGGTCTGCTAAGGAAACAAGGACGATGGCGGCTCTAGGCAAGCAGACGTTTTAGCTTCCAGCTATGCTCCCTCCTGCCATCCTGCGTTTATTTCCATGCACCCACCATGCCTTTGGGGACCTGGGGACTTGGTGACTCACTGGCCAAAAGAAGCAGTCCAAGTGCCTAAAGCTACAGAGGCTGGGCTTGCATTACTCAGCCCCAAGGTTTTACAGTCTCGATCCATCACTCTTGGTTTCATGGCGCGAGCAAACCACAGGGCGGAGCCGTTGCTGGTGGAGAAAGCCACGTGGGTACTTCGCCAGCCCCTGGCTGGCTGCGTGCAGAAAGGCTAATAACGATCCCCCTGAAAGGCTCGGGCTGACAGAGGGCTGAGGCTGGACGCTGCCATAGGAGCAGCCCGACCATGTCAAACCCTTGGCCATCAGGGACCCAGTGGGGTCCAAAGAGATCCACTGTCAGTGGAACAAACAGTGACACAGGGGTTGAAGGGAAGTTCTGAGACCTTTTCAACTATTCTACAGGGAAATGGAGACGCTCTCTAGAGACATTCGGTGATGAAGGGCCAGGAATGGTATTCATTCACTGTCAAAGCCACAAATGACGTCTTGCATGAAGAACAAGACAGCTTTCTGGAAAGTTCAAATACCAGGCACGGACCTATTAGCCACCTTTTGGAAATCAGAGAGTTCAAATAATCAGGATGAAATATATTCATTGTGATCTCCTGCACTTAAAAGTGCAGGAAGGGCCAGAGCCATAGTATAGTGGTTGAGCGTTTGCCTTGAATGTGGCCAACCCAGGTCCGATCCCCAGCATCCCATATGGTCCCCCGAGCACTGCCAGCCATAATTTCTGAGTGCAGAGCCAGGAGTAACCCCTGAGCATCACCAGGTGTGACCCCAAAAGCCAAAATAAATAAATAAATAAATAAATAAATAAAAACAACCACCGGAATGAGATCTCCTTGCTAATTTATGGGGGCTTTGCCCTAATGGGTTCTCAAGTTCAATGCCACTCTCCCAGACAGAAGCTTTGCTCTTCAGAGACCACCACTCCAACTTTCTTCAAACTTGCACTTATGTAACAGTCCAAATCTCTGTCCTAGGTGAGGTTAAGATGGTTAGTGAGGGGGAAGAGTCTGGGGCAAGAGGTGGTGGTGGTCGCAAGAAAACATCAAAGAGCTGAAGACCCATCCTTCAAAATGATTTCTAAGACACGGTTTCAGGTCCCGCAGAGGATCGAAACCATTCCAACGGGACGTTTCCTTGCTCTTACCATTTTTGTGCATATTGGCTTCTTGTGTGGCTACAGAGGGCAGTCCCTCCATCATAGAGGTCCACTGTTTAAAGCGAGACTCGGTCCCAGCCTCCTTCCCACCGACCATGCCGTAGTCTATGCCGCCGGAGCTGAACCCTGAAACAGAGAAACCCACTTTAGATCTTTCTGTCCACGTCTCGGGACCCAGGAGCTCTGGGGCAGAACCCACCACGAACACCTTATCATTTGAAGTCTGAGTCACTGCACAGAATCGAACTGGTTTGCAACACTGACCTTCGTCCTTTTTCATTTGTTTTCTCTTTTTTATTTTTATTGACTCACAGTGACAAATACATTTACAAAGCTGCTCATGACTGGATTTCAGTCACACAATGCTCCAACACCCGTCCCTTCACCAGTGTACTTTTCCCACCACCAAGGGTCCCCATTTCCCTCCCGCCCTCCACCCGTCCTGCTATGCCCACGATGATATGCTCTTTTCTTTCCTTTCCTTTTCTTTTCTCTCCCCCTGCTCCCCCCTGCCTTTGTGACTTCTGTTCTTGACTGCTGAAAGCGTGATGACTCTCCGTGGAGGTAGAAAAAATGTGTACTAGGGGCCAGAGCGATAGTATGTCGGATTGATTGTTTTGCATGCGGCCGACCTGCATCCGATCCCCGGCATCCCATTGGGTCCCCTGAGCACCACCAGGCATGATTCCTGAGTGCAGAGCCAGAAGTAGCCCCTGAGCATTGCTGGGTGTGACCCAAAAAAACAACAAAAAACCCCAAAAAGAAAAACGTGTATCTACTGCCACTGAACTGAGACCAACACCAACTCCTAACAGCTGTGCCAGGCAGAACGGGGGCTTGGTGGCAGGTAGGCAGTGGGTCTCCCACTGAGACGCATTCACAGGCAAAGCC
Organism: Sorex palustris; assembly: GCA_028565675.1. NCBI lineage: Eukaryota > Metazoa > Chordata > Mammalia > Eulipotyphla > Soricidae > Sorex > Sorex palustris. The sequence continues at coordinate 2,458,056 of JAOXYA010000025.1, read as the reverse complement.
ATCTGATGCAGTGACCAGGTCATGCCCATCAGGTGCGGGCTGTCCGAGGGCATTTCATCTAGGTGGGGCATGTGACCGAGTCACGTTCTGAGCGATGACACGCATATTTAAGGACGAATGCAGGGCTCAATGGGATCCAGTAGGAGCTGGGAGAAATAAAGGAAGGTTTTTAGCTCAAGGGGTTTGGACCTTTTTTCCCCCCTAAGATGGGAGATAATGAATTTTTTTAAACAAAATGAGAGACATAATGAGGGCTTGTGTTGGAGAGAAAACAGGCGGCAAAAAGGACCAGATCTGAGCAAGCAACTGGGAAAGTTCTTATGCAATGACCAAGACCCCCCCACACCCACCTCCCACACCACTCAAACAGGCAGTGCGTGATGTTCAGTTTACTCTGCCCACTGAGTATCAGAGGCTCTTAGCAAGAGTTCTGGGAGAAACGTTTCCTCTCTGCAGCATGGAACAAGAAAAAGCTCCACATAGAAACTTGAGAAAAGTCACACTCAACCCCCCTCCATCAGGGTCAAGAGACTCAGTGCCCCGTGGCCTGAGGGAGAGCGCCAACCCTGCATGGAGAAGACCCAGGTTTGACTCCCAGCACCCCACAAGGCCCCCAGAGCCTAGCCAGGAGTAACCTGAGCATCACTAGGTGTGGAGCGCAAGAAAAAAGAGCAAGAGAGAGACTCAATGCTTCTTCAGACTGACCGGCTGAAGGGAGAACACAGGACTAAAACCAGTGGCGGGCGGAGGCGCTCGCCAGGGTTCCCCGAGGTGCAGGGCTGGCAGCCCCAGATGCAATTGGGGACTGTTTCTGTCTGTTCACTGGGCGAAGGGAGATCCCAGGGTGCCCTGAGCGGTTGGTTAATGTCTCCTAGAATTGGGGGAGGAGGCGGCAGATAAGTTTGGGACCCCTGTTCCCAAACCAAGCTACACAAACCAAGCCGGCCAGCTCCACACTGCGCCCACGAGGCTCCTGACCCATCACGTCCCACTCACCCAAATCCCGCCGAGGGCCCTGGTTTGCAGTTCTCCTGTCTCAGTCGGCAAGGTCAGTTTTGTAAGTCCTGGAAAAATCACCCCAGCCCCATTTTATTTGTAGGTTTTGGGGAACTCGGGGACCACAAGGTACTAGAACTCAAGGCTGGGGGTACTTTAATAAGCAAAGCATAGGCTCCAGATTTTTATTTTATTTATTTATGTTTGGTGTCAGCGGGCACACCCAGCAATACTCAAGGGTTATTCATGCTCTGCACTCAGGAATCACTCCTGGCAGTACTCGAGGGGCCATACAGGATGGCAGGGATTGAACCCAGGTTGGCCAGAGGCAAGGCAAATGCCCTCCCTTCTGGACGGTTTCTCCTGGTTCTGCACTCGAGAATTACTCCTGGCGGTGCTAGGGGGCCTCTTATGGGATGCCGGGGATTGAACCCTGGTCGGCCATGTGCAAGGCAAAACGCCCTCCCTGCTGCGCTATCGCTCCAGCCCTGCTCCGGCACTTCCTGCCCTCAGGTTCACACACTGTTTCTCACACGAGGCGCGAGGGTCCTTCACACTGTCTGACTTTACTAGTCCCGGCAGCTGTGCTTGGGAGGGAGAGAGAGAGGGTGGGAAGCAGACATCTTTGGAATGAGCTGGAAACGGTTCAAATTAAATGAGGGGGAGGAGGGGAGAGTTCTAGACGTTTTGTTCTTTTGTCCCATGTAGCTGAAATGAAGCAAGGCACGGAAGCTGGAAGCAATGGAGACTCTCTCCGACATCAGCCTGCAAGGACTGAGCAGGCTTTTCCTTGGGCACAGCTGACCTTTGCCTGTGACAGAGAACCAGCCCTAGGGCCTCAGATCCTAAGGCACCTGGCACTCAGTTGCACTCAATGAGCACAGGCTTCTGCAAACAACCTAGGATTCTGGCAAAGAACCCGAGAGCCAGCGTGAAGATGGAGAACAGTCCCCTGGAGTTGAATTTCCTTGAGAAATCTGTGTGACGTTTCTTTGAAGCTAGGGCAAGTGAGTCATTTCATTCCCGCTGCTCGGGGTTCCTCTGGAACAAGGACACTAAACCCACCAAACTAGCGGGTTCTAGGACAGGGGGCACAGCTCCCTGTGCGTCTCAAGAAAAACCTGGGGATCGCACGCCATCTCAAAACACGGCGGCATCATAACGAAATACCAAGCTGGTGTCTGGGGAACAATATAAAACAGAGGAAGTAAGAGAAAACAAGGAGATAAACAAGTGCCCGCAGGGAGTGAGGGGGAGCAGGCCCAAGAGCTGGTGGGCATGTGCTGGAGACGGGGGTTCCATCCCGGCGCCCCACAGTCCTCTGAGAACGTGCTGGTATAGACCCGGAGCATTAGGAATAGCCCAAGGACCCCCCCAACTCTTCCCCCATCAAAAGGAGCACTGAGAGCTTCTGTCTACACTCCCCCAAGAAAGAAGAGAAAAATGCACGCAAGGACACTAGACCACGGCATGCAGACTGCTGGGGGCCCGGACGGAGGCCATGGCAGCCCACTGTGCTCCAGGGGCCACTTAGGAACGCTCGGGCTCTTAACCCAGGGAAATACTGACATCACGGGGCAGACTTGGTCCCCAGAACCTCATTCCAGCAAGTGGCCTCCTTGATTCTCCAGCTCACCAACACAAACACAAGTTTGAATAAAAAAACAAACAAAAAAAGCCTGACAGTTTGGTTGAATGAACAAGTCTTCCCTGGGCCGGCCTCTGCTTTAGGGATTTAGGGATTAAGGTTGAATAAACAGAGATAAGATATGACCCAGGGATTGACTCAGCAGCTCTCTGGCACCTTATCTCATCCTTACAAATACAACCTTTCCGCCCACCTCATCTGCCTGGGGAGAATCACTTTCTCCTCCTCCACACACCTCACTTCTTCCTCCACTCTAGACTCCCTCTTGGCCCAGGGCTTAACTTCTGGAGGAAAATGTCTCAAATTTCCCCACACAAATGGCCTTCACCGATCCCCCTGCCCTGCACACCCCACTATGAAGAGTCGGTTAAGTACATTAAATGGGTAATTTATTTTCTATCAGCCCTTGGTTGTGCATCAAAATACAAACTACTTTAACAGTAATTAAGGAATAAATTATGGCTTGCACGAGGGAGATAGCACGAAGGGCCGAGTGTGTCTTGGCAATCCCCAGCACTAGACAAGGAGTTGGCCTGACATCTCAAGCACGGCTAGGTTTGATTCAAAACCAAACCAAACCCATAAATGCCGTCACCATGCCCACATTAATGCCCCCATTCACTGTCCAAATCCGTATTGATAAGCACACATGACATGGACGCAGTCTCATACCAGGACGGACGCAAGAAATTATCTTATTCTGTTTTGGCCCCCACCACTTTGCACTCAGGGGTCACTCCTAGCTCTGCTCAGGAGACCAGGGGGGATTCCCGAGACTGAACTCGGCTGGGCTGTGTGCGAGACAGGAGCCCTACTTACTGTACAATAACTGTCTCTCCGGCTCTACGCAGGTTAGTTTTATGCCGCTTACTTTAACCCCGAATGTGCTTAAGCAACCTCTAACCCTTCTCACGATGATGAATTTCAAGTAAGATTTTGCTGGAAATGCATTTACAATGAGAGTAAGTGACTCTTTCTCCCTGCTTTCTGGGCAATACCCGTGGTGCTCAGTGGCTGTGTACTCCCAACCTGGGGGCACGAGGTGCCCAGTTCCAAGCTCCCGGTCTCACACAGGCTAGGCAAGGGCTTCACCACTGGGCCCCATCCCTGCGCGCAGTGACTTTGCTTTTTAATTAGTTCAAAGGCCCAGAAATGACTAAGTAGAAACGAGGTCAAGCCCACACGATTCCTCTTTTCTTCATTTTTTTAGTAGACATAAAGCACTAGAACAATCTTTTTGTTTGGGGGCCACACCAGGTGATGCTCAGGGGTCACTCCTGGTACTGCACTCAGGAATTACTCCTGGCGGTGCTCAGGGGACCATATGGAATGTCAGGGATTGAACCTGGGTCAGCCGTGTATGAGGCAAGAGCCCTCCTCACTATACTATGGCCCTGACCCCTAAAACAACCATCATATAAACGGAGTCTCAGAGAAATGGGGATCAAATCTGGGTCTGCTGCGTGCAAGGCAAGCCCTCTGTCCCCAGCACAATCCCTCAAGCCCCCCGGATACGTTTTAATCTCTGTACTGAGTAACATCTTTTTTTTTTTTGCTTTTTGGGTCACACCTGGCTCTGCACTCAGGAGTTACTCCTGGCAGTGCTCAGGGGACCATACGGGATACTGGGAATCAAACCCGGGTCGGCCGCGTGCAAGGTAAACGTCCTACCCGCTGTGCTATCTCTCCAGCGCCGAGTATCATATTTTCAAAATCTTAAGAGTTACAAGATACACTTTGTCTAAAACAAGCGGCCAAGTGAGACTGATTTACAGTTCTCCATATATATATATTCCAATTTAAATATGATAAATGAATTGAGGAAAATGATCACCATGAAATTAAATGTTTATACGCACCTTAGAAATCAGATAAAAAGTGGTCAGGGCGTAATTAAAATACTTCGGACTGAGCTGCAGAAGAAAGCTCGGGTGGGAGACCAGGGGCCTAGGGTGTGTGAGGCGCTGAGTCTGACCCCCTGGACAGCAGCCAGTGGCCTCCGCCAATCACAGCTGGGCCCAAAAGGCTGAGCATTGGTGGCAGCGGCCCTGCCCTTCTCCCTCCACCGTCAAGGGTTAGAGAGAAACTACAGCGGGCACAGAGCCAGCCTCCTCCCAGTGTGCAGTGGACTCAGGTCTCGTCCACTGGCAGGCCACACGGAAGCCCGGAGCCCCAGCAGGAGTGATCCCTGAGCACAGAGCCGAGAGTCAGGCTTGAGCACAAAGGGGTGTGGCCCAAACACACACAAGAAGAGAAAGAGAATTAGTAAGATGTATTTACCCACCATTCATTCAATAACTTAGCATATGTTAGTAAGTTACTGTGTTAATAATAATAATTATTGTATAATAAATAAGTATATATTTCAATTTAGTATACTATTTACTCGTTCTGGAATATTAATAGTATGAATAGCTATATTTATAAGTTATTTGTGAAATAGATTTTTTTAAAAAATCTTTAAAAAAAAATCTGCAAAGATGCCTTCAGATCCCGCACCAGGCTGAGTCTCATAACCAGGGCACTCTGGAGGGGGTAGGATGAGCCCTCCACTGCCCAAACAACCCCGGCAACTGAAAACCTCCAGAACCCAATGGCAGCCACGCTCATGGCTGGACTCCACAGGCTCGGACAAGCCTCATCTTGTCTGAGTATTGGTGGAAGTGGCCCTGAATCTGTTGACTCTCTTGAAAAACTCAGGTATGAGAGTTTTATGACTGAAATCTCTGGGCTCCCACAGAGTCGGGGATGGGTGACCTCCCCCCATCTCCCTGTCCTTCTGGGAGTCTGGCAGTCATGCCCACAAACTGCCCCTGGCACCAAATAAGCTCATTAACCGGCCAGGATCCAGAGACTGCACCCAGGAGCACTGCCCCCTTCCTCGGTCACTGCGGGAGGCTGCCCCCCTGCTGGGCAGTCTGGGGTCCAGGCCCTGAGGGCAGCAGCATGTGGGAGTGAGACAGCAGGAACAAACCTGATCTTCCCTGAGGCCAGCTGGAGGAAAGGTGACTTGGACCTCAACTATCTTCTCAGATCGTGTTTGAAAGAATAGTTGGTAGAAGCTAAAGATCCGGAAGCGAATGTTCCTGAAACTATCCAGAATCAAGGGGTCCTTAAAACCTTGTCTGTGCAGGTGGTCACCCCCAAAACAAGAGGTGAGTAACCAACCCACGTGGGAACACTCCGCAGCTAAACCAAAGCACCAAGGCTGTTGGGACAGGGTTAGTCTATCACCTGGGGGCATGGATTTCTGGGGGGCTTCTCCCCAAATCTCTCCTTGAGTTTGTACAGAACAGGACTGTCCTGAAATGTCATCAGTATGAGAAGAAACCCACTAGATACGAAGTGACATTTCGGTGATTAGATTTTATTTTGTAAGTTACAGTGGCCTCACAGATTGGATTTTTGCTTACCACATGTTCCCTATTTGGGAAGAGGTACGATTTGTATGCCAACAAGTTTTTGATGAATGTCAATGGTCTAACCTTACTTGTACCAATTCTACTTAAATCAGATGAAGCACCAATATCAGAAGAATTTTCTCCATTAGGTTTATAATGTTAATTTTAGTTCTCCATGTCTTCAAAACAAGCAGAAAATCTGCCACTGTGAAGAAGTGAAAGACTTTTGGGGGGGGGGGGGAAGGGCTGGAGCAATAGCACAGCAGGGAGGGCATTTGCCTTGCACGAAGCTGACCCAGATTTGATTCTTGGCATCCCATACTGTCTCCCTGAGCACCACCAGGAGTGATTCCTGAGTACAAAGCCAGGAGTAACCCCTGTGCATCGCTGGGTGTGACCCAAAAAGAAAAAAAATAAACCAAAAAAAAAAAAAACTGAGTGAACCAAGTTGGAACCCTGCTCCATTGATTTACTGATTATGTGGTGCTTTGGAAAATCACTGAAAACTCTAGAATACTGAGATAACTCAGATACCTCACTTGTAAGAAAGGTAGATGAATTCTGATCGACTCTGTAAGGCTCCTGTGGAAACAAAGAAGGTCCATCCCAGACCGCTGTGGTGATGTTCGAATGTGACCGGGAGATTCCACACACACACACACACACACACACACACACACACACACACACACCTGGATAGATACACATACACACACACAAGACACACACACACACACACACACACACACACACACACACACAGTAGTTTTCAGGATGAACAACTCACCAGAACCGTATCCGGGGATCGGCCCTTTGCTCTGCAGGTCTGGGAGCCCCACGTTCAGCGTGCTGGGGACCATGTTGTCCAGGTGCGGCTTGGGCCCCACGGGATGCGATGGCGAGTGCTTCATGCTCGGCTGCCTCTGCTGCTGCTGCAGCGCGCTCACCATCCGGGCCAGCTGCGGGCGCGGGAACACAGGGCGCCGTCAGGGCAGGGCCCCGGCTAGGCGGAGACGTGCCCCGGCCTGCGCACGCACGCTTGGGGGGGCCCCCGCCCCACCCACCTACCTGCTGCTCCTGCTGCTGGCGCACGGCCTGGGAGATCTTCCTCTGGTTCTGGAGCAGCTGCTGCTGCTGCTGCTGCTGCTGCAAGAGGAGCTGGCATGCCTACGGGCGGGCGGGAGAGATGTCCCCTCAGCGGGCTGCTCCGGCCGGCAACGTGGGGAGGCCCCCCCACGCCAACAGCCTCTTCCCCCAGGAGACGCGTCTCCCACTCACCAACTGGAACTGGGGGATCTGTGGAAGCTGGCTCAGCATGGCAATTTGTTGAGGAGATAACTGGGGCCCCACATTGAAAAGACCTGGATTCAGGCCACTGTTGGGAAACTGTTTGAGCATTGAGGCAGAAACCTGGCCGGAAGGAGAGGGAAGACAGGAAGACAATGTCAGAACCGATTTATTTTTTGAACTGAATCACCGTGAGATGCGGTTACAAACTTTCATGATTTCGGTGCAGTTACACAATGATTGAGCACCCACCCCTCCTCCAGTGGGCATTTTCCACCACCAATGTCCCCAGTACCCCTCCCGCCACCCCCTTCCCACCCCACCCCCTGCCTCTCTGTGGCAGGCACCTTCCTTCATACGCTCTATTTTTGGGCATTGTTGTTTGCAATACAGACAGTGAGAGGCCATCATGTTTGGTCCTCTGTCTACTTTCAGCACATCTCTCCCATCCTGAGCGGTCCCTCCAACTGTCACTGACTTAGTGGTCCCTTCTCCATCCCAACTGCCTTTTCCCCCAGCACGTGAGGAAGGCTTCTAAACCACGGAGTGATCCTCCCAGCCCTTATCTCTACTATCCTTAGGCGTTAGTTTCCTATCACGTTACTTTATATTCCACAAATGAGTGCAGTCATCCTATGTCTGTCACTCTCTTTCTGACTCATTTCTCTTAGCATGACACTCTCCATGTCCATCCACTTATATGCAAATTTCATGACTTCAGAACTAGTGTTGAGATTTCAAACAGATTTACCTACGATTTGCGTATTTTCCATTTCATTGTTGAAGGTGGTTATAAAACATGTGTGACATTACTCTGTTCAATTCAACATTTGGTGCCTATCAGGGTCGGCTTACATTGAATTTTTTTTTTTTTAATTTTTGCTCAGGGGACCGCTCGGGATGCTGGAAATCGAACCCGGGGTGGCCGTGTGCAAGGCAAACACCCTACCCACCATACTACTACTCCAGCCCCTTATACTGAATTTTTGATCTGAGGCTGGACCTGACAGTAAATCGGGGTTACTTTCAGCCCAGTGCTCAGGGCTGAGCCCCAGTGGTGCTCGGAATCACATCCAGGACTCGTGCAAGCAAAGCGTGTGCATCAGCCCTTCCTTTGAGACACCTCGCTCATGTGTCTCCAAGGGCTGATTTTCTGACACAGTCATCATGCCATCCTAATTCTTTTGCTGAAGAATTCTGGATCACATCCCAGGTTTTTTATACATTCTATTCTGAGCCCTTGGGTTCTATTTCACTTCTTTATTTTGATGCTTTTCTCCTTGGTTGGGGGCGGTGGATTATACCTGTGGGTGCTCAAGGGCTCATCCTGATTCTGCGCTCAGAATTTGAACCGGGGTGGGTGGGATTTACGGCAAGTGCCTTAACCCCTGTACGATCTCTCCAGCCCCTGTCTTCAGATTTTAACTCTACCGGGCTCACGCACGCTGCAGTCTCTCTTTAGTAGAGCTCGCATTTCTGTTCAGTTCTTTCTTTTGGGGGTCTTAGGGAGTGTTTGCTATTTCGGCCACACCTAGCGTGCTGAGGGGTCGAGGCTGGGTCCCTGCGCTCCCATGCTCGGGGCGATCCTTCTGGCCTAGCTCAGTTCTTCTATCCCTCACTGCATGCTTTACTGATCCCGTGCATCTGACGAATCATTTAGGCATGACTTACACTCAAAAACGGCTACAGCTTTCCTACCATCCTTTCTTCCTGATGCTCCAATTACTGAAGCCCTCCAGTCTATGTGCAGTGGCTCTTATTTTATGCTCTGTTTTGTTTTTTTCAAAGAGCAGGAAGTTGTCAAATTTTTCGCTGGAGTTTTCTACTCTCTGTGTTGAACACGTCCTGCACCAAGGCCAGAAGTTATACAAACGGCAAGGCCTCGCCAAACCATTTTCTTTTACTTTTAGGACTCAGGGTGGGGGCGGGGAGAGTTCCTGGTGGCAGTGGGGGGCTGTGGGGTGCCGGAGTTCCCGCCTGCAAAGCACGTGCTCCAGCCTCTGGAATCAGCTCTCCGGCCCTGTGACACTTTCTAAGACTTGGCGTCTTTCTAAACGCGGCCTACATTTCTGTCTACACCAGTGACTTTGAATAGCCGTGCCTTTGTTTCTGTTCTGTACAGTCATCGTTATTCTGCAGAGCGCTCATGCAATATGAACTTATTTCACCACAGCCCAACTCTTGCCTAGAACAAAAATCTCTTCCAGCAAAGTCTGGGAATGAGGCTCTGACTTCGGTCTCCTGTCTCCATTCTTCCACTTGCTCAAAACTCACAAAATCACATGCTGATTTTTCATACGCTATCCACACTAGTAAAAGTAAAGTAAAGGCCCTCCCGTTGTTCATCGATTTGCTCGAGCGGGCCCAGTAATGTCTCCATTGGAGACTTTGTTGTTACTGTGTCTGGCATATCGAATACTCTCGGTAGCTTGCCGGGCGCTCCAAGAGGGGCGGAGGAACCGAACTCGGGTCGGCCATGTTGGTTGCGTGCAAGTCAAACACGCTACCGCTGTGCTATCGCTCCAGCCCCATCCACACTAGTACTGTTTGGAATCTTTCTGCATCTTCCCCCCACCCCCCACCCTACTGCCTGATACTTCTGATCCTGATGCTTCATCTTACATGACTTTTCTTTGTAATTATCTTACATGACTTTTCTTTGTAATTATACTCTCATTTTGTATGTCAAAAAGGAAACACATCTATAAAAATTCAAACTGCCTTACAGGACAAAGGTCCTGGATCTGATCCCTGACACAGCAAAAAATATATATAACACATTACAAAAATAAGAATAAGGGCCGGGGTGATGGTACGGCGGGGAGGGCGTTTGCTTTACACACAGTCAACCCGGGTTCGATCCCCAGTGTCCTATATGTTCCCCTGAGCACCACCAGGAGTAATTCCTGAGTGCATGAGCCAGGAGTGACCCCTGTGCATTGGGGGTTGTGACCCAAAAAGCAAACAAACAAACAAACAAACAAAAAAGACCCCGACAATCTTCTGTCTGCTTGGGGGGCCTACATTAGACAGTGCTCAGGGATCACTCCTGCTGGGGCTCAGGGGACCGCCAGTGGTGCCAGGCAATCCTGACCCCTGTTCAGACGCACACTGTGTCACCTGGCTCCAGTCTTTTTTTTTTATTTTGTTTTTTATTTTTTATTATTTTTTTTCCTTTTTGGGTCACACCTGGGGGTGCACAGGGGTTCCTCCTGGCTCCGCACTCAGGAGTTACTCCTGGCGGTGCTCGGGGGACCCTATGGGATGCTGGGAA
>JAOXYA010000025.1:2415699-2427763 GCA_028565675.1 Sorex palustris | reverse complement strand
GGGGGGGGACACACACCATGAGGTGCTAGAGCTCGAAGCTCAGTCCCCCACATGCAAAGCAAGCGTTCCAGCCCTTTCAGCTAACTCTCCCGTTCATTCATCTCGTAAAGCTTTTAAAGACTATTTTGCTACAAGCAGAGACTCCCTCCCTCCCTGTTTTTTGGGCCACGCCTCATGGTACTCAGGACTGACTTCTGGCTCTGTGCTCAGGGGTCACTCCTGGTGGGCTCGAGGACCACATGGGACGCTGGAGATTGGACTCTCAGTCAGCTGCGTGCAAGGCAGGGGTCTTACCTGCTGTTCTATCACTCCCGCCCCATGAACAGAGTTTTCTGAATGAAAAACTCCTAAAATACAGGGAAAAATCGTAGGTAGAATCGTGGAGTGTTTCATCACCTTTTGCTTTTTCTCTATATTTGGAGATTTGTACTAGGTAAATCATATATATATATATATATCTTTTTTCCTCATGAAAAAAAAATAAGTAATCTTGATGATCTTCCTTATTCTTTTCAGTATTTGGGGGGGCGGGGAACAACTAATTAAAGGGAACCATTTTAAAAGGCCATAATCAATTCCAGTTGACACCTAGAGACAATCACTCAAAATGACCTAGAAAGTGGCTGAAAATTCCCAGGTCCCAGCTTTGCTACAACACCCTGCAGACAACACAAAATAACCCGGTCCCTTTCCCGGGATGGGGGCGGAGTCCTGGACGGGGTGGGCAGGGCAGGGCAGGGCAGAGAAATAAATACCTACGGAGAAAGCGTCTGCAGGGAAAGTCAGAAAGGAAATCGGGTTTCCTGCTGCTATTTCGATTTTTTTTTTTTTTAAAGTCTAGAGCGTGGTTTGTTTAGAAAGGTTATCAATCCTTCGGAGTCTGCAGACCAATACAGTCACCAAAAACTCCCCTGAGGGAGGCCGCCTGCCAGACTGCCCTCTTTTGGAAACTTTCTGCCAAGAAAGAACACTGAAAGAAAGAACACGGACCGCCCGCATCCGTTACGGCTACGGTTCCCCCGAAAGAACGTGTGCAGTAAGATCCCTGCAGGAACAGAACGTGGGAGCCAGCGCCACCGCCGAACAAGAGTCAACAACGCCTTGCTTGCTTTGGGATTTCTCGCCCGCACCGGCACCTGCTTACCTGATGCTGATTTACTGGTCATCGGGGTAGGCAGGTTTGGTTCTCGAGGTGCTGGGCCCCCTTGGGAATTCTTATCCCAGAGATTCACATTCTTGTAGTTGTAACTGTTGGGGTCGCCCCACGCCGAAGTGCCGTCATCAATGTCCATTTTCCGGCTAATTGACTGCGGGGACGGCTCTTCCCAGCCGCTGGGCTCCTCGTCCTTGGGGGCTCCCGGCGGCGGTGCACTGCCCCAGCTGGAGCTCGCCGGTCTCCCGTTGCCCGCAGGGGGCGGCGGGGGGCCTCCCCAGGAACTCGAAGGCTCCGGCTGCGGCTGCGGGGGTGGCGGCGGCTGCTGCGGCGGAGGCGGCTGTTGGTGCTGCTTGTTCCAGGAACTGGGCTGTCTGCCGGTCTCGGTCCAGGCTGGCGAGCGCTTACAGTCCTCCCAGCCGCCTTTGGAGGTCAGGCCGGCGCCGCCCCCGTTGCCCCAGGTCCCGATCTCACTCTGCCCGCCTTCGCCCCACCCCGACACGGGTTTGCCGGCCGAGCTGTCCCAGTTGCTGCCCTTGGCCGGATCGACGTCCTCGCCCCAGCCGTTCTTCCCGGAAGCCCACCCTTGGCCGGGCTGGCGTCCGCCCCCCCAGCCCTGCTCCTTGCCCGGGTTCTCGTTCCACGAGGAGGCGGCCTTCTCGTCCGCCCGGCCCCCTCCCCAGCCGGAGGAGCTGCTGTTCTTGTAGTCGGTCCAGCCGCCCGTGCTCTTGGGGTCTTTCCACTCTGTCGGGGCGGAGAGCTCTCCCCATCCAGACTTCATTTGATTGCTTTGGCTAGGTGCGTCCCCCCAGCCCCCTGAGTTCTTGGTCTGTGTGGCAGCGCTCTCCCACCCCTCAGTCCCCTTGTCCGACTTGCCCTCGGGCCGCGGCGCCTCTTCGATGTCCCACACGGTCTCCTGCTTGATTTGCGTCTGGCCCCAGCCCGTGTTGGAGAGCACCCTGGGGTCCAAATCAGTTCGGCTCAAGAGAGTCTGCAAGACAGCCTGACAATCGGGATGTGCGGGCCGGTACGACCGACGGCCGGAATTGTGACTGTCGCTACTTCCTGCTTTGTGGTTGCTTCCAGTGCTTTGACCTCCAACCTCACTTCCTGTGGAGCTGGAAGATCGTCCCCAGCAGGGAGCCTGGGCATTGCCTTGGTTTTCAGGGAGGGGGTGGCCCTTTTGATTGTCCCATGCTCCAGTGCTAGAATTTGGTTGGTTTGGACCACTCCATTCTCCAATTTTCAACTCGTCAGACCCAGTCAGCTGTTTCCATTCTCCCTGAGAGACCCCAGATGTCATTTTGTTCCCTTCACCCCATTTGCTGTCGCTCGCGTCCTGCGGGCCAAAGTTCCAGGACCCACCCGTAGACCTGTTATTGTTGTCCCAAGAATCGTTTTTTGACCCACTCGCCTTCTGAACAGATCCCCCCTTCCAGGAGTCCTCTCTCTCCTTTCCATTGTTCCCACTGTTTCCAGAATTGCTTTGTCCAGAGGTTGTGTCAGTTCCAGAAGGCCCCCTAGCTGCACCCCAAGATCCAACGCTCCCAGTCTTTCGATCTCCAGTGCTTTGCGAAGGGGTATCAGTGCCCCTGGAGGCGTTCCCCAAGCCCAGGCCGAAGGCCATTCCCTTATTCTCCAGAGGGTTTGGTGAACTTAAGTTCAAGGAGTTAGTGTTTCCATTTTTTGGTCCATCAGTGTTATGAAGTTGAGCCTGCTCTCTGCCCGAGACAACAAAATTAACACCCGCATTTTCCATCTTTGACTGCTGTTCCCTGGACGCCTGACCGACGGCGGTGACCTGGGCACTGGAATTGCTGTTCTCGGCCTCCAGCGGCCCCTTTCGGGAATTTCCTTCTTGGACCAGTGCTGGCCAGGCAGATGGGTTGCTATTTGGGTTAAAGTTGCTGAAGCCGGAAGCGGGTCCGAGTCTATCCTGCCCACTCACATTCCTCCAATTTCCTAGTCCACCGCTATTCTCTGTCGGAGAGCTGGAAGATTGAACAGACTTAGCCTTGGGGTCCGACTTCCAGACCCCCAGGTTACATTCGTTCCCGGGACTTGCAGACTGGCACTGGCTTCCTTTTCCTTTGTTACTAGTGGTGCTCCCTGGCACAGTGCTCTTCTCGGAGCCAGGGGTTGAGGCACTGTTGTTCTCGGCGGTGTTTTCGGAAGAAGACTCGGTGTCTCTGCTGGCGATGCAAGGCCACTCTTCCATGTCGGACCCGTCTACAATCACCTTGTCCCAGATGTGAGTCGGGTTGGGGGAGGCGCCGCTGTTGGAGGCTCCCGGTCCCCAAGTGGAATTTGCATAATTTGAAGCAGCAGCACCTCCAAGGGTGGACTCTGCGAAGAGAGGGTCGCGTCAGTCACGGCTGCCTCCGGCCCCTCTGCCCGCCGCTCGGTTTTGCTCCCCGGATCCTGCGCTGGGCTGTTCTAGGGAGACCCAAGGGCCTGCCCAGGGATTCATGGTCCAAAAGGATCAGTATCACCCCGTGCACCCCAGCGCTGCTCAGGGTCCCTGGGGATGCACCTGGCGGTGCTTGGGTGCTGGGGACTGAACGTGGCGCTGGTTACCAGCCAGGGATGTCCCCGAATCCCTGACTCCTCCCAGCCCCTCTCTGTACGTGTGAAGTCTAACTCCACGATGTCTCTCTGAGACACCTGCTTGCCACGCCTTTTTCTTTTTTTTTGGCCTTTTGGGTCACACTTGACGATGCTCAGGGGGTATCCTCCTGGCTCTGCACTCAGGAATGACTCCTGGTGGTGCTCGGGGGACCCTATGGGATGCCATGGATCGAACCCAGGTCGGCCACGTGCAAGGCCAACGCAGTCCCCACTGTGCTATGGCTCCAGTCCTGCCACAGCTCTTAACAGGGAGCCTTTCTGTCACGCGAGACTCCGTAATGACACCGAAAGCGTGTTCTGTGCCTCTAATCTAAACACCCGTTGGCTGAAGTGCTTTGGCTAAGGCCCTCCTCTGACCATACCAGTGCGAGAGAGAGGGCAGTGGCGTCTGGGCCTTGGCTGCATGAGGAGACACGGCTAAACTCTCTGGCCTAGCGTTTGATCGAGCCGCTTCATGTCTGGGAGCAGCTGCATCTGGGTGTCACCTGTCACTAGGCAGATGTCTACATCCCGCATGCCGGACGGCTCGCAGCCGTGGCCTCTCGCCTGGCACCGGTCCCCATGGCCTCCGAACTGCTTTTCCCCTCCCGGTGCTCGGATCGAAATTTACCCGCCTTCCTGGGCTGAGGTCAAATGTCATTATCTGACAGGAAGGTTTTGTTTTTTTAGTGCATCACCTAAAACCTTTATCTTTCTCTCTAGGGTCACGCTGCTCTGAGCTACCACACACACCTCCTCTCCCCCTTCGTCTGCCCCCGAGACCCTCCTTGCTTCTCACACGGGGGGCTGGGGCTCTGCTGCTCAGAGACCACCGTCCTAAAGAGGCCTGAGCTGAGCGTTCTGACTCAGCACACGACTGGCCATATTTGGTGGGGGAAATCATGACATATTCAACCCCAGAATTTATTTTCTTCACCCCCACGATATATTTGAAAACCTACTGTGGCTACTCTAAGCACTATTAAATCAATAAAATGTGAAAACAATGTGCATACAGAATGATATAAAAAGAAGGGGACTCAAAACTCATGAGATTTAGGGGCCTCCTTGGTTTTTTTTTTTTTTTTGCTTTTTGGGTCACACCCGGTGATGCTCAGGGGCTACTCCTGGCCTTGCACCCAGGAATTACTCCTGGCAGTGCTCAGGGGACCCTACGGGATGCTGGGAATCGAACCCAGGTCGGCCGCATGCAAGGCAAACACCCTACCCGCTGTGCTATCTCTCCAGCCCGGGGCCTCCTTGGTTTTAAGGGCACATCGGGTGATTCGGACTCATCTCGGACCCATGCCTCCCCTCAAACTCTTCCTTTCACGACTTGTTGTTGAGGGGCCACAATTAAGGGCTCTGCAGTCTTATGGCGTCAGCCCCGGGCCCAGCCCAGTGGTCACCGTGAGGAAACCTCCTGAGTACGGCTTCATCTCTGCCTGAGCCCGCTGTCAACACCAGGATCTTCCCATCTTGGCTCTGTACATGAGATACCGACAGAACGTTCTAGGCGGCTCTGTTCAAACTGAGAACTAAGTAAAAAGATTTGACCCTTCACTATCATACCATCGTCCTTGCTGGGATCCAAGCTCTGAATTTGTAAGAGTCTCAAAAAACATTATTTTTTTGTTTGTTTGTTTTGCACCCCGTGGTGCTCAGAGCTGACCCCTTGTAGTACTCAGGGGACCATATGTAGAGCTGGGGACTGATGCTGGGTCAGCTGCCGGCAGAGTAAGCTCCTTCCCCGCCCCCCGCCTTCTCCTAGCTCTCTGGTCCCCCCAGAAACACTGAGAGGTGAGCTGCAATCTCTTAATTAGATAAAAGACCCAGAGGGTGTTTGGAAGTTCTCAGCTGCTCACTTAAATCTTCCTCTAGTAAACGCTCTCCAAAGCGTTTACTAGAGCAAGTAACTCTAGTACTTCAAGGACTTCAGCAAAAGGTCCCTAGCAGCCACACGAAGTTTTCAATAAAGCTTAAAAATGCAGAGGACTCTACAGAAATACTGGCTCAGAAAACGCTAATAAAAATCTAATAGGGGGGCTAGAGCGATATCACAGCGGGTAGGGCGTTTGCCTTGCACACCGCTGACCTGGGTTTGATTCCCAGCATCCCGTATGGTTCCCCTGAGCACCACCAGGAGTCATTCCTGAGTGCAGAGCCAGGAGGAACCCCTGAGCATTGATGAGTGTGACCCAAAAAGAAAAAAAAAAAGTTCGAATAGGAAGGTCCTATTTGGTATCCTCCCGGGATTCTAAGGAGCACTTTATACTCCAAGTACTCTGGAAACATCACATTCAGACCCCGCCACCTGGCCGGCCTCCCTATCCCACGCCCTCCACACACAACCCCCTCCAGGCTCTGTTTCCTAACGCTCCTGTCTGCCACAGGAGGGGCGGGGGGCCCCAAGAACGAGGCCACACAGCAGTGCCCCCAGCCTCCGTGGAGTGTGCCCACAATCCGGCCACTCAGGTCAGTGTGGGAAGGGATGTGTGTGTATGTGGGGGGGTGTCTCCAGGCCTCACCTGGTGCAGCCCCGCCCTCGTTCGGCAGCAACGTCCCGGTGCCCGGGGTCCCCGGGGTGCCCGGTGCGGTGCTGGGGTTCGCTCCGGGTGCGGTGGGGAGAGGAGGCCCCGCCCCGCCCCCGAGGAGCATGCACGACGGTGGCGGCGGCTGCCCGCGTTTCAGTAACACTTTGTGGTCCTGCTGGCAACGGAATCGCGGCGGCACCTCCCGGGGCATGTAGCGGGCGGCGCTGGGCGGTTGTCCGTTCGGCACTGCCACCCTTTTGGCATTGTTGCCACCATTGATTGGTGGCGATGGAGAGCTGCCAATGGGGCTGGCGGCCGCTGGTTGGCTTAAACTTGGTTTCGTCACTTCGGGCACTGAAAGAGAAGAGAGAGAGAGAGAGTGTGTGTGAGATTGGGAAATCGCCTTTCAAATCAGGTCCATTGATTTTTCTGAAGATCAGATCAAGAAATGAGACCCACGAAGAGCACTCTGTCTGCCATCCTAGTCTAGGGAGCAAGGTCCTTCCAACACCCCCTCCCCACTGGCACCTTGGGGAAGAAGGTGAGACCCCCTTGGAATCACTTTCCCTGAGGTACGAGGAGGGGCGACCACCAAGAGCCTTCTTCTTCTCTACACCCACATTCCAGCCATCCTGCCGAGCCAGGGGTTGGCCCCGGGCACCCGTGCACGGCAGCCTAGCATCACCCACACCCATAAACACCCCGCCCTCCGAGGAACTCCTCCCAGCAGTGCTCCTGGCACCCTCGGTCCAGGGCCCTCTGCGTGGAAAGCTGCCGTGACGCCGAGCACTCCCTTTGCACGCCTCTCGACCCTACGAGCACCTTCGTCTTTTGTGCCACAGTCCCGGTGGAGCAGACAGACTCCCAGCAACCCTCGGGCCAAAAGAATCCTAGAGTCCATTTGGTTTGGGTTTCCACCATCCCCGGAACTCAGAGACTGTGCGTGATTCGCTGTGTAAATTATCTGAAATGTGGTATTTCTGTCAAAAGAAATTTTTCGATTGTGATCCCCTACCTCAATTCCTAACTTAAAAATTTCAAAATCGAATCATACAGCAAGTACAACACCTGCCTTCTGCCGGGTTCAATCCCTGGCACCCCATATGTCCCCCGAACCCCACCAGGTGTGAGGTCTGAGCAGAGCCAGGAATAGCCCCAACACCACTGGGTGCGGCCCAAAAAGAAAAAAAAATCCCGCCCCCAATGGCCCAAATTAGATGATTTTCTGATTTACTTTAGGACTTTTTTTTTTTTGCTTTTAGCGGTCACAACCGGCAATGCTCAGGGGTTCCTCCTGGCTCTGCGCTCAGGAATTACTCCTGGTGTGCTCAGGAGACCCTATGGGATGCCAGGGATTGAACCCGGATTTGGCCGCGTGCAAGGCAGATGCCCTCCTCCACTGTGCTAACACTCCAGCCCCCTGATTTACTTGAAATCATTTAATGCCACACCTCACTTTAAAAACAGCAAAGAGGGAAGGAGGGGACGAGCGGGGGGAACAGTGAGGCTATGGGCAGGGCCCCTCTGAGATGCATCTGCATTTGGCCTCACCATCCAGGCCCCTGCTGTCCACTCCCTGGCACGGGACCCGCTGGGACTACAGAAGGAGCCTTGAGCCCAACACCCCCACACCAGCTCTAGAGGCCCTGGCCGCGCTGACCGCTGGGACGCCGCTGAGCTGGCCTGTGACTCACAGAAGCTCCGTGCATCATCAGAATTCAGGGGCCCTGTCCGTCCCCATGGGGCACTGCCTAGCACTCTGAGCAAGAGAAGAGAGAAGCTTCCAGAAGGCAACCCCTGAGTCTGACAAGCGAACCACAAGGCAGCACTGGCCCTGACAGCAGGGAGGCCGAGGAGTCCCTGTGCCGATGGCCAGTGTGCGGGCTGACGCCTGGGTAGCCAACACCCTCAGCTTGACCCGAACGGCCAGTGGATAAATAAGGGAGAAAAGAAGGATGAAGATGGACTGCTGAGCGACTCACTTTCGGACACGGGCAGAGAGAATCTGAGAACACGAGGCTTTCATTCCCTGTCCCTTCATGTACTCAGGAATTACTCCAGGTGGTGCTCGGGGGAGAAGGAATCATCTGCTGGCAAAGGTCAGGGTGGGGTGAGGTGGAAACGGGGTTCTTCCCAGAGCAGGGCCCCTCACTTTATTATTATTATTATCATAATTATATGGGGGCAATGATATTTGGCCATACTCAGCTGTACTCAGGGCTGACTCCTGGTGGGGTTAGGGGGACCCTATGGGGTGCTGGGGACTGGACCTGGGTGTGCTGTGTGCCAGGCAAGCACCCTCCCCGCTGTACTGCCGTGCCACCCTGGCACCCTACTTTAATTCTGCTAGTTACAGGCCAACACTCATTTCTCTAAAATGGAGTGAAGACAGAGGATGAGACGCCACAGAACTGAGGGCTCGGCCTCCGGAGTGGCTGACCTGACCAGACTCCCGCCACCACCAAGAGATCTGGGCGGCATCCCGTCCAGTATTGTGCAAGGTTCCCTGCAGAACATCCTCGGGGCATTTTTCCATCATCGCATCACAGAGGACCATAAATTAGCAAGTCACTGTAAAGCCAGGCTCGCTAAGGGCCACTTTCCTCCTGGCACTGACTCGCCTGGGGACTGTGCGTGTCCAAAATTCCAGGACCTTCGGAAAAAATAAAAGAGCCTGAAAGTAGACTAGAGACCAAACATAATTGCCCACTCATGGCCTCTTTTGCAAACCACAACACCCAAAAGGAGAAAGAGAACAAAGGGGAATGCCCTGCCACAGAGGCGGGGTAGGATGGGGGGATGGGAGGTGGGAGGGATACTGGGATCAGCGGTGGTAGGAAATGGGCACCGGTGGAGGGGTGGGTATTTGATCACTGTATAATTGAAACCCAAGCACAAAAATTTTTAAGTCTACAACTGTATCTCATAGTGTCTCACTGTCGCACTGTCCTCCCGTTGTTCACTGATTTGCTCAAGCTTGCCCAGTAACGTCTCCATTGTGAGACTTGTTGTCACTGTCTTTAGCATATAGAATACATCACGGGTAGCTTGCCAGGCTTTGCCGTGTGGGTGAGATACTCTTGGTAGCTTGCCGGGCTCTCCAAGAGGGGTGGAGGAATCGAACTCGGGTCGGCAGAGTGGGCCACGTGCAAGGCAAATGCCCTTCCTGCTGTGCTACCGCTCCAGCCCAGGTGTCTCACTAATAAAAATTAAAAAAAAAAAAAAAAAAAAAAGAGCCCACAGGGCTGTTTCTGTTGCTGTTGTTCTCGGTGGGAGCTTTGCGGGAGCAGCACTAGGGAAGACAAGTGATACCGGGGCTAGAACCCAGAGCCCTGTGACCTGAGCATAAAAATAAAAGTACAATAGGGGTCAGGGCAAGAGGACAGTGGGAAGGGCACTTGCCCTGATGCTGCCAAGCACAGTTCGATCCCCAGCATCCTGAAAGTCCCCCGAGCACCGCCAGGAGTGAATCCTGACTGAAGAACCAGGAGGAACCCTTGGACAGCATAGGTGTGGCCCAAAACCACAAAAATAAATTAGAAAATATATGTAAAGTAAAAAGAAAGCCAATGATTACGTGCCTATGGGTTGGGGAGATACCTCGGTGGGCTGGAGTGGGAACTGCTTGGTCCCCTGGAACAGAGCCGGAGGCCAGAGACATGGTAGAACAGGTAGGGCACAGGCCTTGCACATGGCCAGCCCGGTTCAATCCCTGGCATCATACATGGCCCCCCTGAGTCCCTCCGGGAGTGATCCCCGAGCACAGAGCCAGGAATGAAAATAAATGAAAGTGAAAGAACGGTTGAAGTTTTTAAAAAGTCACCATATACAAGGGGCTGGAGCGATAGCACAGCGGGTAGGGCCTTTGCCTTGCACACAGCCAACATGGCCAACCTGAGTTCGATTCCTCCGCCCCTCTCGGAGAGCCCGGCAAGCTACCGAGAGTATCTCGCCCGCAAGGCAAAGCCTGGCGAGGTACCCGTGACGTATTGGATATGCCAAACACAGTACCAAGTCTCACAATGTTACTGGGCCTGCTCAAGCAAATCAATGAACAACGGGAGGAGAGTGACAGTGACAGTGACCATATACAATTTAGAAACTCTAGTCATTAGAGCAATTCAATGTGTGCGTGGGGGGGGCGGGGGGAGGAGGGAGTGTAAATAAACAGAAAATAGTATGGCCAGCATTTCCCAGAATAGTTATTTCTGTTTGACACAGAGATCATGTTTCATTCAAGCCATAGGAAAGTGAGAAATCATGCTCGTATTTTGGGCGGTTCTTCGTTAGAAAAAGTTGTGCAAGAACCTCCAGGTTTTTAAGGAGAAAAGTGTGTCTCCTGCCAGGTCAGACTTGGCCGGTTGCTTTCTTGTCTGTTTGGGGGCACACCCAGCAATGCTCAGGGGTGACTCCTGGCTCTGAGCTTAGAAACTGCTCCTGGCAGGACTTGGGGGACCATATGGGGTGCTGGGGATCGAACCCGGATTGGCCATGCGCAAGGCAAGCGCCCTCCCCGCTGTCCAAAGGCCTCCGTAACCTATTTGAGGAGATGCGTGAGCACACCCAATCTGTCAGCTCTCCGACTTTGGGAAGAAGCTGAACGGGGGTTTCTGCCAAGTGTGGTAATGTTCTCCCCATCTGCAGCTGTGACCGGCTTATTTACTCACATTGTTTGCAGGGGGGATTTTTGTTAACCTGATGGTGGTGGTGGTGTGTGTTGGGGGGAGTGACCATGTGAGGTGCCAAGGATGGAATCTGGGTGGGCCACATGCAAGGTGAGTACCATCACCTTGCATGGCTCACTGTACCATCTCTCTGGCTCACCAGAGAAACCTTTTGAAAAGATGGTTTCCATATCATCCTCACCTACCTTAAAATATTTTGATTTTTTTCCCAACCACTTAAA
The DNA here is from genome assembly GCA_028565675.1 of Sorex palustris. Lineage (NCBI taxonomy): Eukaryota > Metazoa > Chordata > Mammalia > Eulipotyphla > Soricidae > Sorex > Sorex palustris. The sequence goes on along the minus strand of JAOXYA010000025.1, from coordinate 2,416,563 downwards.
ATCTATGAAGCAGGTCTTAGCTCAGGGGCAGTACGGAAACACGGGGACATGGACGTGTGAAGGGCCGTGGCTCTGTGGCACCCCTCATTAGAGCTGTCACAGGCCGCTGAGTGTGGTTCCAAGCTGCAGAGCACATAATCTAAAGGTGCTGACTCTCACCCACTGCTGCTGGGGATGCCAGTGGGTCCAGCCCTTTTGGAAAACAATATGAAAGCTTCTTGAAAAAAAAAAGTAATAAAAGGTTGGGGCGGGGGCGATTATGCTTTCAATGCAATTCCACTTCTTGGCATCTACCCCAAGATGCAATTCCACTTCTTGGCGTCTACTCCATCTCTCCAGAAAAGACATCTGCACTCCTAGGTACACGGTAGCACTATTTGTAATACTCAAAATCTGGAAACAACCCAAGTGCCCAAGACCAGATGACTGGACAAAGAAAACTATGGCACATACACACAATGGAATACCACAGAGCTGTAAGAAAAGATGAAACTTTCCAATTGTTTGCAAAATTTGCAAAAATGGTGCAATTCTCTGCTGTGTGGAAGGATCTGGGAAGTATCATGCTGAGTGAAGTTAGTCATAAAGAGAAAGACACAGAACACACTCTTGCTCTCATAAAAAAAATATATATATATATACATACACATATGTATATATATTTTATGGGTTGGGCGGTAGCATAGCAGGGAGGGTGTTTGCCTTGCACATAGCTGAGCCAAGTTCAATCCCCAGCATCCCATATGGTCCCATGAGCCCCGTCAGGAGTGATTCCTGAGTGCAGAGCCGTGTGTGTGTGTGTATGTGTGTGTGTGTGTGTGTGTGGGTGTGTGTGTGTGTGTGTGGGGGGGGCGGGGGGCTGTG
>JAOXYA010000025.1:2402936-2413384 GCA_028565675.1 Sorex palustris | reverse complement strand
GTGTGTGTGTGTGTGTGTGTGTGTGTGTGTGTGTGTGTGTGTGTGTGTGTGTGTGTGTGTGTGTGTGTGTGTGTAGAGCACACCTAAAGAGGTGGACAGAGGTGACCAATGGGCTGCGACAGCCTGTCCACCCCGCTGCCACTCGGTCATGTCCCAGTGGGGTCAAGGCTCTGAATATTACCCTGGAAACAATATCTACGGCCTTCAACTTGGACTCAGCCGGAAGCTGTTCCCTGTTGCTTTGACTCATCATTGAGTCTCCTGGAATCAAAGCAGGTGTCACGGAACAAAATATCTGACAGATACTTACCAAGGAACCATTATGTGTCAGACGCCAGCGCCCGTGACGTGGGGGGTCAGGTACCTGAGCCTTCCCCCCACACGAGAAACCCTCCCCCGTACCATTAACAAGGGTCCCCCACTGCCTCAGTGTTCCGGGGGGGGGGCCCTGAGTTCCTTGGCCAAGCCACCCCAGCTCCGTGTCCTATTCCTTTCTGAAATGACATTCATCACAGACGCGGCAGATCCCTTCCGAGATACTCCACGCGCATTAATGCAGCGTGAGGGCGTGTTAACTTTAGCTTGTGCAGATCTGTCATTTACCTGTAAGTCCCTGTTATTTTAGTATCACTTTAACAAGGCCAAACATTATGTCCAAATTCTCCACTATTTACTATCATTCTAATCCTCGCCTTATCCTTCATCTCCACTGAAGGATCTCTACCGAAGGTCTAATTACATCCATCCCCAGAACTGTTTTCATTCTGAATCTAACAGCCAGCAAAGCCGGCGATTGGCCTTGCTCCCTGTCATCTGTGAGCTGAACAGCAGCCCCGGCCCCGGCTCGTACCTCCACTTCCAACCCTGCGGACTGGCTCCAGAACTCTCTGTCTGAAGGAAGTGATGGACGATAAGAGAAAGAATACGCCATGTTATCTACTTTTTATCAAAAACACAGACAACACGGGCAAATTACTTGGGTGAGAGCAGCCCGTGGAGGTAAGGCGGGAATTCAGAATGTAGGGGGGATCACCTCGTGCCACAGAGAGCTCAGTGGACAGACCAAAGGCCACATGCAGGAGACCTGGGTTCCATCCCCGGCACAGAGCCGGAAGTGGCTCCTGATCGCTGCCAAAGATGGCTCAGAGCCCAAGAAAAGAAACCAACCAACCAAACCCCACCCCCACCAAAAAAAAATCACAAAAATATAGGAAGACTGCTTGAGAAGGGCATCGTTTGGGGGAAGAAGAGGACCCAGAACCGTCAGCCAAAGGGAGAAAAGAGGGTTGAGCCGCAATCAGGGTCCCTGGGAAGCTCTTGGGAACAAAGACAAATATCCCGACTAAAGACAAAACCAAAGTAAGGTGCCAGAGCGACAGTATAGTGGGTAGGGAGTTTGCCGTGCACGTGGCCAACCCAGGTTCGATCCCCGGGTCCCACTATAATCCCTTGAGCTTTGCCAGGAGTGATCCCTAAGCAGAGTCAGGAGTAAGCCCTGAGCACTGCTGGGCCGCGTGCGTACGTGCATGCATGCATGCATGCGTGTGTGTGCGTGTGTGCGCGTGTGTGTGTGTCCCACCCTCTCCCCCCCAAAAAAGGGCTCTCTCTACTTACAGGGAAGCATATCCCAGAGAAGACCATTTCATCTAACAATTAAATCCTTAAGGACTCAAAAAATAGCTCTCAGCTCCCCTTTTTTTTTTTTTAAGACTTTGGGGAGAGGGAAAAAGGACTATGTTTCTGAAAACAGATCCAGTATCACTGCTGCCCCACCAGAAAGGATAAAAAGAAAAAATGTGAGAAAGAATGCCTGCTGAGCTTCGGTTTTTCCAAAAGCAACACCAGTTCCCATCCACGGCAGCACGTTTCTCTAGCCCAACTGGCCCTGGGCCACAGAGCGCCGCTGAGACAAAGCGGTCCAGGAACCAAGGTTTGGAGTCCGGCAGCCGCAAGGCCGGACCGGCCAAGGAAATGCCAATTTTGTCCTCTGTCGCCCTCGTGAATCACGGAAACAGCGTACCAATATAAATACGGAGGTGCCCGAATATACTTTCCTAGACAGTATGTTCGTTTTGAAATTACGAATAACAGCTCTATCAACAACTGTCTCCATAGTAACCTAGTACAGTTTCCATCTCAAACAATTAACGTCCGGAACACTTCCAAAAATCAAGCCTACTCCGGGCTGGAAACTAGCTGAAATTTTTTTGAAAAAAAAAAAAAAATCACAAACATTATTTTTGCTAAGATAATTAAATATAATAATGGGCTCTCAGCTTACTTAATAAATCACCGCTAAGTCCCAGACTCCATTCTCACTTGACATGCTTTAGCTGAGGGGGCGTGGGGAAGGGGGAGCTCAGGGTGGGCTACGCGTGAGCGGTGTCCAGGGTGCAAGTGACCAGAGATCTGTCAGAGCACAGCGTGGGCCAGAGAGTCAAGAGGACCAGCATGGCATGCGGGGGGCCGTGGGCGTGTTCTCTGGCATCTGGAGAACATCCTGGAGCACCACAGGGAGGAGCCCTGTGTGTGGGCCCCCCTCCTCAAAAAGGGGGAAAAAATTAAAACAAAACAAAAAAAACATACATAGTACAGTGGGCTGGAGCAATAGCTCAGCGGGTAGGGCGTTTGCCTTGCACGCAGCCGACCTGGGTTTGATTCTTCCGCCCCTCTCAGTGAGCCCGGCAAGCTCCTCATGGCATATTCAATATGCCAAACACAGTAACACAGTAACAAGTCTCACAATGGAGACGTTACTGGTGTCCACTCGAGCAAATCGATGAACAACGGGAGGACAGGGCTGACAAAGTACAGTAGTGTTTTGTCATGTGAGAATTTTTGTACCATCAGATTTCCAAGGAAACCAGCAATGCTGTCATTACTCTTTCTTCCATCACTGCGTGACAAATGTTGGCCTGGCAGTGAAGCGGAAGACAACTTTGATGAAAAACAGTGAGAGATTGTTCTATTACACCAGGACCATGCCACACCAGTAGGATCTACCACCTAGTCATTAGCGTTTCCTTTATTCAGGGCAAGGGTTTCAACTCAGGACACACACTGGGTCGCCCACAGAGCTTTATAAAACAGAACTGCAAGGGCTGAAGCCCGGGGCCATGAGGCGGGCGGCCTAGGCTTAGCGATTCCCTTGTTGAGAATCACATTTTTTTAAGAGGACAAGGACAGATAGACATCGATCTTAAGGAATTAAGCTCTGCATTCTCCAAAATAAATAAAAATAAAATTTAAAAAACCCCTGTTGTGAGACCGTAGCTGGTAGAGCTCAGGGGTCTTCCCTGAGCGATGCCTGGGATCTAACCCAGGGGTCTTGGGATTGCACATAGGGTGTGCAGTGTGTGCATTTCACCAATGGAGTCAGTCTGGCCCCAAGTCTGCTCTTCAGAGGAACCGACCAAAACTCACAAACAAGACTGTGATTAAAACCAATAGGAAACAAAGAACCATTAGGTTGAGCATGACCTGGGGGACACCAGCCTCTATTCCCCACGTATCACTATCTTATAAAAAAAAACTCTTTTGTTACACCCAGCAATGCTCAAGGGAGATAATCAGGGCGAGGGACCTTAAAGTGTCCCAGTGGTGCCTGGGACACTGTGGGGTGCTGGAGAAGGAGCCGAGGACTCCCTTTTGCTTTGAGCCACCTCCCTGTCCAAAGTGCATTTGTTTTTTAGTGACGCATTCCAGAGCAAATGACATAGCTCAGTGGCCCAGCACATACAACTGATCCAGAGCAAATAACAGAGATCAGTGGCAGAGCGTATACACCTGTTCAGAGTAAATGACACAGTTCAGTGGCAGAGTGTATACACCTCCTCCAGAGCAAATGTCATAGCTCGGTGGCAGAGCACATACACCTGACATGCATGATGTCCTGAGCTGCTGCAAAACCCAAAACAAAACAAAAAACAAAACAAAAACAAAAATCCAGGAATCCAGGCCCTCACCCAGGAAAGTTCCCACCCCAGATATTAAGCCTCCATTTCAGATTCAGTGAACGCCACCGAGCAAGACCAAAAAGGACTTTGCAGGACCATCTGTAAGTTAGGGGTTAGCAATATTTCCCCTAAAAGTTTCGTAAGATTCAGTTAAAGACTCTGAACCTCATCCTTTCAAAACAAAGCAGCACTTCTTCTAATCTGTACCTTTTGTTTTTGTTTTTGTTTTTTTTCAGCCACGGAGTGTCAGCAAGGGTGTGTCAAGGAGGGCGCACAGCCGTTTAAGTGCTCAGCGCCCACGCGCTTATCAGGTAGACAGGAGGCTGAGTCAGCAAGGATGCAACACCCAGAAACAAAAGTCCCAACAACTTGAAGAGAAAAAGATCTTACCTTTGGTTTTTTGTTCCGTGACCTGCAAGACAAACAGACATACATAAATGAGTCACTTTCTAAATCAGCGTTGCAAGACTACTTGAAATCGAACAGTGCCAAGTCACTCAAGCTGTCAGATACACAGGCGGCGTTGAAAGGCAGAAGAGGAAACCGTAACTGCCACCACCATCCTCACCAAGGAAGAGTACAATGAAAACACAAAGCCTTCCACTCACACCGAGTGACGAGGCCGCCATACCAGAGGGGTGTCTGCCACGTGGTCACCGTGGCCAGCGACAGCAAATAACCCGAACCCAGAAACTCAAGACAGAAAGATTCCCCCTGTAAACGTGAGCTCCAACCCTTGATCCAAATCTCAAACACTTCTGTTCTGGGGCCCCGCGTCAGAGTTCTACGTGGGCACGTGGGGTTTGAACCAATCCATGCCACCGCCCGGCTGGGTGAATCGCAACTCCCTATCTGATAAATGAAGATGGTTGTAAGGCTTCTATCAGATTGAACCTGGACGAACTGTTTGCTGCTATCTGAGTCTACGCAAAATAGCAGACAGACGGCAACCAGATTGAAATGAGGAGTGACAGAAAATCGCTCCTTCTACGAGAAACCAAAGGACGCCAAGTTATACACACCGCAACCCTGAGACAAAGCCATGAAAGGTCACGTGCAAGAAAATGTCCCAGAGAAAACGCCAGAATTTCAATAGGGATTATTTACATTACAGTCCTGAGACCTTAAGTGAGTGTGACCTTAAGTGAGTGTGACCCCCTTTCCCCAAATGCTAATCATCCAAGCCACTTTCATACTGGTTCTCAGATGTTTATAGTAAAAATATTCAACCCCACCCCCCGAAAGAGAGGACATCTGATTTTTGTGGCCAGTAATCATGCAAAGTCACTGCCACGGATGTTTGTGATGGGAAAGGATAAGCATCCCTAGGGGGTCTGTCCTGCCACAGCAGCCCACCTGCACAGCGGGTTCCAGCCCGCCCCTGTTAGACGCTGAGTCTGAAACAATTAAACCACCGACTTCTGTGATCTCCTGGAGTATTTCTTACATCCTTGCATTTAATAAACAAGCGAATTCTATTATGAATTCATGGCAGAGAGCATTTTTGTTTTTACTTTTTTTTTGGGGGGGAGGGGGTCACACCTGGCGATGCACATGAGTGATTCTGCACTCAGGAATTACCCCTGGCAGTGCTCAGGGGACCATATGGAATGCTGGGAATCGAACCTGGGTTGGCCGCATGCAAGGCAAATGCCCTACCCGCTGTGCTATTGCTCCAGTCCCAGCAGAAAGCATCTTAAAGCGGATGTGTTTCTCAATACTGTGGAGAACTCAATTTCACTGTCTAATTTTTCTATAACCCCCATTTATTCAGGAACGAACAGACTTTGTATCCACCTACCCATTTCAGGCGATGGAAATTTTATATCCTGCTAAATGTTTCTTAGAATATCATTCTACCTTTTGTTTTTTTTTGGGGGGGTGAGGGGGGCAGGGGGCACTCAGGATGTGTCCAGGTGATTATAGATGGCTCAGGGATCGAACCCTGGCCAGCCATGTACAAGGCAAGTGTCCTACCGGGAATACTATCTCCCCAGTCGCTAGAACCAGTTATCCAGCAAGTCAATGCCTTGCTCTGGCCAGGTGCTAAATGCATCTTATAATGCAGGTGCCATTGAAAGGATACCCCACCTCCCCCACCCCCAACAGGGAAAAGCTAAATGATCAGAGACTGTGCTCTGCCTTTGCTGAACAATGGTCCTCTAACTGCATCAGCTACTATGTGTGAATCGGCTTCTTCTCTGACACCTTCCCGTGACTTTTCGGAAAGCCCGCACGCTTGATCCTGCGATGGCTCTCCCAAGAGAACACAATGGGGGAAAGCTCGTGTTTAATTTCTGTGTGGAGATCACCTCATCTGGGATTAACGCAGTCAACTCTTCAAGAAAACGGCCTGGCCACCACTCACTCCTGACTGTTCACTTACTAAGCAAACATTTTTTGAATGACTCTTACACACCAGGCCCTGCCCTTGTTACTGGAAACACAAACATGAATGAAAGCCCGGGAGAATTCCAGTGCAATGTGAAAACAAATGGAGAGACTTGGAGAGTCACTGAGAAGGGCCCCCTCAGATGTCTGCTGGCTGGCCGAGAACCACTGACCCTCCAGCACCTCCTCTACGACCTTCACTTCGGTACATTTTTCAGGCCGCCTAGTTGAGGCTGTGGTTCTAAATATGACCGAAAAAAAAAAACATAGATATCCACATGGTGAGTAGTTCATGGGCTGCGGGGGGGGTGAGTGCTGATTTGGGGGTCACACCTGGTGATGCTCGAGGATCACTCTTACAGTGCTCAGGGGATCAGGTGGGGTGCCAAGGTTCAAACGTGGGTTGGCCATGTCCTAGGCATCTCTCCAGCCCCCAGAGGGTAAATGTGCTCTCCCCTTACACTGGTAATGGGGTGGCGGGTGGGACACCGGGAACAGTAGTGGTGGAAAATGTGTACTGGTGGAGGGATGGGTGCTCGAGCATTGTGTGACTGAAACGCAATCGTGCAAGTCTGTGTCTGTATCTCAAGGTGATCCAATTAAACTTATTTAAAAGAAAAATCAGAATTTCAAAATGAAATTCACCCGAAGGATCAGTAAAAAGAATAAATAAAGACCACAAAGTGGGTCCCGATCCTCGCCTGCCAAACTAGAATATTTCTGAACAAAATAACTGAGCTGTATTACTATTCCTAACTAGCCACTCTCAAAGCTCATGGTGACTGTTCTCTTTGCCGCTACTTTACTGCCACTTCTCAATGCAGATACAGGCACTCGGGAGCACTGCTCAGTTGTACAAAACGGACCGTCTCTGCACAAAGGATCCCGACTCGCTCTTGAGTAAACCTTGCCATCTTTAAAACCAGTTTCCACTGAGTGGAAGCCCCAGTGAAGGCTTCCAGAGACACAGCTCCCTGACCACGTAAAGACACCAACACGTTTAGAGAGTGGCCGGGGGCTGCCTTTGGCCTCCGGTGACTACTGCTGGGCCTCTGCGGGCCCCCAGCTTTGGCTCCACCCTGTGGGTCCAGCCGATTAACCCAGGGAGGGAAAGGACTGACTGTTCGCCTCTGGAGATAAGTTGGAGGCCTGAAGGCAGGAGTGTTTCCTCCTCCCATCCCTTGGGGCACAGGGCAGACACATCACCTCATAGCTGGCGGGTCAGTCCTGCTGAGGGCACTGACTGAAGGGTCCCTGGGTCCTGGAGGTCTTTCAGAAGCCTCTAGGTTGTTGTCTGACATTTTTCGATTCTCCACTGTCACTATTGATTTTTTATTTTGGGGTTACACCCGGCGATGCACAGGGGTTCCTCCTAGATCTGCACTCAGGAATAACTCCTGGCGGTGCTCAGGGGACCATAAGGGATGCTGAGAATCGAACCTGGGTTGGCCACGTGCAAGGCAAACGCCCTCCCATCTGTGCCATTGCTCCAGCCCCCACTGTCACTTTAGACCTACTCTAATCAACCGAGACAAGGAGGATCGGGTGCGCTAAAGAGCAGGTGTCCTCATGGGGTGGAAGTGTGGCAGCCGCCCCCGCCCTGATGGAGAAACTAGTCGGAGCAGAGCAGAACCCAGCAGAACGGTGCAGGCCCCTCTGGAGACACGGGACGCAGGGTCAGCATCCGACATCCGTGCACACACGCAAGGCATGAGGAGAAAGGAAAGAACTTCTCACACGTCTAATGTGGCACAGGACATGGGTGATCAAGAGCAGGAACAGTGGCCCTCACAGATGGTCGCTCAGACACCCGACTTCTCGTATATCTATAACGCCAAGGAGAGCCATCCTGTCCCCTGGCTGGGCTCATGTTCCTGCTGAGCCGCTCAGAGTCCCCGCAGCCCTCCCAAGGGCCTCGGCTCGCGGAAATGAAACAAAGCCAGTCATTTTTGCCCCCCAAAGATGGCACCGGAGCCACCCTGCCCATCAGTGCCTGGGACTTGCAAGTGTGGCAGAGACGGGAAAGGAGACCCGCAGGGCCGAGCCAAAGGCGGGGCCAAGAGTAGGTGGGACCCACCATGCCCACACACACCTCGCCATCCTGATACTTCCTTCAGCTAAGCGGGGACAGCTGACAGCTGTCAGTCAGCTCTGCGCTCTTCCTCTCCCCCAGCCAATTCCTCAGCGCCGTGGGGGCGTGATCCCCCACCAGCACGTCCCTGGGTCCCTCCGCGAGAGGGAATTCCCAAGACACCCTCAGACAAAGGACAGCGAAGGCAGGGGAGAGACGGGCGGGCGCCAGGGCCAGGCGTTCCCCGGCTGGAGAAGGAACTGGCAAGAGCCGTGCCCGTCCCACTCGCCCCGGCTTCTCGGCGGCCCAAGTGGCGCCCACACCACCAGCCGCAGCACGTTCTCCGGACCCACCTTCTGAGTGGCTTCTTTTTTCTTTTTATCCTCTTTCTTCCTTTTCTTGTCTTCCATTAACTGTTCTTCCCTTTCTTGCTCCTTCTCTCTGTTAAAGTAAGATCAGGCACAAAGGTTAGGAGCTGTCGGCAGTCGGCTTGAGACAACACACGGGCGACATGTCTCTCCCTGCGGGGGGTGGGGGGGGCAGGACAGAGGGTTTTCTGTAAAGCTCACCACATTGAGTGATTCCTCCCTATTTGGCTTTCTTACCCCCTTTTTTTTTTTTTGAGAAACGTGAGTTTAGGTATGGTTTCAAAGAAGTCCATTCAAGGGCGTCTTTGAGTAACATCTTGAAAAACACATATTTCTGCCCAGCAAAGATTCTGCCCCCAAGCACTGCAAAACCTTTGGACATCCCTGGGGGGTGACCTCTATTTAAAAAAATAATAATAATAACCCTCAGTGATGATAATACAACTCTATTCTAAAATCATCATCATCACTGTCATCCCGTTGGTTGTCTTAATTACTCGAGCGGTGCCAGTAACTTCTCTATTCCTCCAGCCCTGAGATTTTAGCAGCCTCTCCTTACTAGTCTTTTCCAGCGATTGGAGGCTCTTTCAGGGTCAGGGGAGACCTGTTGTCGTTACTGTATTTGGCATATCGAATATGCCACGGGGAGCTTGCTGGACTCTCTGAGAGGCATAATATTTAGAGCTATTCTAAAATAGAGACTTGATCTTCTCCATTATTGATGCTGCATGGTTTCCATTGTGGGTTTTTTTGGGTTTTTTTTTGCTTTTTGGGTCGCACCCGGCGATGCTCAGGGGTTACTCCTGGCTCATGCACTCAGGAATTACTCCTGGCGGTGCTTGGGGGACCATATGGAATGCTGGGAATCGAACCTGGGTCGGCCATGTTGATTGCGTGTAAGGCAAACACCCTACCTGCTGTGCTATTGCTCCAGCCCCTTAAATTTATTTTTGATTAATTTGGGAGTGAACTCAGGACCTCACGTACAAGAAGGCAGGTGTTCTATTGCTGAGTCACATCTCTTGCATCCCAATCTCTCTCCCCCTTTTTTTTTTTTTTTGAGCCACATCTGACTGTGCTCAGGAACCACTCCTAGTGGGTTCGGGAGTCTTTAGGAATACCAGGGATTTCAGGTAAGCTCTGTGAAGGCACGCACCCTATCTCCTCTACTATTGCTGTGGCCTCTCAATTTTTTGTTGTTTATTTGTTTTAGGTCCACAACTAGCAGAGCTCAGGACCTACTCCTAACTCACTGGTTGGGGATTGTCCTGGCCTGGGAGGACTATGTGGTGCTGGCAATTGAAATTGGGCTTCCTGCATGCAAAGCTTGCACTTAGCTCATTGACTTATCTCTCTGACCCCATAATCCTAATTTTAAAATTACTTTTTAATCGGGGCTGGAGCGATAGCACAGTGGGTAGGGTGTTTGCCTTGTGTGCAGCCAACCTGGGTTTGATTCCTCTGCGCCTCACAGAGATCCCGGCAAGCTACTGAGAGTATCCTGCCTGCATGGCAAAGCCTGGCAAGCTACCCACGATGTATTTGATATGCCAAAAACAGTAATAACAAGTCTTACAATGGAGATGTTACTGGCCCCGCTCGAGCAAATCGATGAACAATGGGAGGACAGTGCTACAGTGCTTTTTTAATTGGGGCACACCT
>JAOXYA010000025.1:2391904-2402836 GCA_028565675.1 Sorex palustris | reverse complement strand
CTGACTCCTGGCTCTGCACTCAGGGATCACTCCTGGCGGTGCTCGGGGGACCCTAGGGGATGCCGGGGATCGAACCCAGGTTAGCCGCGTGCAAGGCAAACGCCCACCCCACTGTGCTATCGCTCTGGTCCCAGTAAATCGATTTTATTTGGAGAGGGTTTTTTTGAAGGGAAGGAGGGAGTGAGAGTGGGAGAGATTGGAGAGGAACGTCTCAAGAGAAGACCCGGGCTTCTCCGAGGGCGGGGAGAGAGAGAGCCCTACACACACCCCAGCATCAGACAGGAGAGCACGAAAGTCCCCATCTCAGAGGGGAGATGCAGGGGACACGTGTGCTTGGTCGGGTACCACAAGTGCTCGGCCACGTGGGCGCCAGCAGCACCCGGGCTGCGGCAGCATCTGCCCTTCCTTGGTCCAAAGTGGTTTTTACAGGCTCTTCTTGGGTTGTCTCCGTCCAGAACATTCTGGAGACCTCTCGGGGCTGAATCACTAAAAGTCAGTCGGATTAAGGGAGAGGTCCGAGGGTTTGAGGAACTCCATGGGGAGGGGCCCGACCTCCTCAGGGTTGGCTGCTGAAGGTCGTATCAGGTCTCTGTCTTCCGTATCCACAGGGTGGATCAGCCTTAGAATTTTCCTCCGGGAAGTTGCGTTGACCGAGTTTCATTGCCGAGGGTCTTTTCCAGTCGACCTGCCGACATCAGAGTGACCCACAGTGGTAGAGTCCGGCCAGGGAGCGCGTCCCCAGTGACGCCCAGTGCAGACAGCTGTGACCCTCAGTGCGTGTCTCTTCCTGTCCCCGGAACTGTGTGTCCTGCTGCCCCACAGACGTCCCCTGTCTGCCCTGAACCCCCCGCTGCGAGTCCCCCCTTCCTCCTGCACCCCGGTGGGCCCCTTAGGACACGCAGGGCCTTGCTCGGTCACTCCTTGGTCTCCTGGGGCAGAGCGGCACTCGCACTGCTTATCCTTGCATGTGTGCTGCCTTCTGTGTCCCTGTGCCGTGTGCCTATGTGCTGCGTGTACGCGTGTGTGCGCACTTTGGGGGCTTCCGTGCGTGCCAGGTGCGTACGTGTGTCCCGTGGGCAGGGACGTGAGGCTATGTGGCTTGGCGTGCCTGCGGCTGTGTGTGTAACGTGTGTCCTGGGGGAGGCATCGGTGAGGGTGTAGGCAGCTGCGGTGGCTGAGCCCATGGTCACCAACAGACGTCGCATGTCTCGCCGCCACCTGAAGGCCTGAACCACAGGCTGTTTCTTTCCGGCGGACACGGTTTTGTTGTCTGTTCAAGAACATGAAGCAGGGGCTGAGAGACAGCACAGTGGGGAGGGTGTTGGCCTGGCACGCGGCTGACCTGGGTTCGATCCCCAGCATTCCATAGGGTCCCCTGAGCACTGCCAGGAGTAACTCCTGAGTGCAGAGCCGGGACTCAGCCCTGAGCATCCCTGGGTGGGACCCAAAAAAGCCAAAAATAATAATAATAAAAACACAAACACTGTCCTCCCGTCGTTCATCAATTTGCTCAAGCGGGTCCAGTAACGTTTCCATCGTGAGACTTGTTACTGTGTTTGGCATCTCGAATACATCACGGGGAGCTTGCCAGGCTTTGCCATGCGGGCGAGATACTCTCGGTAGCTTGCCGGGCTCTCTGAGAGGGGCGGAGGGATTGAACCCAGGTCGGCCACGTGCAAGGCAAACGCCCTACCCGCTGTGCTATCGCTCCAGCCCAATACTAAATGGCGACGCGCTAATTCAAACATTCAAACCACCAGGGTAAAGTTCACTTTTGTATCATCTATGAAGAACAGGTTTGCTAAGTAAATTAATAGCATAAACAAGCTCGTAACCCAGATGTTTAACCTACTTAAGAAAACTAATTGTTTTCAAGCACTTTAAAATCACTGGGCATGTACTTGCCTTTAATTATTGTCTAATTACAAATGATTTCTATTTTCTTCATTATGGCTTTGATAAGCCCTCCTTGATTACAGTTTAAGAATTACCACTTAAATTTGGTAGTTAAGATCCTTTTATTTTAAAAAAAAAACCTTTATTAATTTGGCTTTTCAATTAATCACCAGAAATAATATTTTTAATCACTGAGCAATGGCAGGGGTCAGGGAATGGGGTGTTGAACCCAGCCACGCCTGACCGTGCCCAGGGCTTACTCCTGACACTGCATTCCGGGATCATTCCCGGGGGTGCTCAGGACCCCCACAGGGGGTGCTGGGAGCTGAACCTGGCCTGGCCACGTGCCATCTCTCCAGCCCTGATTTCTTCATTTTTAGTTCCTCTCTCACACTGCAGGGAAAGGTGAAGGCTGAGCAGGGCGGGCACGCGCCCAGAAGGTTCGATCCCCGGCATCGCCCGGTCCCCAAGGCCCTACCAGAAGCAAGCCCTGGTACCCCCAGTACTGTGAGGCTCAGCCCCCCCCACCACCACCACCACATAAAACCACACCCTGAGTGGGCAGAGATGTCGGTCAGGGGTGCAGCTCGGGCACTGCAACATGAGGATCTGGGGTCAATCCCTGGTGATACGTGAGAAGAAAAAAAAGGAAGAACAAGGGGAGAAGGGTAACCGGTTTGGCTTTCAGGGTCACTGGAGGTGGGGGGGGGCAGCCCCAAGGCCTGATCTGTGCCCCATCATGCCATCATCGCCGGGCCCGCTGTGTGCTATGACGAATGCCCCTCCCCCACAAAACAACCAGCTCCAATCAGTGAAGATTTTTGTTTTGTTTTCTTTTCTTTTTTGGGTGACACCCGGTGATGCTCAGGGGTTCCTCCTGGCTCTGCACTCAGGAAGTACTGGCAGTGCTTGGGGATGCTGGTATAGAACCAGGGTTGGCCGTGTACAAGGCAAACACTCTCCCCCCTGGACTATCGCTCTAGCCCCTAGCACTGAATATTAATAAAATAAAGAATACGGCTTTAAAAAATATATATATATATACATCGAAGGTAAGCCATTTTTAAAACCGAAGGTGTTAAAAATGTGATGCATAAAAACCTATGTTTTAACCCAGTGATTAAGAAACGCCAGCCGAAGAGACCGTACGGGGGGGTAAGACACTTGCCAAACACAAAAATCCGAGCGAAGGAAACTGTCAGGAAACCATGCGGGAAGGTCTATTTGCTCTGTATTGTCAATATCTGAACCACCGATGCCTTCTGGCAGGTAGAATTCTGTGGGTTTTAGTGTGTCCTTTCTTTTAAAACCATGAAAATGTGTTTACGTGGAAAGGATGGCAGAAACGGGAGCATTCCTTCAAAGCTGACTCAAGAAGCCAGATAGCAGAATAACAGCAGAAAGCGCAGGGCCCGTGAAAACACCCAGCAGCCTCTGCAAATGTTGTTTTCCTCCAGGAGAGGAGGGAGCTGTTTACAGGCACACTCAGCAGAGCTGCCCTGCTGCCTACTGGCCCCCAGGAGGCCCCCAGGAGGGGAGGAACCCCCCAACCCCACTCCCAGCGGGGCCAGGAGTTATGCAGGAGAGCTGCCTCCCCCACCCCACCCCCAACCACCGCAGATGCCCATGTCTGCACCCATCCGCCATGCTTTCTCCTCATCCTGCACATGGGATGTCATACATGGTGTGCCATGCACATGACACTGAATCTGGCTTGTCTGCTCTGAGGGAAGTGGGGTGGGGATGGGGAGGGTTAAGGCAGGAGAGTAGATGCTATAGCCCCCAGAACTCCCAGAATGGCTTTTAAAGACTGCCTCTCTACGCTAGATTCTTCTGCTTCCCATTAAAATGACATTCCAGGGACGGAGCAATAGCACAGCAGGTAGGGCATTTGCCTTGCACACAGCCGACCCGGGTTCGATCCCCAGCATCCCATAGGGACCCCTGAGCACCGCCAGGAGTGATTCCTGAGTGCATGAGCCAGGAGGAACCCCCGAGCAACGCCGGGTGTGACCCAGAAAGCCAAATTAATAATGAAATAAAATAAAATAACATTCCATCATAAATAAGGCGGGGACACACACACACACAAATTTCCGAATCCCGCTGTCAATACAGCCGCCCGGACAGACTTCCGTACAGGGAGAAGGGGACAGTCCACAGCACCTTTCCACGCCACCACCTCTTCCTCCCGGAACACAGCCGGGCTCCACAGCAGGGGAAGCGTCTGGGCCACTTCCTACTTCACCTCTCTGCGCTAGCACCGAATCAGGAGGGGCAGTGGGCAGCGCGGGCAAAACAGGTGCCAGGCCCACTACACGTAGGAAGGTCGGATGCGGCCTGTGCCCTCCCTGCCAACCCACAGGCGCTCACGTCCCCCAGCCAGACCCTGCTGCTGCTCTGCTCCTGCTCCAGCCAGGACCCTCTCACCAGCGACACCCCCATGACCCAATGCTCCCAGCACCAGGGCCGACACGGTCAGCTAAGCCCAGCGGCCGCGTCCTTCACCAGGCACGGCTGGGAAACAGCACGTGGTTCTTTTGTTTTGAGGGTGTTTTTCCTTTTTTTGGGGGGAGAGGGCATTTTTTTCCTTTGGGGTTGTTTTCCTTTTTCTTTGGGGTAAGGGGGTGTGTTTACAATATTTAGATTTTCATGCCCAGTTCCATCAGCCTCATCAATAGCTGAACAAATAGCAGTACTCCTACATTAAATAAGTAAATAAAACATTTAGATTTTTAGGGGCCAGAGAGACAGTACAGCAAAGGAGGGTGTTTTTGCCCTGCATGTGGCCGACCCGGGTTCGACCCCCGGCATCCCATAGGGTCCCCCTGAGCACCACCAGGAGTGATTCCTGTGTGAGGAACCCCTGAGCATTGCCGGGTGTGGCCCCAAAAGCCAAAAAAGTAAAATTTTAAAAATAAAATATTTCTATTTCTTAGGGGGGTGGGGGGTGGCTCCAGCTGCCCTGGAGGGACTCCTGCTTCTGGGGCGGGCACTGCCGCCTTGGGCCATCCCCCAGCGCTGCTCGGGCAATGGTCATTCAGGGGAACCCTTCCCAGGGCCTCCTTGCCATTCCCTCAGCAGGTGGCTCCTGAGGAAGCACCCGGGAGAGAGAACTCATCTCTGCAAGCTTCAGTCCCGGCCCCTCTTTCCCGCCCCTTTGCCTTCCTGGTGTCACTTGAGAACAATAAGGCCCACAGGGGCACAAAGTTTTATCTCCACTGCTCACCGCTTAAACCCAGAGACCAGCCGAGCTCCTGAAACGTACCTGCACCCCTAAAAACCTGAAGCGCTGACTCAAGTCCCTTTGGACTCAACCATCCAAGGCTCACTCCCAACCCGCCCTGTGCATCCAGTGTTGGCCTCTAGACACGAGCCCAGCAGTGACAAGCCCGAGGACCCCCCCTGGAAACGTCCCCGGTGAAAACAGGGACCAGCAGGTGAGCCAGGTGTGGCAGCGGAAGCACTCAAGGTCAAGCCCTGATGCGGGTGCCCCACCATTCACGAGCGCCGTTCTCTCCACAGACCGTGGGTTTCGCTTGCAAAGCATCACTGAAACCTGGGTTCGGTTCTGTTTCGGGGGTTATTCCTATAGCTGTGGGGTTTTATGTGCTTTAGGTGCAAAGCACGCGCTCTGCCCTAAGCTACTCAGCACATTCCCTCGTGACCTCTTGCTTAGACAGACACAGATCAGCTGAAGCGAATGGACTTTTGTCTGTCTGTTTGGGAGCTACACCCCGCGGAGCTCTGGGTTTACTCCTCAGCGGGGCTGAGGGACCATGTGCAGAGCCGGGATGGAACCGGGGTCATCCACACGCAGGGTCGGTGTCTGAACGCCTGGGTTATTATTCTCTCTCCTGCCCAGCAGAAGCCAGGTGACTGACAAAGAATTTCTACGTGATAAAATCCAAGGGCCGTAAAAAAAAAAAAATCAAAAACCTAACTGACCCTTCCACGCTCCTCCACAAAGCCCTCGCTTGTGTCCCACTATGACCTACTTCCCAGAATCCCTCGCGTCCAACTCCACACCTCTGTTTACGGTATTTCCTCTGCTTGAAACACTCATATAAAAAAGACCAAAAAGTGGGATGGAGAGATAGTATAGGGGGCGAGGGGCTGGACTTTCACATAGCCAGCCTGGGCCCCAACCCAGACACCACATATGAGCCCCTGAGCACTGCCCAAGTGACCCAAAAGAGCTAAGAAGATGGGAGGGAGGAAGGAAGACAGAGGGGGGAGGTAGAGGAGGAAGAAGAAGAAGAATCAGAAGAAGAGGAAGAAGCATCAGAAGAAGAAACAGAAGATGCTTCAGCAGAAGATTCAGGACCAGGATGTAGCTTAGCAGTAGAGCAAGTCGCCTGATGAGTAAGGTCGTGGGTTCGATGCCTGGCACTGCAAAACAATAAAGTAGAGCACGTGGCCTGATGAGTAAGGTCCTGGGTTCGATACCTAGCACTGCAAAACAATGAATGAAAATATCGAAAACAAGAGCTAATACAGACTCCAAGCCACATGCTGAACACTTCTCACAAATTCCCACTCAAACCTTGTAACGCCTCTTTAAAGTGGGCACCGTTCGCCCGCTATGCCAGGGGGAAGGCCAAGGAGCAACATATGCACCCAGAGAGAGTACCGCAGCATGCCGGCGCCAGGGCTGCACAAGTCAGGTGTGAGCCACGGGTGGTACGCGCTGGCATCAGCACCTTAAACCCCAACTCCCATGCTCTGTCTGTGGGGGAAGACTTCTCCAGTCTCCCAGGCTGGCGGTTTCCAGGGGTCAGCACTGGCCTGCAGAAATGCCCTGCCAGTGCACATAAAGGGACTACCACTTAAAACAACTGGTTTTCAATGCGCAGACCCGCAGACCAGCAGGTATGAAAAGGCTGGAAACAAACGCCCTAGGCAGGTCGCTGTCCACCAGGACCCCTCCGCCTGCTATTTTGACCTTTATGACAGGAAGCCTCCGTGGAATTCCCAAGATGAAAGACGGGTCTCTCTTATCTCTGCACTGCCAGCACCAAGATACACACTCCCGTCACACGCAAATTCTCCAGGTTGGGAAACACAAGTCTACCCAGCACACGCCCACTCCCAAACCCCTACGCTACCCACCTCCTCCGTTTCTCTCCTGTCCCTACCCCAGTCTCACCCTTGAGGGCCCTCGGCCTGCAGGCAGCTGATAGCGTTATCACAGCGCAGGCTCGCTCTTCCTGCCTGCAGGGTAACAGAGCATCTGAGACGCAGGTTCTCTCCGGGAACCAAAGAGGGGCTTGATACGGGTCTGATGGATTATCAGGTCCCTGTCCCTTAACATATGGAGCGGGAGGGTGGTGGACATCAAAATTAAAATGCACACGAAGATGACCAAAATTTGGCTGCTGTCATTATTCCAAACTCATCAAGCACCATTATGCGGGTGAAGACATACCTAAGAACAATCACTTAGTTTCAGTGACCTATTTGCCACTTTCGCACAATCGCCCTGGCTTACCTCATTACGCGAGCTAAGTGTTGCCACAGGTTTTGATGATTATTCTAGGTTCTACAAGCTCCCAGGCCCTGACAGAGTTAGTGTCTTTTATTTCCTTCTTCTGACGGGAAGTACAGTGTGAAGTCGTTCACAGAATATTCAGAGGGGACAGTGACGTCTTCTAAAATGTGAGCTAACAAGCCCATCTCTGCAGCTGGTCAGTGAAAGACGGTAGGACAGTAAGGATCCAGAATTTCTAAAAGTAAATTTTATTCCTGTGACTGTTTTATTTTATTCCAATAAAAAACAAACATGGAGACAGTCTCTCAGTATCTGTATTGCAAACCATAATGCCCATAAGTAGAGAGAAAGAGGGAAAGTGTCTGCCGTAGAGGCAAGGAGAGGGGTGGAATGGGGTAGGGGGATAATACTGGGGACATTGATGGTGGAAAATGTACACTGGTGGAGGGAATGGGTGTTTGATCATTGTATGACTGACACTCAAACATGAAAGCTTTGTAACTGTATCTCACCATGATTCAATAAAAAAAATTTTTTTAATTGTTCTGTAACTGTAGCTCATGGTAATAAAAAAATATTTAAAAAGGAGCAAAAAAAAAAAGGAAAAAAAAAGAGCATGTACACAGTGACTGGTAACACATGGGAAGAGACAGGATGTGGTTCCCGGAACACTGAGCTTACCGGTACCTGTCCCTGTCTGAGCTACATTTCCTATGAAACTAAATTTAATTCATTCTCAGCTTTCCATTCTACTTTAAAGTAAAAAATGTTTCTTCCTGACCAGAGAAGCCCCACGGGCCAAGGGCATGCCTCTGGTCCCAGCGGTACATGGTTTCAGTACCACCTGGAATGACTCCAGAGCACAGGGCTGAGATGACTCCTGAGCACTGCAGGGTCTGGCCCTCCCCGCACAAAAAGTTTTTTTTTCTTCGAAATCACGGTAGCAAGTGATGCATTTTCTCCAAGTGTCTTTACTAGGCAAATTTAAACTGGTAACTCACCTTGGATTGCAAACTGCTTTCAGAAAGGAATAATCCAGAAAAAAAATAAAGAAGTAAAATAACCTGAAATGAAAAGCTCTCAATGCATTTCCCCCAAAGTGAGCCTAAGAAACAGAAGACAAGGATTTTTTTCCTCTTGATACTTTAAGATTTTATATATAAACATCACTTATGATTCCCTGTGTATAGTAGCAGCTCAAAGGCCCTAAGCAAAGACCGGTTTAAAGCAGCTTAATCGGGAAAGAAACCATTTTTTCTCTTGCTGCAGAAAAACCTACCCATGACCGACAGACAGAGGGATACGCTGAGCTTATCAAACATCCAAATATGTCTGAAAACCGAATGTGTGAATAGTGGAGATGCTTCTTCACCAAGGCCGGCGAAGTGCACAATCATCTACTTCCTCCAACGAGAGGGTAGGGGCTGTGCTGTCTGTGGGGGTTTTCCAGAGAATACATTATCTAGTAACAGAAAATGGGATTTGGATTTGTTTCTCTCAACTCAGGGAGGTGCTGGCATAGATCATAAGCACCAGTGAGCGAGGTAACACACTCACAGAGAAACAAGTGTCGGAGAGAGAGCCCAGCGGGGTGGACCTGTGTTGATCCCTGGCACGATACAGTCCCCTGGGCCCCACCAGGAATGATCTCTGAGCAGAGTCAGGAGAAAGCCCTGAGCTCAGCTGGATATGGCCCAAAAACTAACAACCAAAAAAAAAAAAAAAGAGCCACACTTCAATATGGATAGATAGATGGCCAGTCTACTTCTCTGACCAGAATGGACTTCTCCGGCCAGCAAGAAGACTCTGTCACAAAAGTATCCAGTTCCCACATATTGAGATAAACAAAATAACATTTTTTAAAAAGTGTCTCATTAATTTGATTCCTATGATAAATGTGTCTGGACTAACCAATTTGGTTCTCGAGACAGGAGAAACTGGGGATCATATCCTGTAATAAAACTCCTCACCGGTCCCCTAAAATTCACAAGCCTTGATGGGACCATCTTCAGTAGACCACAGAGTCCTGTCTGTGAGTCAGGAGAAGCCTTTGTTTTTTTTCTCTCAGACTGGACTTGACTCAATTATGAGAATTATAGTCACAGTGTCAGAAAGGTGGACACTTTGTGTTTACTTGGGGGTTTGTTTGGGTTTGGCCTTGTTTCAGTTTGAGTCTCCTTTCTAGCAAGCTGAACTGAGCTCAGTTCTCCATGCAGAAAAACCAGACACCAGCCCCAGAACCCCTGAGCACTGAGCCGGGAGGAGCTCTTAAGCTCCATCAATCGTGGCCCCAAAACAAAAAGAAGGGGGAGCACTTTGATTTCAGCATATACATTCGGGTACACACAGGATCTCCACATAACTTCTAAGTGCAAATTAGATCCGAAAGTTAAAAGCACAGTTCTAGCCAATTATCGAACCTTGACTTAAAAACAAGAACTTCTGGAGGTATGGTGCCGCCAACAGGTCAACCTGTACCTGCAGCAGTCTGAGGGCACCACTTCAGGCTTCCTGATACCCCAAAACTGCCTCTGTGCCTTTGGCCGGACCCCAATAACTTGGGGCCAAGTTTACCAAGAAATCAATCAGCCAAAAGTTAGGTATGTGGGAGACACACCCACAAACCAACTCCAGGCTCAGCTATTTCAGAGACCCATAAGTAAATCTCAAAAGAGCAAAAGTCGCAGTTAATCTCGGACCTGCGCATGGCTGAACAGACAGGGGTAAGTCAGAGGGGGGCGGGTTAGGCTGGTGCCTGCCCAAGCAGAGTCCCCAGCAGCCACTTGCTTCCACAATCCAAAATCACCGCCATTCCCCCAGCCTGATTCCATCGTCTCAGGATGGACCTCACCAAGATGTAATCTGCTGAAAATTTGGGAATGCGGGTTTTGTGACTGAAATTTCCAGGCTTTCTCGAAGTTGGGATGGGCAACCTCCCCCCACTTCCCGATACTCCTGGAAGCACTGGCAGTCACCCCTAGGAGCCAACTCCAGCGCCACCATGTAAACTCTACTACCAGCTTTGCTTCAGAAACCCATAAATAAATCTCGAAAGAGAGAAAAAGTCACAGTTAAGCTCGGACCCGCGCATGGCTGAACAGACTGGGGTAAATTGGAAGGGGGGCAGGTTGGCCTGGTGCCCGCCCAAGCAGAGCCCCCGGCAGCCACTTGCTTCCACAATCCAAAATCTCAGCCATATCCCCAGGCTGACTCCACCATCTCAGGACCTCACCAAGATATAATCTGCTGAAAATTAGGATATACGGGGTTTGTGGCTGAAATCTCCAGGCTTTCTCCGAGTTGGGATGGGCTACCCCCCCCAACACCTCCCTATACATCCAGAAGCCTCAGCAGTCACACCCACACCCCAAAGCGGCCACCCAATTGAGAAGCTACTCCAGCCTTACCATCCCGATAAAAATACCGAATGCCCTGAACAAACATCATGACCTCTCTGCACCTGAACTGCAAACTGTAATGCACCAAAGGGGGGGGGGGAGAGAGAGAGAGAGAGAGAGAGAGAGAGAGAGAGAAAGAGAGAGAGA
>JAOXYA010000025.1:2358886-2373796 GCA_028565675.1 Sorex palustris | reverse complement strand
GGGGGGGGGGGGGGGGGGGGGGGGGGGGGGGGGGGGGGGGGGGGGGGGGGGGGGGGGGGGGGGGGGGGGGGGGGTCCAAGTGGCCCCAGAGGGGACTCCCCTTCGTCAAGCTCAGAAGCTAAAATCAAAGGCAGCAGCGGGCCCGGCTCCCATTCTGCCCACTTCCTTTTATTCCACCAGACCTTTCCATGGGGGAGGGCAGGAAGGGGCAGCAGAGGCACAAAGAAGCCCAGAAGGAAGTTGGAGGGCTGGGGCTGCCCTGGACACACCCCCCCCTCCCATATTAAGGCACAAACACGGGCCTCACCCTGCCCAGGGCCTGCGGGGTGCAGCTGGCCTGCACAGCAGGGGGTGGAGAGTTCCGGGGCTTCATGTAAACAAGGAGGATCCCCCCACCCCCCCCCCCGCCGCCGCCAGCACCCACAATTTCACGGGCGGAGGAGGGGCATGCATGACACCCTCTTTATGACATTCGAGGCTCGCAAGGCCCCGACGAGGTGATGGGGTTGTTGTGCAAACTTGGCGCCGCTCGGCCCGTGTGCTCAGGGCTGGCCGCTGCCTCGCTCAGGAGATCACGCAGTTGCTGTTCTTGGCGGGGCTGGGACTCGCCTTACCTGCAGAGAGATGGGCCCACGGGGGAGGTGAGGAGCCCGCCCCCTGGAAAGCGGAGGGACTATCCCCCTGCACCCTCCCTCCGGCCTCAGGGGTGGGAAACAGTCAACGGTGAGGGCCCCCTGGGGCAGCCTGCTATACGTGGGCTGACCCAAGGTCAGCGCCTGGCACCACATCTGCAACCCCCTGAACCCGCCAGGCGTGAGCCCCGAGCACTGCTACTGTTGATAAATGAGTCTCCCGTCAGAGGGTCAGTGGAAGCCGTCCAAAGGCCGGGCAGCAGAGCAGAGCTAACAGCACAGAGATACCTCGGGGAATCCTGCCGGGGGGGGGCAGACAGGAGGACCGGAGGACGGACAGATGGACAGGTCCTCCCCTTCCT
This sequence comes from Sorex palustris, assembly GCA_028565675.1. NCBI lineage: Eukaryota > Metazoa > Chordata > Mammalia > Eulipotyphla > Soricidae > Sorex > Sorex palustris. The sequence goes on along the minus strand of JAOXYA010000025.1, from coordinate 2,372,802 downwards.
GTGCCTCAGGGAGGGTGGGGAGTGCCCTGAGAGACCCCCCTCAACCCCGCCGCTGAGAAAACCGCTTCTGGGGGCTACCCAGGTCCCGCCTACCGCCCCTCCTGGCCCGAGTGGCAGCCGCCTGGGGCTGCCTTGTTGCACCCCACTCTGGGCCTTTGGCCCAGGGGAGCTGCCCTCTGGGATAGGGGGGCCCTGGAAGAATGACTTGGAACAGACCCTCCTGTCCAGCCACGCACTGGCCTCACCAGGGACTCCTGGACCCGGGGTCTAGGGCAGAGGTGACACTCCCCTTCTGGGCATGCTGGGATGGGCACAGTGACTGGCTGGGTGCGGGGCTCCCCCACGGGTGGGCCCTGGGCAGCTCTCGGAGAGGCCTCGGGGTCCCATCCGCTCTGGGTTCATCATCTGACCCAGAGACACCGCAGGCATAGGGGGAGGGGCAGAGACAGTCCCAAGGGGGCATCGAGGTGAGGGAGACAGCCCCTCAGGCTCCAGGGCTCCAAGGCCCTTTGCTGGGAGACCCCTTTGGCCCTCCCCCTCCCCTAGCACCCACTGCACACTTGTCCATGCCTTTGCCCGGCCTCTCCCCACTCACCGGGGCAGTGGGACCAGGGAGTAACACCCAAGCCAGCCACGGGCTGGAGCGATAGCACAGCGGGGAGGGCGTTTGCCTTGCACGCAGCTGACCCAGGTTCGATCCCCGGAATCCCATAGGGTCCCCTGAGCACCGCCAGGAGTGATTCCTGAGTGCACAGCCAGGAGTACCCCTGTGCATCTCTGGGTGTGACCCCCAAAACAAACAAACAAACAAAACAAACAAACAAAAAAGACCCCAGCCGGCCAGAGCAGAGGCAGCGGAAGATGGTGCCAATGCAGGGACAAGCGCTGAGAGGTGCAAACCCGCACGAAGCCCAGGGCAGCAGAAGAGCGGGGCCGCAGCCCCTAGCTCCCCGCCAGAACACAGCTTCCCCCTCCCGAACCCCAGGGCCTGCTCTACACCAGCTGTGCCCCATTTAGAGACAGCACAGTAGGGGGTAGCGGGGAGGGCACTTCCCTGGGCTCCACCCCCAGGACCCCCCAGGGTCCCCAAGTCCCACCAGGAGTGAGATTCCTGAGCACAGCCAGGTGTGGCCCCAAACCAAGAGACATTTTTGGTCAAATGAAGGAGGCAGCTCCTGACCCTCACCCTGGAACTGGGGGGCCCTTACCGGAGCCTGGAACCCAGAAGCACTTACCCACGGCACCCCCAACGGGGGGCAGTGCTCGCGGGACCTCACGAGGAAAGGGGGCGACACTCGAGTCTCGAGCACCTGAGGCAAGGCCCCACAGCCACAGCACCCCGACCCCACCATGCCCCCGAGGGCGCTGTGCATGTGTGTGTGCACGTGAATGCTCATGTGCATGTGTGTGAGCATGTGTGTACATGTGTATGCTCACAGGTGTACATGTATGTGTGCACGAGTGTGCTCATGTGTGTATGGGTATGCATGTGCGCACACATACATGCATGTATGTGCTCACATGGGCATGGGCACATGTGCAGGTATGCGTGTGCCCTGGGGAGACGGTCAGGACACTTGTCCCGGTGCAGAGCCCTGGGCCTGGCAGGCTTTTGGCTGTGTTTAATTTACCTGGGTCTGGGGGCTACAGCGCTGGCAGTGCTGACCTCATGCTTGCAAGGCTCTCTCAGCTGCCTCAGGCACACCACTGCCCTTGTCCTGAGATGGGGTGGGATGGGGGAGGTCCCTGCCTCTGGGACGGGGTTCGGAAGGCCGAATTCTGGGACAACCATCCTGCACAGAGGAAGAGCAGCAGGCGCAGGCGCCCAGTATCGCCAGTAGGGGGCACTGCGAGCCTTCAAAATGCCAGGCCGCCCCCGCTGGCTCCCGGGCAGGAGGAACCGATTGCCCAGGCTCTGCTGGGGGCCACACTTCGGAAGGCAAAATAGTGCATGCCCCTTTGACAAGCGAACATCCCTGGAGCGGGCCCCGCTACCAGCTGTCAGCTTCTGCTGTCTGTCTCTCTCCTGCCGCGTGGGCAGCCCGGGCCAGGCCTGAGCTCGGCCACTCCCCTAGGAGCTGGACGGGAGCTGGGCAGATCTGGGCCACGGGGCTTTTCTGAACCGGACCTGCTGATCCCCAGCCCCACGGTGTGGGGTGGAGGGCGGGGTTGGGGGTGGGTGGTGAGCCACCGCCCCCCTCCCCCACTGGATCCTAGCTCATCACTTCCACCTGGGGGACCCTTAGTGGTCAGGAGGCCTGACCCCCTAGAACACAGAGTTCCCCCGGGGTCAGGCTGCTGCCTTGCTCTGGGGAGGTGCAGGGGCGGGGGGCACCGGGCCCAACCGTGGCTGGGGCAGTGCCCGCCTGAGTCATCCCCACCAGGCGCCCGGCAGGGCCTGCCTGATGCCGAGGGACAGGGGGAAGGGCACGCTGGGGAGGGACCTGGCTGTGTCCTCGCGTTTCCATGGAAACAGCACCTGGGGTGAGGGGGCCGGCTCCAGCTCCCCGGTGCCCTCCCTCCCTCTCCCCGCCAGGTGTTTGCCATGGCAACCCTTCTCCAAACCAGGGGCGCAGAGCAGGCGGCATTGGGCGCTGGGCGCGGGCAGGGGGCCTGCCCAGTCCCTGACCACTTCCAGCAGGAGCACCCCGGGGGCCACCCACTTCAGCTCAGTGGCTGTCGAGAGGGGTCCAGGGAGTGCTCCCAAGGGGCTTCCTGGAGGAAGGTGCCTGGAGCCCGGACCAGGCCGGGGTGGTTGGCGTTGCAGCAGGGCTGAGATTCCCTGCACGCAAGACAAATAATCAGGGCCACAGGGAGGGGCCCACGCGGGGGTGTAGCAGGCCTGGGAGGGCCGGGAGAGATTCAAACAGACAACAAGCCCCTTTGACCTAGAGCGGTTCTGGGAAAGGGCCCGGGACAGCCGGAGCTTAGGGCACAGCAAACAGGCTTATGGGTGCCACAGGGGGCAATGAACCACTCCAGGGGGGAGTAGGTGGCCCTGAAACAGGGAACTGCACTACGCCTCGAACCTCCGACCCTTAGCTTCCCTGTGCCTCAGTTTCTCCATTTACAGACACTTCCCGGAGTCACTTGACTTACTGGGGTGCCTTGTGGGTTTGATTTTTGGGTCACACCCGGCAATGCTCACGGGTCACTCCTGGCTCTGCACTCAGGAATTACTCCTGGCGGGGCTCGGGGGAGCATATGAGTTGCTGGGGATCGAACCCGGGTCGGCCATGTGCAAGGCAAACGCCCTCCCGCTGTGCTATCGCTCCAGCCCCTGGGGTGCCTTTTTTTGCAGCAGAAGCCAGGATGGCTCCCAGGGGTACCCAGCCAGCACAGAGCTCAGAGAGGTGTGTGTGTGTGTGTGTGTGTGTGTGTGTGTGTGTGTGTGTGTGTGCACATGTGCACAGTCTGTTTATGGAGGGGAGGGCGGCATGGCCACCCCTGGCCAGGCTCAGGGACTGCTCCTGGCTCTGTGCTCAGAGGGCAGAGATATGCGGAACCCAACAGTGACCCCTCAAGCCTGGGGGTGTGGGGCTGGCCCGAGGCCCCGGCCATGCTCTGGGCATCTCACCTGAGACATCGGCGCTGGAGCCCTCAGTGGGCCTCTTCCCCGTGGCTAACTGCTCCGTGGAGACGGAGCCGGCGGTGCCGTTGGCCGTGGCGGGCCTCTTGGACCGGCGGCTGAAGAACCGGCTGCCGAAGCGCCTGCCCCCCTGGGCCAGCGCAGCCTCGCCGTTGGCAGCTGCCTCTCCTTTGCCGTTGGGGGCCAGCAGCGACCCCCGAGGCTTGGGCTTCAGGTCATGCAGCTGCGAGACCACCCGTCCGTCCTTCGTCCCCACTGTGACGGGCAGCGGATCCACGGGGGGCAGCACCTGCTCCAGCGTCACCAGGTCGTGGAGGAAGTTCTCCAGGCGCTGGGCCGACTCCCCGCCGCCAGCGTTCTCCCCGGGGCCCTGGGGCTCCTCGGCCGCGCGCTGCTGCCGGGCCCAGCGCATCAGCTCCCCGGGGGGCGGCCGGCCGCTGGTCACCAGCGCGTACTTGGGGTTGATGAGCTTGCGGGCCACGGTGGACGAGTAGTTGAGGCCCGGCCGGCCCGCCGCGCCCAGGCCCAGCTGCTGGAACAAGTCCACCTCCTCGGAGATGGCATAGAGCTCCCGGAACTCCACGTCAAAGGGCTCCACGTTCTGGCCGGTGAGCACCAGGAGGAGGTTCCTGTCCACGTAGGACGAGCTCCAGGTGAACCTGGGGCGGGCGGACACGGGTGTTGGGTGGGGGGCTGTGGCCTCCTCGGCCAGCAGTCCCTGCGAATCCCCCCAGTCCTCTCCATGCTTCGGGGTCTCGGCCTCAGACGCAGGAAGTCGGCAGCAGGAGTGGGGGGGACGTGACCCAGGGGACAGAGGATCAGGCCCGGCTTCACACCTGGCCACTCAGCCGGCGGGCCGTAGTCCACACTGACCACAAGGCCACAGAAACAGACCATGGATGAGATGTTCCACTCCACCGTGTCCAGGCCCACGCACCTGCACACCCGCACATGCACCCATATATGCACGCACACGTGCCCACACACCTGCACACACATGTGCACACACATGCACACACAGGCCCATACATGTACACACATGTGCCCACACGTGCCCACATACACATGCACACGTGCTCATACATGCACATGCATGTGTTCACACACCTGCACATGCACACACACGTGCCCACGCATGCACGCACACGTGCCCACACATGCACACATGTGCCCATACACACAAGCACACATGCCCACACACCTGTACATGCACATACATGTGCCTACACATGCACACGTGCCCATATACACACGCACACATGCCCACACACATACACGTGCTCACACACCTGCACACGCACACACACGTGCCCACATATGCACACACATGCCCATATACACACACTCACACATGCCCACACACATGCCTACACACACATACACGTGCTCACACACCTCCACATGCACACACGTGCCCACACATGCATACACACGTGTCCACACCTAAACACGCATGCATACACGCACACATGTGCCCACACATATATCCACACCTATCCACACAGGTACCCACACACGCACCCAAACCCACGTGTGCCCCCCCCAAGCACGCACACGTAGGAAGAGAAACACCCGCAGCCCCCTCCCTTCTTCCCCAGGCCTCTGTGCTCCTCTCAGAGTGCTCTCAGCTGCCACATCTGCAGACTCCCAGACCCCAACTCCATGCCCGAGTTTCTCTCCCGGGTCAGGATTCCTGCCCCCGTCAGGGGCTGCTCGGCCCCCATTGCTCAGGCACCAGGAGAGTCACTCTGGGTCTGTGTGCTGGGGGCGTCCTGTCCACACCCCCCCCACCTCCCTCCCAGCTCGGTGCCCCTGACCAGCTTCAGGGCCTGGTCCCTGCTGCCACGCGTCAGGGAGGACCACGGAGCGGCTCTTGGCAGTCAGAGCAGAGGGCCTTGGCGCTGACCTGGCCATGGGCGGGGCCTGCTGAGGCAGGACGCTCCAGTTCTGCCGGGCCTGATCATGGACGCGGCTCTCCGGAAACCCCCCCAAGCAGCCCCCACTCACCTGTAAGAGCCAGTGGCCACCTTCTCCCCGTCCACCATCAGGAACCTGGACGACAGGGTACCCTTGATCTTCCCCATGGGCATGTAGAAGCCCACGCCCGTCACCGAGCGGACACGGATGTTCTGCAGGGCAGGGAGGGGGGCCTGTCACCTGGGCTGGGCAGATGCGGGGGGTCCTCCTATCTACGGGCACCCCCGCCCACACCAGGGAGACGGGGCAGCTCAGCAAGTCTCACTGAGGGTTAGGCAAGCCCAAGTAGTCCCTACCTGTGTTCATAGCTCACTGACTGAGCCAGCACCTAGCACCCAGCACCCAGAACTCAGCACCTAGCACCCAACAGCTGGTGGAGCGCCCTCCTGAGCCTCACGATGGAAGGTTTTCTGGTGCACAAGGCAGAGGCTGGAGACCTGTCACTGACCTGAAGCCCCCACCCCAGACAGGAGGTGGTCCCCACTGCCGCCGCCCATGCCCCCTGCCCCCCCCCGCTGAGGGGGCATCGAACCCGGATCCGGAAGTCAGTGAGCTCCAGGCTCTGGCACATCTCCAGGAAACACGGTACACCCGCCTCGTCCAGGATGATGTAGACGGGGACCCGGCGCTTGTAGGCAGCGTCCACGATGTCCTGGAAGATGTCGCCGTCCGTGAAGAGGTCCATGACCACGGCGACCACCTGAAGGGGGGGACAGGGAGGTTGGGGGACGTGGGACCAGAGACACATGCGGGGCCTGGGAGGCCGCCGCACCCCCACGCCCCTCAGCCCCAGAGATGGGCTCAGCCCTCTGGGAACACCGAGAGGTGGACGGTGAACCCCACGTCTGGCAGCCCCCTGGACTCTAGAAGCTTCTCCCGAGCAGGGGGGAATCCCCAAGAAGGAACTGGACCCCCTGCAGCCAGGCACGGGGGTGCTGGTAAGGTCTTTCCCGACAGTCTCGGCACCCCTGATGTGGGCTGAAGCCGTGCGCCACCCCGGGCCTCGGGGTGGGTCCCACAGGGTCCCACCTCCACCCACTCCCTCACCCACTCCCTCACAGACTGAGGCCGCAGGTGGCCAAGGACCCTCGGTTTCCAAGGTCAGTGCTGCCTCGCTCTGACCCCCCATCTCACGCACCACGGATCCCCTGCCCAGGGACAGGGCCGGGCGGAGACGCTGCTCCGGGGTCCCTGGGGAGTGTTTGCCATGGTGGGTCAGAGGTGGGGCTGGAGGTGAGGGTCACGCCCACCACTGGGCCTGAGGGGTCCCAAATCCTCCACACTCGGTGCTGGAGAGGGTTCGAAGGGGTGTGCAGTCTGGCATGCGGGTGCCATGCTCCACATGTGTGCGTCCTGACATATGGGTATCATGCTCCACGGTGTGTGTACCGGCATGCAGGCACCGTGCTCCATGTGTGTGTGTCCTGGTATGCAGGTGCCATGATCCACGTGTGTGTGCCCTGGCATGTGGGCACCATGCTCCACGTGTGTGCGTCCCGACATACGGGTATCATGTTCCACGAGTGTGTGTCCCAGCACGTAGGCACCGTGCTCCACGTGTGTGCGTCCTGGCATGTGGATGCTGCCACGTTCCATGTGTGGTGAGGCACACTGCAGCCATGCCCCACCGCCCGCCTCCCTCCATGTGTGGCGGTGAATGGCGAACTCCACACGGGGATGCAGGTCCCCACCCCTGGCCCCTTCCAGCCTGTGCCTCCCAGCAGGCCTCCCGCACCCACACATGACCAATGAGGGGCACTTTGGGGCGCCAACCTTTGCTATTCCATCATCCAGACCGGGAACGGTTCTGAGGAGGGCGGGTCGAGGGACACATAAACTGTAGCCTCCCCCCCCCCCAACCCGCCCATGGTTCCGATTGGCCCAATGACATGGGGCTGGACAGGGGCACGAGGTCCCAAGCTCGAGTTCCCCCCTTTGTTGTTCTCTGAGCATCCCTGGGGGCGGCCCTGGTGGTCCCTGGGCAATGTCAGGCCTGAGATGGACTGGGAAGAGCCCCCAGACCCTTGAGCCCCATCAAAGGTGCCCCCCCCACCCGCAAGAGAAATATTTCTCAAAACCTGCAAAATAACTCAGAGGTGTGGTCGAATGAGTCCCGTTCCCTGAGAGACACGTAGGCAGGGGAGAGGTCAAAGGGGGACACGGGGAGAAGGGGATGGAGAAGAATCGGGTCCTTCCAGCCAGTGGCGAACAAGGGACGTTCCTGCAAGAAAGCGAAAACCTGGGGCCGGGCACGTGTGGGTGTGGTCCCAGGCACTGCCTGGCCCTGAGGACCTGTGGGCGTGGCCTGGTGGCACCAGGCAGTACCGGGCTGCCGCAGAGCAGAATAGAACCAGTCACAGCCCTGGGCTAGAGCGTGATCAAAAAAGAATGTCAGGGCACCAGAGCGATAGGACAGCAGGGAGGGTGTTTGCTTTGCACGCATCTGACCCGGGTTCGAGTCCCAGCATCCCATAGGGTCCCCCGAGCACTGCCAGGCGTGATTCCCGAGTGCAGAGCCAGGAGGAACCCCTGAGCACCGCCGGGTGTGGGACCTCGAAAGCAAAATAATCAATCAAATAAGATCGACAAACTGTTGTTGGCAAGACTGACAGAAACCAGGAGCAACGCAGGGAAAACACTGAACGAGGAAAGCAATGGACCCCACGTGAGTCGTGCATGGCAGGAGGGAAGCGGCTGCAGCAACGGGAGCTGGCTGAAGAAAGCTTGGCGCCTGAGAACACTCAGCACACACAGGACATCAAGGCCGGCGACATACAGACGAGCTTAAAAAAGAAAATGGCTTGGACCCATCATTCAAAGTCAATCAGGGCCAGAGAGATGGTACGGCGGGTACAGCGCTGGCTTGGCATGCAGAAGACCCGGGTTCGATCCCCGGCGCCCAATACGCGCCCCCCCCCCCCACACACACACACACAGTGCTGCCACGGAGTGAGTCCTGAGTAAAGAACCAGGAGTTAGCTCTGAGCAGCCCTGCCAGTCCTGGCCCAAAAGCCAAAAGAGAAAAAAAATGTCAATCAAACATAATACGGCCCAATCAAGAGAGGCTTATCTCGGGACTGGAAGGGCCGTTTGGCCTCAGAATATGTATCATTTCAAAGATTAAGTTCACGGGGATAAGGAGGGAGAAAAAAATAATATACTACCCAAATAAGCTTTAAAAAACCTCTCCGATAAGCTGACCCTTCCAGCTGGTGATTAAAATTCCCCAACCGCTGGGAACAGAAAAGAGCTTTGTTAGCTAACAAGACACACAATGGGTTTCCTTTAATCCCGGGCAAGAATGTGCCCGTCACCGGGCACCACCGGCTCCCTGAGGAACCAGCACTGGGACCAGTGCTGGGATCAACGTAAGATCAGAAAGGAGGAATAGGGGGGAGCAGGGTATTGTCTGAGACAAAACCACCAGCACGTGTAGAAAGCCCAGCAAAATACTGAGGAGGGTTAGTAGGATGAAGTGAACTCGGCAAGGTCGCCGGAGAGAAGGAATGATTCCGCTACCCCTGCTGGTGCTGGGGACTGGAGCAGGGTCAGCCTTTGCTCTCTCTCTCCTGCCCCAAAATTATTTAAAAAAAATTATACATATGTATATATATGCATATACATAGCACTGTAGCCCTGTCCTCCTGTTGTTCACTGATTTGCTCGAGCGGGCACCAGTAATGTCTCCATGGTGAGACTTGTTGTTACTGTTTTTGGCATATCGAATACGCCACGGGGAGCTTGCCAGGCTCTGCCGTGCGGGCAGGATACTCTCAGTAGCGTGCTGGGCTTTCCGAGAGGGACAGAAGACCTCATTTAAACTTTATAACGATTATAGAGTAGAAACATTTGTTTTTCCCATTTGACATATGAGGAGACTGATATTTAGATCAGTCATGTCTTTCAAGTCATCTGATAGAACTTGAACTCACAAAACAGGTAAACAACTTTTTAATTTCTCGCTCTACCTACTAATCACAAATCATATACAGAGGCAAGAAGTTGTTATATGACACCATGGGCATTCAATCAGAAAAAAAAGTGTGGGAAATTCTGTGAGATAAATGACTCATCTGTGATTGCTGGTTTTGTTCTTTCATTAAACGGCCTCTTTTGAGCCAAGGTCAAATCGAAAATTTTAAAATCTAAAAGTGGAGGTTGGAGAGATAGTACAGTGGGTAGGGTGCTTGCGTTGCATGAGGCCAAGCTGGGTTCAACCCCCAACATCCCATATGGTGCCCTAAGCACTGCCAAGAGTGATCTCTGAGTGCAAAGCCCCAAGTAAGACCCGAGAATCACCGGGTATGACCTCAAACCAACACCCCTCAAAAGAAAAAAAAACCCAAAACACTGAAAGTGAAATAAAAAGCAAAGTGGGTTTCTTTAAAAACATCCACCAACTGTGGCTCAGTGGTGGAGCACCTGCCTTGCATGAGTGAGGCCCTGGCTTTGAGCCCCAGCACAAATGCCGTCTCAGAAAGTTGCGGTCACCTCCAAAGGTTATCAAGCTTCAGAGCAGAAACTCCACAGGCCGGGGAGGGTGGGCAGACAGGAACTCCCAGCCCAGAACACGCCCGATGATGAAGAAATAGAAGCTTTCTGAGGCGAACGCCACCAGACAGGCCGCCCAAGAGAGGCCAGAGCAGCTGGACACACACAGGACAGGCACACACGCAGCTTGAGGCTCTGAGAGCCAGAGTGACGGGACGGGGCAGGGGGCTTGCCTTGCCGGCGGCGGGCTCCAGTCTGATCCCCCGCACCACACGTGGTCCTCTGAGAACCCAGAGGAGTGACCCCTGAACACCGCTGGTGCGGCCACACAACCCCTGAATGGAAACAGGGCAAAAGCGCGAGAAGGCAGAAGGCCCAGAAGACAGCCACGGGGCCTCGGCAGGAGTCCGAGAAGGGGGTTCTGCTCGTTGCACTCCTGACAACACCAGCGGCGGCCTCTCTGTAGATGCAGTGCATGTCTGTGCACGGGTGTAGGGCACCGGGGCTGAACACCACTGCCGTGAAATCCAGCTGCCCAGGAAGCTGTGCCAAGATGGCAGGGGAGGGTGCCCTGGGGATTGCAGTGGGTCCGAAGTGCAACAGGACACAGATGCGACTGCAGGATCCTGTGCACAGTCGCACAGCGGGCCAACAGACAGCTCTGGGGGGCGGGGTGGAGGTGGGGAGTTTTCCTGAGCTGTGTGGCCCCCTAGTTAGGAGAGGGGCTTCAAACTACCCATCATCTGTGAGTCCCACAGCCCGAGTGGGAGGCTGGCCCTGGGCTCAGGAGCGTCCCGGGCTGCAGTTACCCCCAGGCAGGGCGGTCACCTGCCTGCATTCCAGACCCAGGTGGGTGAAAGGCTGTGCCCTGCGTGAGCTGATGACCAAGACTGTCCCCTTCCTCCCTCCCAGCACTGTCTGAGTGCAGCTGTTCACTCAGAGGCAGAGAGGAGATGGACCAGGGAGGAGGGAGGGCCGGTTCCGGGGAGCACGGCTGCCCACGCTCAGCACTGGTGGGACTGGGTCGCAGGGAAGCTGTGCTGGTCAGCACGGCTGTGTCTCTGCCATGGGCAGATGCGACTCAAACCCAAACCCAAACCCTAACTCAGGGGCCCCGTGTGGAGCTGGTGGAGGTGAACCCTCAAAGGGCTACTCCCAGCTACACAAAACCAGACCTTTACCCCTCCCTCACCCCCTAAAGCGCGGACACAAAGAGTGGAGGAACCCACAGAAATGAACAAAGACAAAAGCCCAGAGAGGCCCCCCAAGTCCCCAAGGGCGGTGTCACTTCTAGGATGAAGACTTTAGAGTGAACCAAGAGAATCAATGCAGCAAGCTGCCAGCGAAGACAGAGAACATACGAGAAAACGGTAACCGGAAGTTCCTAAGCCGAAGAACACAGAGGGAGCGCAGGAAAACTCACTGCGTGAACTCAGAGGCCCGGGGACAGAAAACAGGGAAGCAGTCAGGGAGCTGCAGAGTAAGACACAGAAAACCAGCAAGGACAAAGCCCGAGAAGCCATGAAGAAACAATGGCCCTGGGGTAACTGCACAGGGCTGAAGAGACGCTTTGCCTGCGGAAGACCCGGGTTCCATCACCGGCCCTGACCAGGCCCCTGAACACTGCCCGGCAATGATCCTCTAGTGCAGAGCCAAGAATAGCTCTGAGCACTGCTGGGTGTGGTCAGAAATCAAGGACACAGAACAAGGGCCAGAGAGCACAGAGCTTCATGGACTGTGTCCCGTTGGCGTGCAGGAGGCCTGGTTTGGTGCCCAGCACTGCAATGTACCCAGGGCACCACCAGGAGTGACCTCTGCGGACACAACTGCCAGTAGCCTCTGAGCGCTGCCGGGTGTGGCCCCCAAACAGACAAGAAATGAAGGCAGTCTCAGAGAACGATGGGGTGGCCCAGGGAGAGGAAAGGGAATGGGGCAAAGGGCTGCTGGCCCAGGAAACCGTCACTGAGGACGTCCCCGGTGTGAGGAAGGAATCACAGACCCAGACCCAGGAAGTTTGCCTTGCACACAGCTGATCCAAAGAACACAAACCTAAAGAAACGAACTCTAAGACACACTGTAATTAAGATGACAAAAGTCGAAGACACAGCCCAGAGAACAGTGGTAAGATCAAAGAAGAAGCATTAAAAAGGGATGAAGGAGGGGCTGGAGTGATAGCACAAGGGTAGGGCGTTTGCCTTGCATGCAGCTAACCCGGGTTCGATTCCCAGCATCCCATACGGTCCCCCAGCAGCACTGCCAGGAGTAATTCCTGAGTGCAGAGCCAGGAGTAACCCCTGAGTATTGCTGTGACTCCAAAAAAAAAAAAAAAAAAAAAAAAGGAATGAAGGAATCTCCACAAGACTCCCTCTGCTGTATCTATCAAATGGACCTCTGCAGGCCGCGAGAGAGAGTCAACACATTCACCGTGCAGGGTGAAGTAAACATCCCAGCGAGAACCCTCACTTCAGCTGGGTTGGCGTTCCAACTCAGAGGAGTGACACAAGGATTCGTGAACAAACAATAGCAAAAGGTCATGGCCACTAAGTGGTCTGGGCTGAAACAGCACCGAGGGGAGGGCGCTGGGCTTGCACACAGCTGACCCGGTTTGATCCTTGGCACCCAACCTTTGGTCCCCTGAGTCGGGTCAAGGAGTAACTCCTGAGCACAGAGCCAGGGGGTAAGCCCTGAGCACTGCCAGGTGTGGCCGCCAAACAGAAGCAAAGACACCTGACTAAGGAATAGTCAGAAACTGCAAACCTAAAATGGGAAAGGAGGAGAGGAATAGTGTCAATCGTGGACAAGACACATGAGGCTCACTTGCTTTGATTCAAGGGTGTGTGTGTGTGTGTGTGTGTATTTGGGGGGAGGGGGGTCAATACACACAAGTATTTTGCTTCTCACACTGAAGGGCCTTGAGTTAAAGAATGGAAAAGGTTCAAGCAAAACAAACAAAATAATCCTGAGTTTTGGCATTTGATGCTTAAAATCAAAAAACAGATGGTCCTCTTGCCAGTAAGCGGGTGTGTACACACGCTGAAAGAACAGTAAGCTCTCTCAGCCTCTTTCTCACTGACAACCATGTTCTTAGGTGGCTTCTCTTTCCAACGCTCCCTGCGACCCTCGGGTCCAACTGAGGCACGGGGTATTTTCAATGAAGAGCTTCACATCAGAAGCCCGGAGTACCTTTTAGTAAAATCTTTGAAGCAGAGTCGCAGTTTATTATGATGTCTGAAGAGCTTGGGATCGCTGGGAATTTCAGAAAGAAAAACTTGGGCAACTTCCAAAGGCCCCTGTAAAGTAAGGGGGGAAAAATTCAGTGAGTTTTTGTCTTCTCAAAAAATCACAGAATTCAGATTTTTTTTCTTAGCAATGGAGCTGGTTGCACAGAAGTAAAAAGCCATTTGCTTCCGCCAATATTCAAACTCTTTAGAGACAAGTTCTAAGAGACATGTTTGTAGTTTTCCCTATAGCAAAATCTGCATTCTTTGCTCTGCCAGCGAATCAGTCAGGAACCGTTATTGGGTGAAGTGTGGGCCCGTGCTCGAAACATCGCCACTGTTGGCGGTCCTGGTATCGCGTTCTCTTGGTGCTCCTCCACTAACCTGGTTCACGGTCGTGCCCACCGAGCCCTGGAGAACCATCTGCAGCATCTTGGGGTCTGCTGGGTCCTGGTGGGTGGCGAAGGCCAACTCCTGCGTCTTTTTCTGCATGTCTTCGATGGCCACCTCAATGGGGGTTAAGATAATCTGGGTGAAAGAACAGCTTATGAGACGATGGGGTTTGGGCAGAAAAACCAATTCACGAGCCACAGACTATCCTGGAGAAACATGTGAGGCGGGGGGCGGGGGGGGGGGGGTGG
>JAOXYA010000025.1:2337741-2352182 GCA_028565675.1 Sorex palustris | reverse complement strand
CCTCCCTTCCTTCCTTCCTCCCTTCCTCCCTCCCTTCACTTCCCTCCCTCCCTCGCTCCCTCCCTCCCTCCCTCCCTCCCTTCCTTCCTTCCTTCCTTCCTTCCTTCCTTCCTCCCTTCCTTTCTTCCTTCCTTTGGGCTCTGCACTCAGGAATTACTGGTGGTGATGCTTGGTGGGCCATATGGGATGCCGGGGATCGAACCAGAGTCAGCTGCATTCAAGGTAAACGCCCTCCCCGCTGTACTACTGCTCTGGGCCCCTGGCCTTCAGTTCTGTGGATGAGAAGACTGATCCCCAGAAAGTTTCAACTTGTCTCGGGAAGACAGTGAAGTGACTGGGATTTAAGGCCTGGTCCGCTTGACACATTTCTGTTAAGACTCTAGTGAGGGTCGGGCGATGGCGCCAGGAGCTGAGTGCACATGGAGGGCCCACATTCATCCCTGGAAGCGTGGGCAGAGCTGGGAGATGCATGAGCACTGCGGGATGTGTCCCTCACATCAAAAATCAACCAAACAACCAGAACCCACTATAGATTCCAGGGCTCTCAAAGGGCGGGACTTCCAGATCCCACGTTCTAAGTATCCAGGGTTGCAGGGAGTCAACTCCTCACCCCGACTGCTAAAACCTGATCTGGGCGGAACACTGCTAAGGCTAAGGAAACGGACAGCTCTTGCAGGAGGGCAGCGAGTGGGTTCACGTATGAGTAGGACAAGCACTCGTCTAGGATTGACACCCAGGTGTGAGGCCAGGACAATGCTGCTTTTCAGGACTCCTCCTGGCCCTCCTGGTGGGGAGGGGGAGGTGGGGAATCGTGGCCTCCGGCCTCTAGATGGGGGTGACCTGAGCCCCTGGTGCGTACCTGGTTGTCCTGGGCTCTGTCCCGCAGGAAGATCTGCTTCTGTCTGGAGATGGAGGCCGTCCGATAATAGTCCACCAGCTTGTTGAGGGACGGGAACTTCTCAGTCCACAGGAAGTAGTGGCCCTTGCTGTCCCTCATGACTTTGAAGTGCTGGACATCGTCCTCGTGCCTAGACACCAAAGACAGCCAAATTGCAGGGGACACAGGGACCCCAGCCCCAGGGCCGATGGCGCTGAGATGCCAGCTCTGTGTGGGCAGCGAAACGGCCACGTGTCTCTAGCTGGTCAAGCACCCAGGTCCGTGGATAGGCAGATGGGGAGACTAGGGGGAGGGCACCCCCGGGCCCAGACCCTCCCCACCCCCACAGAGGGCTTGGACACGAAGACTGTGCTAAGTTGTCTTCTGACACTGGAGCAGAAACTCTCACGAGTGACCAGCACTTTTAAGACCGGGTCCGAGGTTTTCCTACAAGGCTCATTTGAGGCTGGGCAGCCCCGAGGCTGACTGGGTTGAGCCTTGGCTGGCACCGAGATGACTCCTGCTCTGCTCCTGCCGCTTCTCAGCTCCCCACAGTGCTCGGTGGAGGCAGCTCAGCCCAGACCCAAACCCCTGGCCCAGCCACCCCGCTCTGCTCTCTGCGCTGCCGACGCCTCTGCATCCTGCCTTGTGTTTTAATTTCCAATTTACATGCTCACTATTTATATGCCCCAAACAGTAACGATAAAGGGTCTCATTCCCCTGTCCCCGAAAGAGCCTCCAATACAGCAGTGTTGGGAAAGATGAGTAAGGAGAGGCTGCTAAAAATCTCAGGGCTAGGAAGAATGGAGATGTTACTGGAGCCCGCTCGAGTAAATCGATGAATAACAGGATGACATGATGAATACAGTGATGCTTACTATTAAGGTAGCCAAGTTTACAGTGGTAGTCATGTTGGATTAGGCTCGGCTTAAGAGTATTCTGTCTCTCGGGAAAGGGTATTGCATGGAACATTCTAGAGTTTTCTCAGAGAGGTGCTCAGGGGTCGATTGGCTGGATGTGTCCATGGTTCAAAGGAGGACAAAGACTCAGAGAGGTCCAGGGGCTTGGCTCTGACGCCCGGGGATGGGTGAGGCCAAGCTAGGGCCAGAACCCCGAGACTGGAGAAAGTGGATTTTAGTTGATTCACCCCGAAGGGGAAGGTTGGGCCTTGGGTCACTGTTTCAACATGACTCTGGGATGTCGAGTGCTTGTCAAAGAGACACACGCTTATAATAAACTGGGATGAATCAGTTGCCTGAACCATCTGAGGTCTGAAACACCCGGAGTCTTGGGCAGGGGCGAGAGTGCCAAGGATTAAGGATGTGCCGGATATTAACACTCAGTGTTTTAGGCTTCATCAGTGAATTGCCTTTTCCCCAGAGAAGTCTATTGTGCTCTTGTGAGCATCCCTAATCCCCCGAGTTTACCTTTAACCTTTCCTTTGTGCTTTATCTCCCACTGCTCCATTTCCCCAGGTCAGTCTTGGTTACTTATAAGTCAAAACTGCTGGTGAAAAACATTTTGGACTTTGTACTTGTAGTGGGGCTGGAGCAATAGCACAGCAGGCAGGGCGTCTGCCTGCATGCAGCCGACCCGACTTGATTCCTCTGCCCCTCTCAGAGAACCCGGCAAGCTACTGAGAGTATCCCGCCCGCACAGCAGAGCCTGGCAAGCTCCCCGTGGCATATATGATATGCCAAAAACAGTAACAACAAGTCTCACAATGGAGATGTTACCAGCGTCCACTCGAGCAAATCGATGAACAATGGGAGGACAGTGCTACGGTGCTACAGTATTTGTAGTGAATCACTTGCTTTTCTAAATCCCCTATAGCCTTTTCATATTTTACTATTGAGCAATGTTCTTTGCTTACACACAGAAGGATCATTAATGCTGTGCTCCTAATATTTGGGAGTTGATTGACTCTGAAATATGCCTACTCCTGGGCACCCATCATAATTACTTGAATCAGGCTTCAGTTGCTGTCGTTCCTAACACCCCAAAAGGGAGGTCCCGCCGTGGGACTGGGATGGACCAGGGACGAGTGGCAAAGCTATCTTGGCACCAAAATGAGACAGTCTAGAAAGCATAAATTCATGATCTTGATGCAAGACGTTATGACTTAAGAGACAGGACTCCCCCCATGGGGAAGGACAACCTGGATTGGCCTGAGGATTTACTCTGGGATTTACGGTAAAAGCCGTGCCTCAGAGCCCAGAGAGCTAAGTTTTGAATCTATATCTCTTACCGTGTTTACCCAAATAACTGCAAGTATTAATGAGAAGCAAATGTAACTGTGTAATACGTACAACTAAAGGAAAAGAGAAAAGCAATATAGATGTCCCTGGAAGACAAAGCGGCTCTTTGAGTTAATCCCCCAAGAGAATTGCCTCCGCTGAAATGCTTTTTTCTCTGTGAATGCTTCAGTCACACCTACGTGCAAGTCCATACCTCAAGCCCCCTCAGGTGTGCTATAAGGGTGCAATTCTGCATTAGACGGGCCATTTGGCCATCGATCTGAGGCCCCTGTCTCTTTGTTCCTCTGCTGGGGAGGCCTGGGGAGGCGTTACTTGGCATTGCACATCTTGAACTCATCTGTTTAGAGGTGGGCAGGGGCACCTGACCCCCCCTGCACCCAAGGGAGGATGCAGCTATGGGGTGACCACTGCTTGCTGGCCCTTGGCAATCACTGCCAGGTCTTCCCCTCCGGCTGTTCCCTCCCAGATGTTTTCTTTACACCTAGACCACGTGACCCAACCCAGCCACCGTTAACCCAGGACTCAACACGGGAGAGAGAGGGCTGACGCGTCCCGGTGATATGATCATTCATCTGCCGCCTTAGTCAGAGAGCTGCCAACCTCTCACTGGGCTGAGGGAGGCTGTCTGCTGCAGGGGGCCTGGAGGACTCTGTCTGGGTGGTGGTGGGGGCCTAGGAAGTGAGGACTTGGCTTCCAGCTCAAGCCCAGGTTTTCAGCTGACTCACAAACGCCAGGTGATAAAACTGCAATTAGCTCTTCATTATCCGTGCCCAGGACAGAAAGCAGATGTGTAACAAAACTCATAAGAATGATTCCGCTTTTGGAAAATGTGATACTCCGTCCCTGCAGAGGACTTGACAACAATTCCACAACTGATCAGCAGGGTACAGGCCGTGAGGCCCCAACTGCGGGAGACAGGGTTGGTGAGTGCTGAGTGTGAGCCTTTTGGAGAACTCATGCCAATGAAGAAAATATAAACCCTAAGCCCAGGCTGAAGAAAGCCAGAGGCAACAGCAAACACACCAAATGAGCCATGAATGTGGTACAGCCGGGGATGAAGTCCTGAAGAAAGAGGCTTGACTTCTAGGACTTATTACTAAGGCAGAATTCATAAAGACCGAATGAGTTTAGAATGGGAGATATATCAACAATGGCCGAAACTAGAATCAACCAATGAGATAGTACAGTGGGCGGGCACGTGCCTTGCATGCTGCCGACCCAGGTTTGATCCCCAGCAAGCACCACCTATGGTCCCCTGAGCTCCCCCAGGAGTGATCCCTGAGCTGGGAGTAAGCCCTGAGCGTAGCCGGGCGTGGCCCAAAAAAAAAAACAAAGCAAACCAACCAACCAATCAACAAAAAAAGATATAAAAATTAATCAGTGGGACCGGCGTGGTAGTACAGTGGGGACGGCGTATGCCTTGCCCACAGCTGACCAGGGTTCAATCCCCAGCATCCCATATGGCCCCCTGAGCACCGCCAGGAGTAATTTCTGAGTGTAGAATCGGGAGCAACCCCTGAGCATCGCTGGGCGTGGTCCCAAAAGCAAAATAAATAAATAAATAAATCTGACCAGTGGTCCAGTTGTTAGAAGGGCTGTTTCAGTAACAGAGTTGAGGGTTTTATGAGATCCCAAAGGATCTCACAACTCAGCAACTCAGCACTACTGGCATGCCGGCTGCCTGTTATTTGCAGATCCTTTCTAGTCCTCAAGAGATTCCTTCTTCCAAAATAGCAAAGTGGCCTTTGATTCTGTCCAGAGAGTGGGTTTATGGACTGAGGGCCCTCTTGGCCTCTGCAGACCCGAGGCTGGTGTTTCCTTCCCCTCCCTCCGGGGACGGTGTGCGGACCGGCAGCTGCACCTTCTCCTCTGCTCTCATACTTGCTCTTGAGGGCTCTAAGATCCTGGCCAGACACCGTATGCTCAGACTCGACCGCCTAAGCCAGGACCAAGCCACTTCCTCTGGGGGCTGCGGGGCTGTGCCTTGGGTAGGGGCGTCTGGCTGTGACAGCCCCTCCTGCCGGGCCGAGGCTTCTATGTCAAATTCTCTCCGCGTGGGCGACTACAATCACCCGCCGCTTCTCAAAGCAACCACTGGAGAGCTTGACTTTTCTCTAATCCACCTTCAGACTTAATTGGTAGTGAAAAAAAGCTAATAAAAATAAATAAATATTGGGGCTGGAGTGATAGCACAGCAGGGAGGGCGTTGGCCTTGCACGCAGCCAACCGGGGTTCGATTCCCAGCATCCCATATGGTCCCCCGAGCACCGCCAGGAGTAATTCCTGAGCACAGACTAGGAGTAACCCCTGAGCATTGCTGGGTGTGACCCCCAAAAAAGCAAAATAAATAAATAAAAATGCAGAGATCTCTCCGGACCCTGTACCCGGCTAATTCAACCAGAGCATCTCAGATGGCGCAGATGTGCTCTCTCTGCCCGCTTCAGATGAAATCTCGGCGGTCACGATCTTACAGAAGCAAAACCCAGGTATGCATGTTCTAGGAATAAGACGCCAGGCCTCACAGCGCGGCAGGGGAGTCAGGCCATCCCTCCTCATCTCCCCGGCGTGGGGTCCCGCTGTCATGCCCACAATCTGCCTCCGGGCGCCATCTCAGTGCATCAACGACCCAGATCCAGACACTCCCAGATGAATCTCGAAATGGATTAGCTCCCAACAGCAATGTCTCCGGACCCCAACCATTTACAATTTTAGAATTCCAGAAGCAACCTCTCATGATATTTATAAATAAGCAAGAGAAAATAAATTATCTAGCGTCTGTCCCTGGCAGGCAGGCTTGAATGATGGTGGGAAAATCTGAACAAACCCTAACACCCCAAAGGGGGGGGTGGGGGAGAGAGAGAGAGAGAGAGAGAGAGAGAGAGAGAGAGAGAGAGAATATGAGGGAAATGTCTGCCATGGAGGCAGGGGGAAGGATGGAATGCGTGGAGGGAGGATACTGGGGACCTTGGTGTTGGAACATGTACACTGGTGGAGGGATGGGTGTTTGATCATTGTATGACTGAAACTCAAACAGGAAAGTTTTGTGACGGTATCTCTCGGTGATTCAATAAATAAAATAAAATGAAGGAGATGGGCTGGAGAGAAGTCCCCAGGCTGCCTGCTCTGCAAGCTTCAGGCCAGGATTCAATCCCCAGCACCACACGGAGCCTTGAGTATCACCAGGCCCAAACCCTGAGCAGTAACCCAGGTAAGGCCACAACACTTAAAAGAAAAAAAGGGTAATATATTTTTTTTTCGGGGGCAGAGGGGAAGTTGTGATGCCTGGAGGTGCTCAAGGCTTTTTCTGGCTCTGTGATGGCAGGACAGAACTCAGGTCAGCATATACAGGGCAAGTGCCTGACTGATCTCCCCTCCCCCCCATATCTCTAGCCCTGCAGGTTAAGATGAACAGTCCAGTGCAGGGGTGGCTTGAAGGAAAGGGAGGGAAACTGGGGACACTGGTGCTGGGAAATTACACTGGTGAAGGGATGGGTGTAGGAACATTCTATGACTGAAACGCAATCATAAAACAATTCTGTAATGCTCTTATCTCACAGTGATTCAATACACTGTAGCACTGTCCTCCCGTTGTTCATCGATTTGCTCGAGCAGGCACCAGTAACGACTCCATTGTGAAACTTGTTGTTACTGTTTTTGGCATATCGAATGCACCATGGGGAGCTTGCCAGGCTCTGCCGTGCGGGCAGGATACTCTTGGTAGCTTGCCAGGCTCTCCAAGAGGAATCAAACCCGGGTCGGACGCATGCAAGGCAAATACCCCAACCTGCTATGCTATAGATGATTAAAAAATAAAATTCCAAAAGTTAAAAAAAAAGATGAAAACATCTCAGATCCCTGGGGAATGAGGATAACCAGGAGTGTCCCCACCCACACAAACACTCTCTGAGCATTGGGGGTGTGAGGCACTTGCAAAGGCCCCACCCTGCATTGGGTAGCTCCTGTCCTTCCAGAAGCATCTGGCTGGGAAGGGGAGGCAGAGACGTGGACACACAACTGCTGCCTAAACTCCAAGGGCCCTGCAGCACTGGCCTGTGCCACAGGAAGCGGGTGGCGGGTGGCCCCTGACCACCTTGCCAAGGTCACACTCACGGCAGCTGAGGCCCCAGCAGCCCCAGGCAGGATGGGGGGTGAGTGAGGAGGTAGTACCTGACAGAGATGGAGAAGTCCCCGGGGGAGCTCTGGCTGGCCCGGATGATGAAGAAGCCAACCTCCTTGCCCATGAGTAAGTTCTCGGCCTGATGTCGCGAGAGACCTTCATGAAACCACCTACAGCAGGGAGGAAACCAGAGAACGCATGTGAGGTTCTGGGTGGTGGTGTCAAGGACAGTGGAGAGTGTGGCAGAGGGTGTGTGTGTGGGGGGGGGGGGTGGTGCTGGGAAGCGGGTGGCCAGAGCAGGCAGATCCGCCCCTGAGACCAAAGCTCAAACTTTCCCTTCCGCGTCCTCTGCCCTCCCCGCCAGAGGCCTCTGCAGCTCACAGGCCTGGATCATGGGAATGAGCAGCTGCACCCAAGGGGGCCGTGTGTGAGTGACCATGTTGGGGAGGGAGGCAGAGAAGGGAGGACAGATGGGGGCCTGGGGTTTGTGACCTGCTGGGACCTGGGAGGCTTCAGGTGTAGCTTCAACCCTGCCAAGTCATGGGGTCAACCAGTTGTCTCCTGTTTAGGAGCTAGTGCTTCTGGGACATGTGTGTGTACACATGCATGCGAGCACATGCATGTGTGTGCATGTGTGTGTGCGTGCACGCGCATGTGTGTTGGGGGGGGCGCGTGCTGAGCTGGGCAGGACTGCCAGGCCCCCCCACGAACACTGCCGTCACAGGGAGCCAGACTCACAACCACCTGTGTTTGCTGTCTACACAGTCAGCTCCCAGGTGGGATGGTCTCCAAATGATCCCTACTGTTGGAAAGGTGGGACTTTGGGGAAACTACTGTTTCCGGGGAAACACCGAGCTCTGCTGCCCCGTGTGTGAGGGGCAGGTGGTGGCCCAGAGGTCAGACCCCTCTCCAGGTGGGGCGTCTTTGTGCACACTCAGGGCTGCTGGTGGGCTGGAAGCAGAGCGTTTCAGGCATTCGTGAGCCGGTGGCCCCCTCCCATCAGGTGCTTCCACCACCCCAGACATGGAGGGACCATGGCTCCAGGGTCATCTGAGAGGATGTTCGGGAAGGGGAGAAGGATCCCGGGATTCCACACGCTACTTCCTCCCGGAGCTCGTCATCATCCACTCAGTAGTGTCTGTCACACGGACACAGTGAAGGGCCCTGGGGTCTAGGAGGAGAGTGTGCAGAGTCCTATCCAGCTCAGCATGTGCCCCCCAACACACACACACATACAAGCATGCACACACACACACACACACACACACGCACACACAGGCAGGAGAGACAAGCACCTCGGCTGTCACAGAACTTGGGTTCTCGTGGGAGAAGGGAGGGCAGGAGATACCGCAACCAAACAAGTCTGACAGGGCTGGGAAGAAAAGGAGACTCGGGAGGGACGGGGAGTGTGTGGGTGTGTGAAGGGGGGTAGTTTCAAATACGGAGCTGGCGGGGCCAGAGTTATAGGACAGTGAGGAAGGCATTTCCCTAGCATGTGGACAACCTGGGTTCGATCCCCGGCATCCCATGGGGTCTCCCAAGCACCGCCAGGAGTAATTCCTGAGTGCAGAGCCAGGAGGAACCCCTGAGTATCGCTGGGTGTGATCCCACCCCAAAAAATCAAATATGGAAGTGGGGGGGGTCTTCTGAGCAGGAGGATGTGCTAAATCTAACAGAGACGGGGTGATGAGGAGGAACCCGCCCTGGGGTGATGGAGCAGAAGCGGGGGTGGGGGGTGAGGGAGGAGGAGCAGGAGGAAGAACGTTCTGGAAGCCAAGTGAAGAACAGGGGTCTGGGGGAGGGGAAGATTCCCCCACCTTGAACCACACTGAGCTGAGGGCTAAGAAGGAGCCCCTGCAGTTCTGGGGGTTCCCCAGAGTGGGGGAGGAGTCGAAAGGGAGTAGGTGGAGAGGGCGGGGGAGGGGGAATCCAGGACAGTTTAGCGGGGTTGGTTTGCTGGGAGGGATGGGGAGGCAGGAGATGTGCCTTTCTGCTGGGGGAAGAGGGGGGTGGGAAATCCAGAAGCACTAGCGCCCCCCGTCCCCAGGCTGCAGCAGGGAAGGTTGGTGGGGATGGACCTCTCTCATATCCCCCAGAACCTGGCAGTCGGGTCAGGTGCGAGTGAGGGATGGGCGCTAACAGGAGTCCAGGTGTGTGTGTGTGGGGGGGGGTGCTGATGTGTCACCCAGCAGGTGACCAGTGGCATGGAGCACCCTGTGAGGTCAGCCACCATCCTCTTCCGGATGCAGCCCACACCAGTGAGAGGAGGCCAAGAGGTCAGATTGCCACCTAACCCTGGCGGTCAATTCTGGAGAGACGTGACTTCATCTCAAGCTTTCGTTTCCTACGGAAGAAGGGAATTTCCACCCACCCCACGTTCCTGCCATGGCCTCTGGCCTCTCCCAGGCCGAGCAGAGCTGGGGGCAGGCTACCGCCGGGCCACCGCCTGCCCCTTATACACTGGACAGCAGAACTCAGGGTCTCCCCAGAAACAATAGTTTCCCCAAAGTCTCACCTTTCCAACAGTAGGAATCATCTGGGGGCCAGCCCCAGAGGTGGCTGTGTAGACAGCACCGGTCCACCCGGAGCTGCCACCCAGACCCAGGGTGGAGAGGGAATTGGGGTGCTCGGTGAGGAAGAAGGGGAGGGTGGGAACAGCAGAGAAGGACCTTCGGAGGTAGCAGCTCTGAGATTTCTGGGGTGGCCAACCGTGCCCCGATTGGAAACGCCGTGATTATAGTGACAGATGATGTTGAGTCAGTAAACTTAAAATAGGTGATATAGGCTCATGACGTCAGACTCCAAAGGCAACACCGGGAAATGCCAATCTCCCTCCCACCCTGGCCTCCAGCGGGAGGTTCCCGCGCGCGAGAGGCAACCATCTTCCACAGCGCCTTGGGTCTGCTCGGATATTTATCTGCACAGATAAATTTAGCGAGGACTGAAAAAAGCAAGGGGGAGCGTGTGTGGGTAGGAGATCGCAGCAGGTTGGAAATACTTACTCGGGAATCTGGATGTCTATAAAATTCTTGGGCACGTATCCTTCTTGGCTGCCGAGCTCTGCCTTGAACCACTCCTCTTGGTTACTTAAGATCTGCATGGACGAGAAGGGAGCACAGCTTGTGGGGTGGCTCCTGGCTCCCAGGGGACACGGAGGACGGCAGAGAAGGACTTAGAGGCAACAGCTCCTGGAAGCCAGGCTGCCACTCCAGAGGGGAGTTGATCTCTAAAATGTGGCTTCTCTTGGTTTTTTGTTTGTTTGTTTGTTTTTGCTTTTTGGGTCACACTCAGCGATACTCAGGGGTTACTCCTGGCTCTGCACTCAGGAATCACTCCTGGCAGTGCTAGAGGGGCCCGATCGGATGCCGGGGATCGAACCGGGGTCAGCCGCGTGCAAGGCAAATGCCCTCCCCACTGGACTATTGCTCCAACCCCAATTTGGATTCTCTTGACTATAAGCTGTTTCTCTCCACTTGAGCCACCACTCACGTGACCCCCCACCTTGGTTGGGCCCCTGAGACTCAGCAACTCAGCACACGGGTCTTCTCTGACCCCTTCTCTCCTAATTTTGAATTCATCGGCCCCAGGTCTCAGAACCTTCAGGAATTCGTCCAGGTGGAAGGGAAGCAAGGCCAGACCCTCAGTTTTGCTTTCTCGGCCAGGTAACTAGGAATCTTCTTATGTTTGTTCTTTTATTTCTAAACAAGCAGATGAAAACTTCCACAAGCACACGGGGCCAGCGCTGGAAACAGTAACTTCGTGTTCACACTACATGTGTCTCAGAGTTTGGACATATTTCAAGATACTTGAAAAGTCTTTTCTAAACTTGCTTTTAAGGGGCCAGGGAGATGGTACAGCAGGTAAGGGAACTTGTCTTGTGTGCAGTACGGCAAGTTCAATCTGTCGCATCCCATATGGTCTCCTGGGCCCGGCCAGGAATCACCCCTGAGCACAGATCCAGGAAGAAGCCAGGAGTTGCCCCTAGTGTGGCCCCAAGACCCTTAAGTAAATAAACCTGCTTTTATAGCACGTTCATTGGCAAAACCATAAATCCCGTCTCTCAACTGCATGGTCCTCCCTCGGCCTTGACCTGAATTTTATCACCTATCTTGATTACCCGTGACTTGGCGCTAACTGGTTTCCAGTTATTTCAGAGAAGGAGCGTCACCAGTCAGAGACAGAGAGCCGCAAAGACCAGAACAATCAATTCAGAGGAGTCTGGGATGGAACTATGAAGCCCCCAGGTGGATACCCGGGAGCCCTCCCACTCCTGAACCTGGGATGAGAAACAATCAATCTCCACTATTGCTTAAGGCACTCCATTTCTTTTTCCTGTGGCTGAAAATGTCCTAATGGACAGGGGGACTGTGATAAAGGGAAGCAGAGGCTGGACAGGAAAGATTGCCTAGAGGAGAGGCCACCTGGGTGGCCCAGAAAACGAATGGAACTGCTCAGAGAGCCAGGGGCAAGGTGGGGGGGGCAGCGCCGAGCATTCTGGGAAGGAGGCGCAGTGCATTCTGGGACGCGAGCCTGGTGCGTCCTGGGGAGGAGTCCTGGTGCATTCTGAGAGGAGGGCCTGGTGCATCCTGGGGAGGGGGCCCTGGTGCATCCTGGGGAGGGGGCCCTGGTGCATTCTGGGAAGGGGGCCTGGTGCATCCTGGGGAGGGGGCCCTGGTCCATTCTGGGAAGGGGGCCTGGTGCATCCTGGGAAAGAAGCCTGGTGAGTTCTGGGAAGGGGCCCTGTGCGTCCTGGGAAGGGGGCCTGGTGCGTCCTTGGAAAGTGGCCTGGTGCCTCCTGGAAAAGAAGCCTGGTGCATCCTGGGAAGGGTCTGGTGCGTCCTGGGAAGGGGCCCTGTGCATCCTGGGAGCAAAGTGTGGTGCGTTTGGAAGCTGCTTTTGGGAACAAAGTACCAGGGAGTTTAAATGTGTGTGTGTGTTGGGGGGGGGGGGTCCTAGAGGACGGGAGAAGGGAAGTCGAGGCACAGGGCCTGGCAGCCCACGTGGAAATGTCTGGACGTTGATCTTGAAGCCTGTGGGGGAGCCCTTGGGAATTTTCTGGAGGGATGGAAGGAAACAGCAATAAGGCGGAGCGTGGGGGTGGGGTGGAGCGGGGGAGAGGCCGAGGGCTCGGGTGATGCACGTCGCCTGGCAGGCACGTGGCGCAGGGCCCCGAGGTGGCGGGTGTTTTGGAGGCACCCCGGAAGCGAGAAGGGTGGGACTTCGTGACTGTTCCGGGGAGCCGAGCGAGGGAAGGAGATTCTGGCATGACTGGCTCTGGCTTGGGAGACTGCGGGGGTGGCTTTGCCTTCCCTGGAATAGAAGATGCAAGAGGAGGAGGAGGAGGAAGAGGAGGAGGAGCCGGTGTGTGCGAAGGCGCTGGGGCTTCATGTTGCATGGGGTGGGGGGGGCCCAGGTTGCCCCCTGGGATCGCCTGGGAAGAGAAGGTCGGGGAGCAGCTGGAGGTCCATGCCTGGAGTCAGGAAGGATGTGGGGGGGCTGGCTTGGGGATGGGGGTGTCGGCGCCTTCTGGATGCGGCTGAAATTGGGGGATTCCTGGAGATGGGAGAAACCTCTTTCTGTTTGCACCCCAAGGGGGATGAGAGGGACCTGGCTCTGGGCTTGAAATGAGGAAACCTGGGGTCTCGGCTGGCCCGGGCCCAAGCAGTGCGTCCTGGGAAGCGCTCTGTCCTTTGGCAAAGCCCATCAGCCCACAGCAGGAGAGTGGGGACCACGGTGCCAGCTGGCTCATCACGGAGCTGCCACACAGCTCCAAGGAACGCGGGGACCCCAGAGTCCCCGGGAACATGGATGCTGGGCCTCTTGTCAGTGTAGCTCTGTCAGATGCCAGCACCCCCATGCCCCCCAAGGAGGAAGGATTCCATCGCCCCAGGACGTGCCAGGGTTCCTAAGCGCACCACTCGGGCCCTTGTATGTGTGTGTTTTGAATTTCCTCATTTGTTCCCAGGAAATCAGAGCGTGTCCCATATTCGAGTTCTAGAATTGCTGAGAACAGAAAACGCGATCGCTTCGAACATCAAAGCAACGGCTGGTATCACTGAGGACGCGTTGGGGATGTGTGTGCCCAGGGGGTGGAGAGCGGGAAGCTGGAAATCTAGGTCAGAGGAAGAGCGAGGAAGCTGGGGACCGGAGCTTGGTGCAGAGAGAACATCGCCGGGCTCCCTGGAGCCTGCTCCCCTGCCCCCACCCTCCCGGTTCCCGCCTCCCCATCACCCAGGGAGCAAATGGGAAATACCCCAGCGAACCTGCGATCGAGGGGGCTGGGGGTTAAAGAGGCCATTTGGAAATAGGGGCTCATCGCTGTAGGAGGTGCACTTTGTACTCAGTTCTCTGACCTGAAACCTTCTGTAATTGTAATCGCCGTTCCCACTCATCTACCTCCTCTGGAAGCGGAAAGATTATCCCTCTATGCTGGTCATTCCTGCCCGCCACCTGGAGCTCAGGCCGCCTGCGCTCCTGTTCCCAGGGAGGGGGCTTTTTATGGCATGTAAAAAGGAAGGCTTAAAAAAAAAAAAAGAAAGGCTCATTCTCTGTAATGAAGAATATGGGTGGTGTGTGTGTGTGTCGGGGTGCCGGCTTCCTCCTGCCCATTGCCAGCCCAGGGCCCCAAACTTCCTGTTCATCTCATCTCTCCTCATACAATGTGTCTTTCTGGTTTTATGTCTTGGAACTCAAAAATGCTTTCTTGCAACAGGATCTCTGTGTAATGCATTTCTCTCAACCTAAGATTAGTTTTCCCTAGGAATGCATGCATGGCTCACACTCAAGCCTTTCATGTCTACTTCAATATGAGCTTTCCTTGATATATTCAGTACAATACTAAGTTTACTGCAGCATTTTTTAATCTCTTTACCTTCATTTATCATTCTTTATAACATGATCTGACAAATTACATTGTTTCTTATATATACATATATGTACATATATATTTAGAGAATTCTGAGTATGTGTAAGTTCCTATAGTTCTTCTTTCAATCAAGAGGAAAAATTAAAAATATTTTTATATTTCTATACTGTTTAAAAGAAAAGGAAGATTCTAAGTTCTAAGTTAAAATGTAAAATCTAAAGATGCAGTATTTTCTCATGGCAATTTTGTTCCAAAACAAAAAATAAAACCTCAGGAATACTTTTGAAGAAATGAAGTTAGTATGTTTATTTTATTTTATTTTAT
>JAOXYA010000025.1:2320017-2332833 GCA_028565675.1 Sorex palustris | reverse complement strand
GAGGAATCGAACTCAGGTCGGCCATGTTGGCTGCGTGCAAGGCAAACGCCCTACCACTGTGCTATCGCAGCCGGCCGTTTCACTAATAAAAATTAAAAAAAAAAAGTCCTGGCACTTTGAGGTCTCTTTACAGGGCAAGACCGACTTCCAAATTAACGCCACCAGGCAAGAAGGGACAGCTGAAGCTCTGGCATAGAAATAGAAGCTGCTGTGCCTAGGCTGTTGTTTTAAATCAGTGATAATCTTAGTGCAGAAAAAGAGAGATTTGGCCTAACAGCCGCACATGAGAACTCATTGCGTTAGGCGGGCACGTTTTGGGTATGCATCGGCGGCATCCAAAGACTAACTCATGCTCTTGCGAGACCCTAAAAATAACCGAGGTAGAGGGATCTGATCTAGACCGTGGCATTCTGCCTTTGTCAGGCCCCTCGAGGACAGCTCAGTCCCGCCTCGGCCAGAGAGAGGGGCACCTTACCCGAAAGGCCTTCAGAGATGAGGTCTGAATACAATGACAGTGTGGGACCCACACCGGAGACGGTGGCGTTGATAAAAAAAAACAACAACGAGGACCCCCCAGGCCTGGTACAGAAACCCAAGGGGCACAGGCTGAGGGAAGAGCAGGTTTCTCAGAGCACGTGTGCTTCCTCCTGGTCCCTCAGAGTGGGTGCCAAGGGGGCAACACTCTCCAAAGCAACGCTCTCAGGGCTGAAGTGATAGCACAGCGGGTAAGGCGTTTGTCTTGCACGTGGTCAAACTGGGTTCGATTCCCAGCATCCCATATGGTCCCCCGAGCACGGCCAGGAGTAATTCCTGAGTGCATGAACCAGGAGTAACCCCTGTGCACCACTGGGTGTGACGCAAAAAGCAAAAAAACAAAACAAACAAAGCAATGCTCTCTAGTCTTGTCTTTTGCAAAACAGATTTTTGGGGAAGGAGACGCTCATCCCCCGTGGTTTCCTGGAAGTGGGCACATTGGGGGGCGTTCGTAGCCCTCTTGGCCAGGCCACGTGCTGCTTCCTGCAGCTGTACCAGCTTCTAGAACGGCCCTGAGCAGAGGCCCAGGGGAGCCACTTCCTGTCAGCTCCTCTTGTTCTACTCTTCTTCCTAGTCTTCCTAAGGCCTTGTTGTTTAGGGAAAAAGAAACACTCTCTCTCTCTCTCTCTCTCTCTCTCTCTCTCTCTCTGTATTGATTACCCTCAGCACACCAGAGTAAACCCCACATTAGGGACCGAGGCATTGTCTGCAGCCCATGGGCCAACGATGGACCCACAATGAATGAAAGGAACCCAACAGGCAATTTCTGCCAGTGCCGGGACCACATGACACCTTCCGCTCTGGAGAATCACACCTCACAGACCCTCTGCTGCAGGAAGTAATGTGAGCTGACAGAGCCCGTTGCATAGTGAACCTCACTTTCTCTGACATTTTAAGCTGCATTTCTCGCGTTTTAAAATAAAAAGCCGTGTGTGTCGGTGCTGGGGGGCGGGGGGAGGGGGTTTGCCAAGCGAGGGCCCTGTCTTCCTGGTTCCGGTTTTAGGCAGTGACTTTCTTGGACTCGTCACCTACTCTGTCTTTGCTTGAGTATTTAAATGCCGAGTGCCCAAGGTACCAAGTGTCAAGACACAACATCACACAGTATCCGGGTGGGAAATGCACTTGCATTCCATGGCATAGTATTGATCCAGGACCAGAAATTCCACATGATGGATTTAAATAAAAAAGACTGAAACTGGGGCTGGAGAGGTAACACAGGGGTTATGCTTTTACCTACAGGTAGCCGACCACGGCTCCATCCGTAGCATTGTATGTGCTCTCCTAAAAACTGCCAGGAGTGAGCCCTGAGCACTGAGTCAGGAGTGAGGCCTGAGCACAGAGCCAGGAGTCAGCTCCAAGCACAGAGCCAGGAGTCAGCCCTGGGCACCACAAGGTGTGCCCTGCACCCCCCTCACTCCCGTAACAGAATGGCCAACATGAGCCTTTACTAAATGTGTGCTCTCGCATGTTTCAGTTACTCCCAAGATGAAAGAACTGCTTCCAGACTGGCGATGCGCGCCTCCCTCAGCCCTCCCGGCGCCGCGTGCTGGAGGACACTCTCCATCGCCCTCAAGGACAGGGAGTGAATGGGGTGCCGTGAGGCATCCCCAGGGTGAAAAGCAAACACGGGACCTCGATGGTATTATCTCCTACAGTTCAGCGACCTGACGCGCCACGGAGCGAATGACACGCTTCCCTGAGCTGCCGGAGCGCCACTCACCAGCCTGACACTCATGCACAGAATTCAAAGAGCGACAAGACC
The DNA here is from genome assembly GCA_028565675.1 of Sorex palustris. Classification (NCBI taxonomy): domain Eukaryota; kingdom Metazoa; phylum Chordata; class Mammalia; order Eulipotyphla; family Soricidae; genus Sorex; species Sorex palustris. Next base: position 2,330,537 of record JAOXYA010000025.1, on the reverse strand, counting down.
AGAGCGAGCGTGCCCACCCCCCGCCACCCCAATTCCCGGGAGCCACTTCCTCTGTCAGCCTCTCCATGAGTGGCACGGCTACGCTTCATCCGAGCCTTCCTAAGTCCTTGTTCTTCTGGGAAAAGGCAACAGTTCCTTTTTGTTTTGATTAAAAACAAGAAATCAAGACTTTGGGAGCCAGAGGGGCAATCCAGCGGGGAAGGCGCTTAACGTGCACGTGGCCGACCGTGGTTTGATCCCCTGCACCCCAGAGGGTCCCCTGAGCCCCGCCAGGAGTGATTCCTGAGCACAGAGCCAGGAAAAAGTTCTGAGCATCACCAGGTGTGGTCCACTCCCACACACTCCTCCTATAAAAGGCATCAAGATTTGACCTCACCGGTTGCCCAGTCTACCCATACTCAGGTGCTGGCTTAACTTAGCCCAAAGGCTAGGGGCCCAGGGCGATGCCCACCTTGGGAAGCAAACCTTTGGCTCGAGATTCCACTGCCAGACAGTTGGTGTTTAGGATACGCTGGTTGACTGCCACATAGAGCATGAGAATTTTGTTTGGCTTGGCTTGCTGGAGGGACCCAGAATTAATTGGGGGACCGTAGCATGGATTTGGTGTACTTGGCAATTATATGTCATCCGCCCTTGTAATAAATCTGAAGCAAACACTAACATGCAAATTTATGCTACGCTGGCGATGCTGAGTTCCCCCTAATCCTCCCCAAAAGAGAGGCCTCAGCCACCTTCTTTCTCATCGCTGGGCGTCTGTGTCGGTGCTGCAGCCCACCCGGAGTCTCCAATTTTCACTTTTCAGGGACATTAAAGAAAAATAACTCGAAATAATGAACGATCAGGCGGAGGGCATGGGTTCTTTAAGAGGGATAACCTTTTTGAAAGGACAAGTTCTCTCAGCCTCAAAGAAAGTCCATCAGTGTTATTTATTCCCGTGTGATGTGCGGAATGACCCAGGAGGAATAATAAAACAGTGTGGGGTGTGTCTCCTGCCATCTGCGGAAGGCAGAGAGCAGAGTTAGAGCAAAATCGGCGGGGGGGAGGGGGGTGTCAGCCAGCCCTGCAGGAGAAGCCAAGAACCAATACATAACACATTGCACATAAGCAACGCACGAAAGCACTGAAGAGTTTGATTTCCAACAGGATCAGGGTCATCAAGGAGTCCATCACTGACCTGTGACGCTGATACCTGAGCTTAGGGCTCCAGAGAATGGGGGAAGGTCTTGCCATCAATGGCAAAAAATGCCATTTCCCTATGCCTTCAGACCTGAGCCACTGAAGAATTTTCCCCAAGGCCCCAAAGGACTTAGTGTAACCTCACACTGGCTGAGCACATGGTCTAACCTCATACTTGGCCAAGAAGGAAACTGAGGCCCAGAGAGGTTTCAACATTCTCATTCCCTGTCACGTAGGTAGTTCCAGGTTCACACAGGCCCCAGATATGTCTCCAGGCTCTGCGTCCAGGTGAGCCCGGGCGAGAGAGGTCTTTGGCTCGAATGCCCGTTCGCGACAGGAGGTTACCCAGACAAGTCACTAAGACGCGGCGTCTTTCCTGCTGTGCGACACGAGAGGCAAAATATGCGGTCTGTTTACCGCAAAGATCCTAGCCAGATCAAATGAGCTAGCGTGTGAAAATTCTTTCAAGCCTCCTAAGCTTGGTGTTTTGAGAGCGCTCCACGGACAGGCCGTTCTCCCAGCCGTGGATGTTTGTGGACAGATGCTGGGCCTTGGACACTGCACATTTTGTGTAAAGGAGCGTGTGGGTGGGTGCTGAGAACATTTGTTTTATTCTGAGGGAGAGTTTCTAGAGCTTTCCTAAGCATGCCTTTGCCTCCACCTTCCTAAGAACTGATGTGGGGTGGATAGTGGTGGATTTAGGACAAACTTAAAGGGTTGATTCGATATCTTAAAACACAATAATTGTCTTAGATTTGGTGTATGGTTTAGAGCTTCCGGCTTGTCTTAACAAGATCCAATAGCCTTTATTTTATTTTGTTTGGTTTTAAGGCCCCTCCTGGGGGTGGTCGGGGGGCTACTCCCAAGGCAGTGCTCGGAGGTGACCATGGAGTGATGGGGATCAAACCCAGGTCCCCTCCCCCACCCCCAAAGCCAGATCATGTGCATATTCCTTGGCTTCAGTAATCCATATTTTAGAATAAATCTGTTTGAGGGAGGGGAGCTACTCTGACCTCATGTTTTACTCTAGATGGTGCTGGAAAAAAAAAAGCTACAACTTACAAAACGATGAATAAAAAGTTCAAATTACAAATCAACCAGAGCCATTGCTTCCTACTTATGTACCTCCTTTGCAATATTTCCTAGTTATTTAGGAGGCTTTTTTCCCCTTTAAAATCATGTTTAACAAGAGAACCTTCTACTTATTATTTACTGAGTTCCTACTGGTTCTCAGCAGTTTGTTTGCAGTATTTTCCCATAAAGAACCAGACAAAGGGCTCAAATCATAAACCATTTGGAGGCTGCCACAGTAAGCCCGTGGTTCTTCTAGAAGGCTGAGAGGTGTATAGAAAAACAAATGAAATAGTATTATTCAAGACCAACTGATCAATTAGGCTGGTTTACACACACACACACACACACACACACACACACACACACACACACACACAGAGGCAGGACCAATTTAACAGAGTGTTGAAATGCTTAAGAACAAAAAAAAATGCTTAAGAACAATATTAATCTTGGAAGTCTCTTTTCTCATCTATTTTTAGTTCTCTAGAAAGTTACACTTGAGGGTTTTCTGTAAGGACAAGTGGAAGAGAGAATGAGACAGCCCAGGGAACCCTTTTTAATCCTAATGAGACAAACCAATACCCTCGTTTGTCAGAGTTCTCTGTATCAGTTGTATATAGCAGAAGCCATTGACTGCCGTAACAGGCCAGTGCTTGAGATTACCAGCCAAGGAAATTTCCTACCACACAGTTCCATGTGCTCTCCTATAAATCTGGCACTGGCCATACCCTTGAGTTTTTGGGGTAAAATCTGATATAGCACAGGAGAATGAAAAATGGGAGAGATCACCCTCCCACCCCACCCACCATGACTATATCAAAGTGTCATCTTCCGTCCCAAGGCTCTGAGGTCTCATAATTCTCCTCATGTCTTATTCCTTCCACTTTCTTCTTTCCTTCCAGTTTCTCCATTGCTCTCCTACCTTTTTTCAGTTCCATAATATTATGGTTTCCGAATTTCATCGACAGAGCCTTAAGCTATATAATTGCAATATATAGACTCGTCTACGTTTGTTTGAATACTATTATTCAGATGAACAAAACCCACAGCATATTTTGGGAACACGTCACTTAAATTTCCATTAAATTAAAACCCAAAGGATGTTCTTGATAACCTCTCCGTATCAATGTTGCAAACCACAATGCCCAAGACGGAGGAGGAGGGGGTGGAGAAAGAGAGAGATAGAGACAGAGATGGAGAGACAGAGAAAGAGAGAGAGAGAGAGAGAGAGAGAGAGAGCAAGAAGAAACGCACCTGCCATAAAGGCGGGCAGGGGCGGGGGTGGGGGGGATGATGGGAGGGAACCTGGGGACCCTGGTTCTGGGAAATGTACACTGGTGGAGGAATGGGTGTTGGAATACTGTATGACTGAAATCCAATCATAAACAGCTTTGTAAGGGTCTAGCTCACAGTGAATCAATAAAAAAGTTTAAAAAATTCCAACTAGCTAATAAAATTCATATATGTCTGCATTAAAAAGAAAACAAGGGTGGTGGTGGGGCCCAGTTCCTGCCTTCCACATAAGTCCTTTCTCATCACATGTGTCAGTCTTTAGAGTGTTCTAGAATCAGACTTTCTCAGTCCGTACTCTACCACACTCTACCACATACTACTTAAGTGACCTTGCTCCAAGGACTTAACCTCTCTCGACCTCTGTTTCTCCATTTGCAAAGGAGGATGATAACCCTCACTTCGTGGTGCTGGTATGAAAAGCCAGTGAGGAAGGAATGAAGGCACAGACACGACACTATCTCAGGAATTGTATGTACATAGACTGTTGGATCATCAAACCAATCCCACGAGCTGGGAATCCATCATTACTCTCATTTTATAGTTCCAGAGACTAACACCCAAAAGGTTGAGTAATTTATTCCATTTAATGTGGAAAGGATTGGCTCCAGGCAACCTCCAGGTTCCACAGAAAGCACCAAGTGAGTGTTGTCTACTGAATTATTATTGTTACCGTTGCTACCAGGATGGAAGCACTCAATGCCTATTTGCTGTGACTGACCAATTTTTTTGTATGTCTATGTCTTCTTCCGTGTGTGCACAGAATATATATGACTCTTAACTGGGATACTTGACTTAGCCAAAGATGATCACCTAGAAACAGTCATAGGATGGATATTTATATCAGGAAACGGAGTCTAAACATAATCCAAAGAGAACACCGGTTTGTTGTTAACTGCAATGAGGGGAAAGATACGTCTCCAAGGGGGAGACCCCTGGAGTGAGTTCCATGGATCCCATGAACTCGGATCCAGCTTAATTGCAAGCGAAGCCTGGTTGGTTGCCTCTCAAGGAGATGCTAAAGAGGATGAAGGATAAATTTAGTGACACTATGAGGCAAAAGCAAATCCAGGACTTGAGCCCTTCTACCCGGCCTAACCATCAAACCATCAAACCCAATGCTAAATGGAGACACCTAACTCAAGCTTTTTAAAAAAAGATTACATGTGTGTATGTCTGTGTGTGTGTGTGTATGTGTGTGTGTGAAGCTATAGAAGATAATTGGGGAACTGATAAAGGTATCACGTTGCACTGTCGCACTGTCCTCCCGTTGTTCATCGATTTGCTCGAGCGGGTCCAGTAACGTCTCCATCATGAGACTTGTTGTTACCGTGTTTGGCATATTGAATATGTCACGGGGAGCTTGTCAGGCTTTGCCGTGTGGGCAAGATACTCTCGATAGCTTGCCGGGATCTCCGAGAGGGGTGGAGGAATCGAACCGGGCTCAGCAAGGCAAATGCCCTACCAGTGTGCTATCGCTCCAGCCCAAAGGTAGCAGTTGTTCAGGAGATGGCCTTATTCTTAGATCCAGGCTGAATTACTTATACTCAAAGTCTTATTTTTGCCTGTACCTTATAGGTATTTCAAAATAAATGTATAAAAAGGCATGGATCTGATAAGAAAACACAAGTGCTGTGCCTAGAATGTGAGTATTGAGAGAGTAATCATGCCAGTGTTTCGATTTTTTTTCATGCGTGGCCATTTTCTTTGCTTTTAAAAATAAGATGCATCTTGCATAATCGAAGATAGAAAAAAATTACTTACTGAATTCCTATTAGCACAACCTTAATCTAACCTATTATCAATATTAGTGAAAAGAAATTGGTTATCAAGACCTACCATAGAGTGTGATATATAGTAAAAGCCCAATACTATTTGTAAGTGTTGTTGAAGTTAAATGAAGTTATGCGGGGCTGGGGAGATAGCGCAGTGGGGAGGGCGTTTGCCTTGCACGCAGCCGACCTAGGTTCAATCCCCAGCATCCCATATGGTTCCCCAAGCACCACCAGGAGTAATTTCTGAGTACAGAGCCAGGAGTAACCCCTGAGCATCACCAGGTGTGACCCAACCTTCCCACTTCCATGAGTCTATGCTCCTGAGAATTACAAAGTGGCAAAAAAGAGAAAGGAAATAAAAGAAAATTAGACACGATTGTCTTTGTTGTCTCCTTACAGATTAAGATATGTTGGGCAAGTATTCGAGACAAAGAGTAGGGCCCCAGTGACCCTCTCTTTTGGTTTAAATGGCCCAGGTCCTGAATATTCTTGATCAAGTCTTGAGATTGTTCTTATGAGCATGGAAAAAAATGGCCTCTCTGACTAATGCAGCAGCAACTGTTCCTTGTTTAAGAACTCCCCATGGAATCACACTTAATGACCCATTTCTGTAGAATTGTGGACTTTTCTTAATCTAGGGGAAAAAAGGCAAGTTCTGTTCAAGTTTAGACATGCAAACCTGTCGGCAGGTCACCAACACCAGCAAATATTAACCTCCGGGAATCAAAAAATAAGTGGGAACTAGGATCATTTTCAGCTCTTCCAGAAGAAATGGCTCTAAAAGAAATAGTTTCTGGCAGTCACTGGAATCTATTTTGTACAAGAGGCGGTAAGAAAATGATTAAGGTTCAAAGAAATAATTACTAATGATATCCTCTTGCATTCATACTGCCTTTTTCCTAAGCCACATCATATCTATGTTAATTCATTTGTTCTTGCAATATCCCTGGGAGGTAGACAAAGTACAATGGAAATAAAATAATAAAAGGGATTTTTCAGCAGGTCCTAAGATGCAGAGGGTTTTCAAAAGGATGTTATAATAGCAATAGAGATATTTCTTCATAGTGAACAAATCAGTCATCTCCTTCCCCTTTGCCTCAGTGAAGAAATTTTAAAAGGAGAAAAAAAACCCATCACAATTTGGGGAGAATAAGATTACAGTTTACTACTTGGGGGGCACTCAAAGTTCAATCTGACAAAGTGCTGTCCCTCCCAACCAAAAAAAAAAATTTTTTTTAAAAAGCTGTTGAAAAGGGTACGAGTCAGAATATTAAAACCTGGAAATTTAAATGTATTCTGATGGAATCTCTATTTGCAGAATGTTCCTTACATAATAGTGGATCCTTTTGTAAAGATGCTCACTCCAAATTTACTTTATCCGGACATAGGTTGTGAAGGAACACTGGGTTATTAAAGCAAAATGGACTTACACTCAATGTTTGCTCTGAAATAAAAAAATAAGAAAACAAAAAAAATGTAGCCTCTCAAGAACCAAGCAAGTATACGAATGTACAGTTGGGGAGTAGGAGAGATTCTACAACCTGAGCTTTCCCATCCTCAGTTGACCAAGCAACACTGGCAATCTGTTGCTTGGGAGTTTCAGCTCCTAAACATTTTCCTTCTCTTCATTTATCTGGGCATGCATATTTTTAGTCATGTGCAAACGAAAGCATGTATACGTTATTAACGGCGCCTAATTCTAGGTATGTAAATACCATCCTTTTTCAGTGGGTGTATTCAATCCTCTTGTTCCAAAGCAGGTGTGTGGGGGAGCAGTAGAGAAGTTAATGCAGCCTCCAAGCCAGAGCTGGAGTCAATCTTAAGGACACAGCACTCACTCCCGATGAAGACAAAAACAGTGCCCTCCTCAAAACGATTTCTCCTTTCTCATCGCGCTTGGTAAAGGTAGCACACGAACTCAAAAGCAGAGACGTGAGCTAGCAGAGCAATCCCGACCTTCAGGCACCAGTGTTTGTCGCTGCGTTGCCCTCAGCCCGACCCTCCACCCCAATCTGCACGAAACGTTGACAGTGCCATAGGAGAATCACACCTCTGTCACCCCATCCTTCCCTGAGATGGCTCAGAAGCCCATGAGTTGCCTGTGTGATGGGCGAGGCAAGGAACAAACCTCCTAGTTCATTTAAAAAGAGTCCGAGCTCATTCACACAGAGCGCCACGGCATGAAGATTTAGGGACCCTAGCTGCTGGACCCAAATATTAAAAATAATATTTAGAGCGCCCAGGGGGATTCTTTTTAATTAAATTTGACTTACAGAGGACATTCTGCAAATTATAAAACTGTTCAAAGATCTCTCGAGTGTGTGCAGCACAAGGACAGCATACCTTTTAGAAGAGAAGAAGCTGAATCTTGCCTTGGACACCGAGTTACTAGAATCTTCTCTTGCAAGGAAGAAGATGAATTCAAACATCAAAATGACTGCATTTCAGAGCCCGGATCCACCTTCTGCTGTCTTCCAAGCACTAAGACAGGACCGGCTCACTGATCAATTAATAGGACCTCCTCCTTGCTACCTCTTACTCCCTCCTCCGAACTACCCCCCAATCAGCCCAGCAGTCTATAGTAGACAAACCACACAGGAACTAGCAGATACAGGGTTTCAGAGAGTTGGGCGTGAGCCTCAGATTATGTGGTTTTGTTTTCTTGCTGCCAGAGTTGAACTAAAATGTTGGAGGCTCACCCAGACACTTTTGCTTCTTTCTGCTTGGTTTCGGTTTTAACAATTTGCCCCCTGAAGGGTTCTGTTCACATCAGAAAAATTTGAATCCTAGAGATGCCCCATCAGCCAGCTACTGAGGGTTTAGAAGGGAACTCTCATTTTTTCTCTTAGTATATCCGTACTTCCACAGAGATAGGAGGACTTCTTAGGGGAACTCGTGTAATACTACCCCTAATCATTCAGAATGTTAAATTCCCAGAGAAAACGCATTTTGAGTACATTCAGCCCATAATATGACTCCTAGCCGGTTCATAATATTACCTTTAACAAAGAGAGAGAGAGAAAGAGAGAGAGAGAGAGAGAGAGAGAAAGCTCTGAGCTGGAAGAGTTCTAACCCCCCTCAGCTACAGTCTGGCAGGGCTTAAGGGTTGTTACTTAGATTGTTGGGATTTTGCTTCTTCAACTAGGTTGGGCTAAAAGGATTTCTGGGATTTTCACACTTTTCACTGACCTGAAGTTTTTAGCAACTTCAACTGCCTTCGTTGGTACTTTCAAACTGAAAAATTTGTCCTCTCTTTAATTGCTTCCTCCCACGAGAAGCACAGCTTGCAAAGGCTCTTCCTTTCTCGTCGCTCTTGCTAGAAAAATGAATTGCTGACCTAGCATCTTTGCACAAAATTAGAGACATCACCACTTGCTTAGTAACACTGTTCGGGGTTTGGGGACTTAGACCCAAGATAAGGGGGGGCCCAATTAGGGCTCTCAGGATAGCACCGGTGTTAATTAGCTGAAGGCTAAGAGGGAAGGTGTCACCTCAGATTCTCGTTGGAGGTTCTTAAACTTACGCACGTTGTAAAAGTGCTGTCATGTCTCTTTCCTCCTTGATACTCATACCTTGCTCAAGACTTACTGTTGAAGGAACCCCCATCCCACTCTTAATTAAAAAATAACTTGGCCCTTGATTATGATTGCTTAATGTTTTCATTGAATTGGAGGAATCTGGCTGGAACTCAGCGGCATACCCTCCTAAGTCACAGTAGTTGCTCAGTAAATATAATTACTTGAGTGAGTTAAAGCCAGTAATTTAACTCAACAATCAAGGGCCTAAAAAAAAAAATTAAGGCAAATCTGGCCAATTTTCGTAAACCCAAGCTGCACTCATTCCTCATGCTATAAAGACAGAAATTTCCAGATCACAGCAGGTTGCCGATTAAAAAACAATAACGTCTCAATGCAGGCCTCTGCTTCCTTCAGCCTTTATTGGCTGAGGACCTTCTGGGACGCTGCCATTTAAGGCACAACTGTTCCATCGCCACTTTTCAAACACCCAAATTCTCTGGCCACCAGCCGGGTTTCGAGCAGGTGGTTCTGAAGTCCTTAAACGTTTATGGCTGGGGAGTGGGAAGCAAGACGAAAGTGATGCTTCAGAGAAAGTATTGCGGTCTTTTCAGCTTGTACCCGATGAGGAAGCTACTTTTCCACTGGGTGCTGTTTCCCCGGGGGGGAAGAATATAAACTCTTCCTTATCCATATGGGGCAGGGGGGAGGAGCAGGGACATCTCAGAGAAGTTATTTTGGGGATCATGAGGGCTGATGTGAAGAAGAATGTGTGGCGGGGATGGGGGCACAGGCTGCCTCAGTGGCTTTATTCTCGCAGCTTTACAGTTGAACACGTCTGACGTCTAATGGCACAATAGCAGAATCTAATAATAAAGGGCCCAGGGTGAGAGCGGCAGCTGTCCTGGAACATCCAGGAAAACAAGATTCAGGGGCATGTCAGTCTGGGCCTAACCCCAGTGGACATTTTATTCAAAAACCTTGCAGTACATACTTAAAAACTTTTCAGCACTTTTTTTTTTGCTTTTTGGGTCACACCTTGCAATGCACAGGGGCTCCTCCTGGCCCTGCAAATTACTCCTGGCGGTGTTGGGGATACCCCATGGGATGCCAGGGACTGAACCCAGGTCTGACACTTGCAAGGCAAACACCCTCCGGCCTCTTTTCAGCACTTCTTGTGAGGTTGGTCAGTATCAAGACATCTATGCCTAATTCTGTTTAATTTCATCTTGGCGGTAACTGTATACACTCAGATTCTAATGCAGCTCAGAGATTCTCTTTCTGTCCATTCAGTAAATCACCTTTGAACACCTGCCCTGTGCTAGGCCTGTTCTTCCTGTTAATTTGGGGAAGGTTTCAGAGAACAGAGCCTAGTTCCTGCCCTCTGGATCTTACCTTGCTAGTGGAAGGAGAAATGAGACACGTGTCAGATGGTTGCACACAAAATGGGACTCGAATGGCTGAGGCGGGGAGGGGCGGTGTTGTTGGGAAATCCGTGGCTGTTGGAGCCGAGTTCAGCCTGATGACCACATGGGGACAGAGTTTGGGAGCATAGCTGTTACAAAGCTCTAAGGTGGGAGTGAGTGAGATTCTTGAGGTGAGGAGGGACCCGGTTGGAGGTCAGAGAGGGAGAGAGAGAAAGAGAGAGACAGAGAGAGAGAGAGAGAGAGAGAGAGAGAGAGAGAGAGAG